>OZ024690.1:2452454-3052454 GCA_964016905.1 Perithous albicinctus
AAAACATTTGTAACTTGCATCAACCAAGTGGTTTGGTTGGCCGAACTACGTGGGTTGGTTGACCGAACTAAGTGGGTTAGTTGACCGAACCAAGTGGGTTGGTTGATCCAACCGAGCGAGTTACTTAGATCAACCAAACAAATTCGTCAACACAATAATATAGTTCATGGTTAGGGCTACTACTAACGTGGTTGCTCCAACTATTATCTATCTAACCGAATGCGATTGGCTTGCGTAACCAGAAAATCGCCTAGCGTATATATAACCATAGCAATTGGTAGGAACTACAAATTTTTTGTGTATTTCAAGCAAGCCCTTTTTCCGTGTATTTATTTTTAAAAAGTTACGAGGCTTCGAATGTCAGCTGAGATCGACAGCCATATTGTTGCTTGCCTGGGAAAAGTTTTTCGTAGATCGGAGACATATAAAACCTTGGCAGATATTTTCAGGAATGTTTAACGATATTTATCGATTTGAATCTGGCGTTGAACTATCTATTTTTTCAAAATTAAGGCGCTTTGAATCATTAGAAAACGCAAGGCGCATCGTTTTTTGCCTGGGATAAGTTTTCCGTAGGACGGAGACATATAACAAAATGGCACATATATTTGGGAAATTTTTCCAATATTTATCGATTTGAAATCAGCATTCAACTATCTATTCTTAAAAAGTTACGGGGCTTTGAATATTTTAAGGTTATTCACATGTAATATTCGTTTGACAGGTCAGGTCATTTCGTTGCGCCAACGTTGCGAACTTTAGTGAAATACAGATTTAGCAATCTCAAAAACCATAATATATCCATTTTTATCGAAATCCAAGTATTTTTTTGTATTTCGAACCGCAATATTGGATCTGCCATTTTATATTTTGCAGTTTTGACTTCGGATTTGGATTTAGCAACCGTAAAAGCCTTAAGGTATCCAAGGACAATCAGATCGTAATAGTATACATATGTTTTTTGTAAGATACCCCTATAGGGGTTAAATAGCAAAAGGCATTACTTTTTTCCCCCTTCAGGGGTCACTAATAGTGAAGGGGTTAAGATCAAATTTGCGTTTCGCATGCATCTAGCTATAATGTATCCACAACTGTCTGAAAATCCTAAAAAAATATGCAACACACATTGATCCAGTTGGATTTGTTTAATACCAAATTTCTGAACATTTAACACGGTGTTTAAACTAACCTGGTACGAAAATCTGAAAACCTTTTTGTTTTGTGAAAGCAACATATTCTTTATAAGGAAAAAAATACAAAAAGGATGCAAAGCAGAACTTTGCAAATTCCTTCCGCATTATTTTTGAAATGTTACACAGCTACCTCTACGAAGAACTATATGTTGATTAATTTTAGCTTCCTAATAGAGGAGGAAGCTTTATGAAAAAAATATTAATTCGCTGAAATATGAACTCTTTATTGGATTCTCACCAAATTCAATAACAAATAGTGACACATTCTGTTCAAGTTTTATGCAAAAATTTAGATCGCTTAGTTCTACCGTTCTCGAGTTATAGCATTTCCAAAAAAACTGACAGCTATTTAAATACTGCGTAAAACCTGAACCGTTTGTCCGATTTCGAACAAATTCAATACCAAACAATGTAAACTGTACCTGTAATAATGAATAACTATTTAGAAAAAAAGCTATTGAATTTCTATTTCTCCATATATTTTGTCAAAAATTGCAAGAATCAAAGGTGGGCTGCTGTTTCCTTTGTGCGCCAAATTTCAGCTGAATCGGTTGAACGTTTTTGAGTTGTACCGGATGGAAATTTCGAAGCCCTGCCCACGCACCCACATACACGCACGCACGCACGGACGGACGCCGTCTAAAAATCAATTTTTTTACGTTTTAGAATATTTCAAGTATATTGACATTAAAATCTCGAAAAGCTACGGGATTTGTTTTTTTACGAGGACACGTTAAACCTAAACGTTTAAACCCATGGGAGCGTAATTCATTTTTTTACACACACTATTGTAATTCATTACCCGAAACTATATCTAGTAGTTTCTCGAGATGGTGATGGTTTGCATTTCTAGTACTGGCAACGATAAGAAAACGACCATGAGGAAGAAAGAAGACGAAGAATAGAGAAGATGAACTCTTGTCAAAGACGCCGGCGGCGATGACGTGGACGACGAGGAAGTTGAGATAAAAGTATGAAGGGTGTAAGACAAGAGACGTAAAGGGAGAACGAACGCAGCGTGATATAGCGAGATATAGATATATAGATATATAGATATATAGATATAGCCCTTGAGTCAAAGGGCTCGGTAGGAAAATGTTCCGCCTTCTTTCTTGTTTAGCCAGTCTCTGGCGGAACAAGATCATGGGAGCGATGAATATTCATAACTTAACCATTTCACATGATGTTCCCTCATCTCGTGGCCGTCGAAGGGCTCTTCATTCTCTTCACAAATCCTCTCATTCTCACCGCCCGTTCGAAATGCACTATAGACAAGTTACCGCGCGGTCATAGCCATGTTTCACACTGGATTATACGAATACGGGGACCCTCCAATTCAATTTAATCGATATTCGACCTCTCTGAAGTTATGCCCTCTCGCTGCATCCATTTTCCGGTCTTCGAAGCGAAATTTCCATCTATAGTTCCGCAAACAGTCGTCTTCTAGACAGTTTATGGGAATGTAGAGCTTTGCCGTTTACTAATTCAAGATGTAGCTAACTCCATACTTCTATACTTCTGCTAATTGAATCCTACTTAGGGCCTGTTCTAAAAAAAAACTTACCTCGTGCGTGGCTTCAACAAATGCCTCCTTACGACGGAGTTCGCTGACGTACAGCTGGACTGCATATATTGGAAGCTCTTCAAGTGGACCTACGCCTCTCTTCACTAATTCTCAACGTTAGGTATACCATCTCCATATATACAGTTTCGTCGATCGATCTGTTCAGCGTTTAGTATAGAGCAGTCCGGATGAATTCTGTTACGACGCAACGAAAGAAGCCTACCGAAGCGCAGCTCTTCATACGCTTCACAAATCACAGCGCAGTAATATACGACAGTAATATCTTCGTAGATTCTCTCGTTATTGCAATGATAATAAACTACACTTGAGGATTTGTCTAGACGTTAAACTCACGAATATTGCTGCAGGAATGACAGTGTCATTTAAAAGTAGATTGAATTATTCTATGACAAGTTGCCTTCTTACATGTTTACTTTATGACATTTTAAAAGACATTTTTACAATTTTCATTCAGACTTACCGTTATATTTACCTTGTCGACAGATAGCAGATCCAAAAAAGAAAACCAATTATTTTTTCTTATTAAATATTTCTTTTGTCTTCTTAGGGGATTTATCACAGAGTACGTAATAAAGTCCTTAAGTAATTAAACAAATAGTCAATGTGCGAAGTTTTTACGCGAGATGTTATCGAATAGGACTACCACGCGGAATGTCACGGTACAGATACCTCTGGTTAGTATTAAGTATAACAGTTTACCGGAGGTTTCTTTTCTATTACTACAGTACTGCGCTGTATAATTTGGTCTTTAGCGTTGGGACCTTTGAGTGCTTACACTTGAGATGGCAGAACTGAACTTATGATCATGATTTTTAATCATATTATTCGTGGACGTAATTGTGCCATGTGAACTTCAATTTCAGACCAATCATAAATGAACTTTCAAATCTCATACGAAACATAACTCAAAGATATGTACACCTAAACGAGCATGACTTAGGACGTTTTCTTCGAGTTATCCTATTTTACTATTTACTTGATTTCAACTCTGTGGAATCCAATCACGCTGTTTACTACGATAATACTCAAGATATACGTTCGTTTAACATGACTAAATATACATGAGGACGACTGAACTGCCGATGAGGTCTCAAGGGTTCTCAGAAGAGCGATGTGTATTTTGTGGGAAGCGTAACTCTACACGGTAGGTAGATCTTCATATCGGCTCTGGGTGACTTACTTATCTGTACGTACCCACAAAATGAGGTTCACTCTTATGTCGCACCTGCTTTTAAGAGTTTATGTGTATTTTCCGCTGACACTTGCACATCTTTCTCAATGTTGATTACATATCCGGATTAAATAATTTGCTTCTTCATGGAGGAAGCTACGTTTTCGAGAAAAAGTTTGTTTTTCGAGATTTTAATGTCAACATACTTAAAATAGTCTAAAACGTCGAGAAATCCATTTTTTACCCGGCGTCCGAATGTATGCATGTGACGAACAGGACGTTAAGAGGACAACTACCGCAATTTTTGGGCAATCGAGCTGAAACCTTGCACGCGAGTCGAGATACCACTAAGGCTGTTTTTTATTGAATTTGTCTTAAATCGGCAGATGACTTGAAAAATGATGAACAGTTTATTTTTTTGAAAATTATTGTTAAGATTTGTAATTCCTGCTGGCACCAACTTCAAGCTATTGAACTGAAATTTTGCACACGCGTTCAGTTGCGACTGAGGTTGCTTCGTATTGGATTTTGTTCGAAGCGGGTTTCAAAATTCATGAATATTTTTTATTATTATTACAATTTGTACATGCTGCCAGTGGAACGTATTTTGAGGTGTCGAGCTGAAACTTTGCAGATGAGTGAAGTTACTACGATGAATGTTTGGTATCGAACGTAAAATTCTAGAGTCGTTTTTTTTAGAAGTATACTGCAATAATTGCTAATAATCCAATCGTCAATACTGTTTATTGAATTTTAAGTACGTTGACAACAAAAAATCGCCTTTTTGCGAAAACGAAGCTTCCTCTAGGAGGAAGCCAAAATTAATAAATAATCCTCCTCCTAGAGGTGTCTTTGTTAAAAAAGAAAATTAAATTAATTAAATGAATAAAGTTCTACTTTCCAACTTTTTTTCAATAAGGTATGAGTGATTGATGTGGTATAGAATTACCCGCGTTAAAATTATGAGTCCAGGATGACGCCTCGACAGATCCCGGTTGAATCTGGGTAGTCCAAGGTGGACAATGCGATTTAATCCGATCACACTGTCCACCTTGACTCAATCCTGGATTGCCTAGACTCCACCCTGCACAGTCCAGACTCCATAATGGATTCCGCCCTTGATTCCATCATAGACTCCTCATCTTTTCTGGGCGGGAAGCTGATCCTACAAGCAAATAAATCCACGAACAAGTCATTATTTACTCTCGGGTATACATATAAAATCCCTAAGTATTGTTACGTCTTGAGTAACTTATAAAATTGCCCTGCTTTTTGGACCTTATCTAAAGCTAATTAATTCGGGATACGGGCTAACGATTTGATTTATATTTACAAATGTTGCCCAGAAAATTCCTTTTGGCAATAGAAATTGAAACGAGGGTCGTTAATTGGAATATATTGAGTTTTCACGAAGTTAATAGTGTCGCACTTCTCGTAACGACGTTAGTCTGATTTATGGTCTTTATCGAATGAAAACGCGATACTCGAGGGATTACAAACGAGGAAAATCTTTATTCCGAGAACACGGACCAAACACTTCCGCTCTCCTTCGAACCGTCAAACTAAACTACTGTCATGTATTCAATTAACAAGTCCATTGTAACACAATTGATAAACGTAAAAGCAATTTTCAGGTGTCAATATTCGAATCTGTCTCAATTCGGCTATCCGTGTGAGTGTATTTAACACGTTAATTTTCTCCATGAATTAATTTCAGCCTATCCACAGCAATGATGCCTTCATAGACTCACTGGCTCTGCATTTCTCCCTCGATGTCCTGATTTAAATATCTGTCGTTTCCAATTTCTTTTTACGACTTCATATGGCCCTCGATATTTTTCGGTTAACTTCCTACTTTCTCCTGTTGCTGGCGCCTCGTAACGAATCATGACTAATTGTCCAGACTTTAGTTTCTCGGCATTTTTAGGCTTCTTGTTGAATTGTTTCGAGAGTGTTTCTTGATTTTTCCGCAGTAACTCCGAAACATCCTCGTCTTCAACTTCGACATGGTTTTGTCAATCCCTAAATGTGCGAGACTTTTATGTGCAGTTGCGACAACTTCGTACCTCAATTCGGCTGGTACGTACTATCGCCATCTTCCTTTCGTGATTCTGTAAACTCGAGCATTGTACATAGTGAACTTCTTGAGCGTTTCTTCATCTCCATTTTCGAATTTATTTCGCACTTCGAGGATTTCTGTACTAGCCCGTTCCATGGCAGCAATCTAATTAGTGTTAACGCTGATTCCCATAATTGGTAGTCCGATAATCGGTGTTTCTTCTGCTGGTTCGACCGGAAACCGACTCAAACTATCGGTAATACAGTTCTGATCGTCTTTTAGATGTTCAATATGATAGTCGAACTCCGATAATCTGATGAACCATCTTCCGATCCGCGGTTTGAGATCTCTCTTGCTGTCCAGAAGCTTCAGACTATTACAGTCAGCTTTGATCATAAATTCGATTCCGACCAGATACACGCGAAATTTCTCCAACGCGCCAACGATAGCTAACGCCTCTAACTCATACGAGTGATACTGCGACTCGTCGTTGGTCGTTTTTCGGCTATAATAACTGACAGGATGCATTCTTCTCGGCCGTTTGTCGCTTTCTTGTTCTTGTAATAAAACTGCTCCTAATCCGCATCTGCTCGCATCAGTGTGAACGTCAGTCTTTGCCTTCACCTTGAATATCGCCAATATCGGTCTCGACGCCAGTCTCAATTTGATTTCGTCGAACGCTCACTGTTGATCAAAATTCTCATTTTTCTTCAATAGATCCGTCAATCGTTTTATGATCGATGCAAAGCCTTTCACGAACCTTCTGAAATTGCTGGCCAATCCCACGAAACTCATAGGTATTGGAAAAGATTTTACGCAATTAATCGTTCTTGTGCCTGGTTCAATTCCAAATTGCGAGATTTCAAAACCCAAATATTCCACCTCCTGTTTAAAAAAATGGCATTTCTTGAGATTGATCGTTAAACCTGCTGCTTGAAGAACGTTGAAAGGTTTTCCTAGTTTTTTGACTCCATCTTCAAAAGTTGAACTAGCGTGATAATATCATCGAGGTAAGCCATTACCACGTCCCCATCTAATGATTTGAGAATAACGGTCATCATTCTTTGAAATACAGCCAGTGCGTTGCACCGTCTGCATTCGAGCGTACCATCGCTGCTTCGCTTTTCAAAGCCGTGGGACTTGGGCCTTGCGCCTTACCGCCGAAATCTCTGTCTCAACGGGACGATGGGCCTCCACCTCGACTTGCTTCCTCTGGCACTTGCTGACAAGTTCGGCCCTCGCGGCCTACGATTTCCTCAACGGAAAAAATGTCGGCACACAAATGTTGTACTGTTCTTTGCTATTTATGTCTGCGACTTTTATCATAATTTTTATATCGCTTCATTTGTTATGATTTCCTGTGCACTTACCAACGCTGTTCTCTGTACAAACTCTGTCAGCTACTGTAAAACTCAACTGCATTTTTCTGTAAAACTCTGGTCCTTAACGGATTTAATATCCCAGGATCAAATAAATATCTAATCTAACCTAATTTACTGTACTTGCGTATCATTCGGCTTTTCTTGTTCCCGGTCTCGACAGAATTGATTTCTATCTTCCAGCTTCTGGTGATTAAAGGGTTGACCATCCTTTTTCCAGTACGGCGCTTTCGATGTTTCTCGTACATGATCTTTGATAAAAGTGTCTCCACTTTTTAGATCTGGCAATAAATCCGTTGGATGTTCGTACCGCGTCAGAGATCCGAGATACGAGCGATATCGAACCTTATCCAATCCATCGATTATCCATTCGATGATTTCTCGGTCAGCCATACGGGCGTTGTTGCAGCGTGATAGTTTTTCATAAAAATATTCGACTATATTTTGTCCAAACCTGCGTTTGTAATTAAGCGCTTCCAACACCTTCTTCACATCCGTTTCTTCTCCGAGAAATGATTTCGTCAAAAGGTGTTTCTAATCGTTCCACGTTCGATCGGCTCTTTGTAAACTATCTCTCCATTTTTGTGCAACACCGTCAAGCTTCGATAAAGCGTAATGCTTCGTCACCAAGTCGTCCCAACCATACATTTGTGCGTACTCTTCCATCTTTTCGATCCATCGGTGAATGTCGCTGTCCGAGTTCACTGGATCGAAGTTTGGTAAAACTTTCGATAAATCCATGAAATTCCTCACCGGAGTACGAGGATTATCGAATAAACCCATTCGTTCTAGTACTGGTATAACATCATTCATATCTCCGTCGTTATCGTCCGGTAAATCATTGCGATGATCTCCTGCGGCTCCAAGATTGTTTGGATCGTCTTGCTCCGACGGTATAATCGGAGTTCGATGCATGTTTTCCCATAACTCAGTTCTTTCTGGTGTATGTGCTGCTTGAATTACTTGAATTGTTCGCGGTCGGCCTCGCTTCTTTTTCACTGTCGGCGTATCCACGATGACAGATTTCGTGAGAAGAAAAATTGAAATTTATTTTAGCCGATTGCTTGATTTAATTGTTCTTCCGATTGAGAAAGTTCGTTATCTCAATCCCGTAAACGAATCCCGGATTCGCTCAGTCAAGATTTAGGCAATTATTGGATTACAATCCCACTTCTGATAAATTGTCGCACTTCTCGTAATGACGTAAGTCTTTGTCGATTGAAAACGCGATACTCGAGCGATTACAAACGAGGAAAATCTTTATTCTGAGAGCTCCGACCAAACACGTCCGCTCTCCTTCGAACCGTCAAAGTAAACTACTGTCATTTATTCAATCAACAAGTCCATAGTAACACAAATGATAAACGTAAAAGCAATTTTCAGGTGTCAATATTCGAATCTGCCTCAATAGTATAAGTTATTTTAGTGCGTTTATATTCCAAAAGCTTCGGAATTTAAATATTAAAGGAACCTAAATTCTCTATGGTGTGATGAAAGTTTATTTTGTGAGATTTATGTAAGTGTAGTTACCATGCTTCAGAGTCTAGAGAATTCGCGGTCCGCGTAAGATCCTATCTTCGTCAGCTTGAATAAGACTCAGTGAGAATTCGCGGCGGTACGCGGAAGACTTAGTCTTTGTGATATCCCCTTTTCCAGCATACACCCTCTTGGGTTTCTGCGACCCTTTTCACCCTTCTTCCTATCACTCCCTACCCGCACTTCGCTAAGCTAATCTAACTTCCGATGCGTCCGCAGCCGACTTAGGTACACTGTACCACATTCGCCGTGGGCACGGGGAAACTGTGGAAAACCCGTGCCGGTACAGACGGCACTACATTTCTCTGATTCTTCGGTGTATACACGAAAGAACCATGTTATTTAAGCGTAAACACCAAAGGCTTAGAAAAAATTCCTCCCGCTCACTTGTTGATGTGCCAGTCGATGCACGGTTCAGCGGTCACCCATCCAAGTGTTGGCAGCACGTAATGCTGCTTAACTCGGGGGACCGCTGAAGCTGCACACCGACCGCACAACCGCCAGTGTCGGTGACTTAGTCTTTGTGTATTGTGAGAGATCGTGGTGATCCGTGCAAAATTCAGTGTATGTGTAAGTATGAATTAGACAGGACTGTCGAGGACAGAGAATTCGCGGTGATCCGCGCAAGACTCTGAGTTGTTTAGGTTTGAAAAGACTCAGAGAAATCGCGGTGGGCCGCGCAAGACTCTAGTCGATCCGGAGATGAAGTGACAGATTTGAAAGAAATCTTTCAAGTCGATTTTATGTTACCGATCTATTTTATTTCACTAAAGACTTTTACGATATAATTCCAAAGATGTTGCTTGTTGATATTAGAAATATAAACTAAAGAAAAATGCCTAAGTTTCACTCTTAAATAGCTACGAAATTACTAACTAGTGTTACGCAGGGGTTGAAAAGGAACAGATTATTGGCTTTGATAGGCCAAATTCTTTCCGCTTTTTGCATCTTTGATCTAGCGGAGATGGCACAAGGGTTGGAGAGGGCGAGTTTTCCCGGCCTTTAATTGGCCTGGAGGTCTCCGTCTCCCACATCCTGGTGAAGCTCAGATTTCCCTTATTTTTGGGACTAGTGGAGATGGTCCAGAGTCGGAGAGGGCGGGTTTTCCGGTGCATAATTGGCGTAGAAGTCACCGTCTTCCACTTCCACCAGCATCTTACAGTTTTCGGAGTTTTCATATGCTTATCGACTGCTTATACAGGGGCCCTTTTTCGGGCATACAGATATGTTAGGTGGGTTGTATATTTTAGGAGTTACAAGTATTTCGCGGACGTAACAGTATCTCCGCTACGGTGTTTCTTATTTGGGATCTCGGCCAAAAATTGTCTCCAAATATATTTTCAAACATATTCTGAAAATTACAAACTTCTATCTTAAGATTAAGCCCTGCTACGTACTATTATTTCGAATCAGTAGTGCCACCGATAGTATTGTAAAATTACTATTTGAGTGACGGTTAATCAGGTGAACAATTTTTATTGAAATATTCATCGTTCGTATTACCTCGAATTGTGGTGGGACCGCTTATTTACGAAACTCTCCACTGCAAGCCCACCCCTTCATGCAACTCTTCTCTAGCGTGAGCTGCTGCTGGTAATTTCAGTAAATGAATTCCCGTTGTCACTTCCGGACTACAATTGCGGGAACTGGTGCCATGAGTTGTTTCTAATTGTTTCGGGTGCCTTTTTGTTAGCGTTTATCCTGAGATAACTTTCCGAGTTATCTTGGATCAGGAATTCTGTTACATCATATAACTTTAATTATCATAGAAATTCAAAGCGGGCATTAGCTCCATGAACAGGTGCATTATTCACGAAAGAGTATTCATGAAACGCCGTATCCATTAAACGAATTATTCCGGTAATATCAAATTCATGAAACCCAAGTGAATTAAAAGTGCTCTCAAATGTAAAATCCACCAAAAGAAATGCCTATGATATCGTTACTCCTGCTATATTAGGCCGTCTGCATGAAAAAGGCCCGCTTTGTCAGTGTGGAGTTATGCATATGAGTATGTTCACAAGTTAATTCCGCACATTAAAAAAAAGAAAAAAGGAAACCACTCTAAGTTAGAAAATGACAATGTTATACGCATGCAAAGTGAAGGACACAAAACTTGCAATTTTCAGAAAGTTGAAATTAAAGTTTGGAGTTGTCATTACACTTTCTGTAGGAAGTTAAACAGATTGAGAAACAAGGATGCAAAGTAGATCTTTACTCATTGCTTCCTCATTATTTTTGAATGTTTACAAAGCTACCTCAATGAGGAAGTAACTTTATCTATTTTGGCTTCTTCATAGAGGAAGTTTTGTAAACATTCAACAATCATGACGAACCAATGTGCAAAGCTCTACCTTGCATGCTTGTTTTAAATAAATAAATAAATAAATAAATTCTGTTTATATATACCATATTTTGTTATATTTTTACATTTCAGTTGATCTAGTTTTAGTTGACCTGAATTAGAGGAAAATATTACTTCATAATAAATTCAAAATACCATACAATCCATACCTATTTACAGATTTATCCCAAATTCAGTACCAGTCGTCTTTTGACATAGCTTTATTTGCAAAAAATTATTTAGCTCGATAGTTAAAAATTTGCGACAATTAGAGCGCGAACAGACATTTTTCGGAAAATGAAAATTTGAATAAAATTTGAACAGACCTCTGAATTTTTTTGAAACTTTTAACAAAGTTGTCCACCTACCAATACATATGTGCGAAATTTCAGCTCGATCGTTAAAGTGGTTCTTGAGATATGAAGGAATTTTTGCATTATGGTCCACCATTTTGTATCCACCATTTTGAATTTCTGTATTTTGGGTGCCGATTCGGAATTGGCGACCTCAAAAACTCCCGAGTACAAAATTTCATCCGATTCAAATCAATTTTTGCATTTCGGTCCACCATTTTGGATCCGCCATTTTTTATTTTTGCATTTTGAGTGCAGATTCGTAATCAGTGACCTCAAAAACCCCGGCATACTAATTTTTGTAAAAATCGATTAAGTCAATCTCGAAATAATCGATGACGCCACCCATGGCGTCATTGGCGCTTAGGGCACGGAAAAAATCTGACGCCAAATGGCCTCAATACCGCCGAAGGGGTTAAGTGACGGCATATATCAGTAGAATTTCAAGGATATGACGAGGACATAACAAAAAAATAACTTTCTATATTAAAAATTACCAATTATTATAGTTTATCTGTTTTGACTTCTATGCGGCTTATTAATGCTTAAAGGTACGCTGAATGCAAATCTGGATTCAGAATATCGAAATTCAAAATGGCGAGCTCTATGACGGCTTAATATTCTACAAACGTCCGATTTCAATTCAACTTATTAAGGGGAGGGAGTCAGGTAAAAAAAATTGAATTTGGAAATTCAATATCATCCAAATCCTATTGTATAAAAAATGACGAGCGAACTATATTGTTGGTACGCGACGAAAAGATTTTTTACTATTGTCTGACTTGCGTATGCCTTTAAATATTATCTTAAGCAAAGTTCTTAGGTTTTCCACTGTACGCGTGATTCAAATTAAACTACTAGGCCGATTGGGCTAGTTAGCGTCTCATATTCTTCTTCATAAGAAGATACACCACCTAAGCGGAGTAAACTATTTTTATTTCTTTCTGGAAGCAAAGTTAATCACCGATTAATAAAATAGCATAAAATTTATTTAGTAATAATTATGTCACTTAAAAAATATTACCTTTTATTAACATTTTCTCCGCTTAGCCGGTGTATCTTTTCATGAAACAGAAAATGAAACCTCAACTATCCCAATCTGCCTAGCAGTTTGGTCTGAATCACGCGCAGAATAGGTTTAAAACCAAGTTTCGACAAGTGGCATCTAAAGATTATCACTAAAAAAATCTTTTTGCGCTGCTTTCACATCTGGGGTATCTTAGTACCTTTAATGAACAAAATAAAAATATTATTTGCAAGTCAGATTACAGAATATTAGTAATTATTTTATCAATAAATGTTTTTTTTGTTTATAAATAAGTAAATAATCGCATAATTTTTAAAAACCTGGGAATAACTGTGGGATTATCTCTTTTATTTGCAACATTACTGACCGGTCTTGATACGTTCACAAATGTGCTGCTCAAACGTTAAATCACCACTTTATAACAAATAATACATACATGATCATAAAAAGGAAATAAAAAGTGTTTCCTTATTGTTCATTGATGTATTCACTTGCATTAATCTTTCTTCATCTCAAGACTAAGACCGAGTTTAACTATTCTATAATTCTAAGTAATTTGATGCAAGGTAATACAATTTAAAATAGGATATAGGATTCATCGACGACGGTCAAGTGCCTTCTTCCAAAATACCGACGAATGACCGGCATCATCGCCATTTCAAGTTTTAAAGATAAAGTGTCAAATAAATACATTTGTATATGTTTATCAACTCTATGAGGCATACATGTATTTCGTATCTATAATTCTCTTGACATAGAACAATTCAGAACTCGCTGATTGCGAATCAGAGGCAAAAAATCAATTAACATTAAAAAAAAGGATTCAACGCAAAATGTAATTTCAACCGTACAGGCATCGCCCCTTTGGTTCTAAATTTTTTAATTGAAATAACTCTTTGTCAAATATTAGAAAAACCTAGATTAATTAACTTTGAAAAAATCATAATTATGATTGATTAAGTAATCAAGAATTAAACTGTAAAGTTAATATTTCCCGATTAAAATTACAATTTTTTAAAAAACAATTGAAAATTCATGTATAATAATATACCATACTAAAATTAATACTAATCAAATTTCTAATTTTCAATGTTTTGGGTTTGTTTAATTCCTAAAGGTCGTAACTTGGCGCTTCAGCCCTACAGCATTTCGTCACACGATACGTGTACGAATGGCTCAACGGTATACACCGTTTAGCCATTTACTATCTTTTGCGTTTTCATTTTTGTATTAATTCCAAAAGGGCGTATATGTATACTATGCAGTGTAATTTAGATTATTGATACTAAAGGCATATGGGTGTATTATCCGAGACCTTTATCTCTCTAAGCTTTATTGCATATCCGGTGACCCGACAAATTGAAGCGTGTCATAATATTCCGTGTCATAGTATCCAAAATATTCCGTGTCATAATATTCCCTGTACTGAGCATTATTCAGGATATAGTTTGTCGGGGAGAAAACCTCCACGTTCAATATCTCCTGGGCTTAATTGCGCTTAAAAAACAAAAATATATATTAATGGTGAGGCGCAGTTGGGTGACGAGCTGGACGGGACGTTGACCCCGCGAGGGGGGTCGGGGGTGCGCAGTACCCCACTGCTAAAGAAAACTGTTCTTTAGGTTCTTTAAGTTATTCAGAACAGTTATATTTTGTCGGGGACATTTGTATTGTATTATAAGTATTATATTATAAGTAAGATTGTAGCCTTTACAGTTGTGAAAAAGCTACATGCGATCGTAAAGAGCCAAACATTGGTACACCATACTGCGTTTTAAGAATTTGAAATTTCAGGTATACAGCGTCTCGTGAATATGGAATTTCGGGGATAATTCATTTCGCGGATATGGCATTTCGTGAATAATGCATTCGTGTGCGAAGCAAGATAATACTCTAAGCTCGGTGGATAGAGTTGTGGCATTCAGTGCATGAATATTAGTGGCTGTGCTTAAACGTTACTATACTTGGTACAACTTTTTTCGCTCTATCTAAATTGCGAAACTGTACAAGGAGGTAATTGAAACATTCAAACCCTTCGAATTAGATTCTTATCGCAACAATAGTATATATATATATATATTGAATCTATGTACGTGTTTCGAGGAAGTAGACGATCCCTCTAATTCAACATTCCACTCGAATAGTACCTGCGCTGAAACAAACCTGTGAGGAGATCTTAGGATCCTCGTTTCCGAGAATTTGGAGCAACATAGTCTATTTCCGAGTCGATACTCAGTTACAAGAGATTCGGCATTCGTGGCACGATCTTAAGTGGTTGTCATTAGAGCGTATGAAGTACGATACAACTGGGCGAACGTCTCGGTGCGCCACTCGACGAAAGACTTCACAAGGCGCAGCTTGACACTCGTCGGGGCATCGAGTAAAGTCCCTGGAGAAATTATCCTTCTCTTCCCGACGTGCCCAACAATTCTTTTCTGAACTCTCTTTTTCTTGCACTTAAAACAGCCCTTTTGCAACTGTCGCCTTTCCTTCCCCTTGTTTCTGTCGCTTGTACAAGATCCCGAACGAGCGGTTTCAGCCAATTATCTTTGACGTCAACTTTACACGGGATTCGCGCCTCAACCGCAAATGGATTTGTATCCAATTTCCTGCTTCGAATATACGTTTATTTTTATTTGTCGCCGCTGCGATTCAATGGTTATTCTATCTATCGAAGTATATTTTATATTGCGAAGACCTTCGACATAACAATAAGTGCGATAGACGATCCACTTGTACTTATTTTTCCTCAATTTATTATATTCTAATGTTTCTTTTGCGGTATGCGTGTATACGTCAAAAACTAAGTCATATGTTTATGTTGAAATGGTAATTTTTGGATTACCTGAAATGCATATCAAAGGATGTTGCACACTGCCAAAGCAAATACACGCTGTACTTTCATACAGTGAACAATTGTTGGTGTCGCGATAATAAATTACTAATCGCCTGGAAAGTTACTACCAAAGCCTGATTCAAATTGGTCATGGTTGAAACACTCGACTGATACATGATGAATTAGCCTCACGGCGTTTACGGTTCGCATGCGTGTATACATGCAGTTCATGAACCATTGTTTTTATGCTCAGAGATGTCAGTATTGTTTGGCTAACACAGAAAAGGACCCTAGTATATGATAGGAATGCCAGGATAGAGAGAAGGCCGCTGGCGTCGCATGGATTTCGCAGAGGGAAACAAGCAAATACGCCAAGCCAATTCTCTAATTAGCAATCGGGGAAATTACACGAGAATCGGTGGAGCGGCAACGCTCCCGAGGGTCAGACATTGCCACAACTTGCTGGTGTACATCAGGAGTTACCAGACCTCCACCCCGACTATCGTAGACAGATTGAAATGCGGTTTGATGCCATGTACACTTATACGGAAGAATGCTGTTTTCGGATGATCAGACCGAGACTGTGCATCTGTATTATTTCTGCAAAGCCAGTATAAAGGAATCAGGTCCTCTGCAGAAATTTAGTCGGGCGGTCGTAAAATGGTATAAACATATAGGGTTTTGTTAGTTTTTGTCAGGGCTTCCATGATAGGGATTCCATACTAGGGCAACATTACAACTCATAAAGGGTTCCCTTATACCATTCTAGGAATCATCGGACAACTTCACCAGTATCGGTGTGAGAACTCTATTCACGCGTTTTACCTATCCGTTAGCTTGTGGCGACGCTGTTGCAATTTTTATATGTTTTACATTATATTCAGATAAAAATTCTTCAAACTCTTTAGATGTAAAAGAAGTACCTCGGTCTGAAACTATAACAGCGGGTCTACTATAGTTCTCAAAATACTGCGCAAGGTAACCAATGGTCTCTTTACTAGAATTCGTTTTTATTGAGTATAGTTTTACGTACTTGATAAATCCATCTATGACTACCAGAACGTATTTCTTAAGTAAGCGCTGTCTATCTATCGGTCCCAGATGATCAATATGTACTGTGGAGAAGGGAACATCACCTTTAGGTACAATATTGAGATACCCTCTTTCTTTCCGGTTACCGGTGAAAACGCGATACATTTAAGACAATTTTCTATGTCTCAACTTTTTCACGAAGTTTTGGGAACCAGTAGTTCTGAGCTATCGCCTCGTTATTTTTTTCTCGACCGAGATTGTCCAAGCCGAGATGTCCAAGCTCATCGTGATATTTATAAAGGACATTTCTCTCCATTTTTTCGGGTACGCAAAGCAGTAAGTTACCATTCTTTTTTCGAAACACAACGCCATAACGCATTTCAAAGAACTTATCCTCACTCTCTTCTAATCTATTACGAATGTCAATGATTTTCGGATCCCTAACCTGAGAGATTATAAGACTCCATTCGAACGGAGTATCTTCTATGACTAACCCTCCCGTTCTACGACTAAGGGCATCGGCGTGGCCCGTTCGAGTACCATGTCTATGTTCAGTAGTGTAGTCATAGCTGATAGCATGAGTAGCTCTAGCGACCATCTCGAGCATCTCGATTCTAGGATTTATTTCTTTCTTTTTCAAAGCCATCGTAAGCGAATTACAGTCTGAAATAATCTTAAAAGGGATTCCTTGCAAATAAATACGGAATATTCATAGCGCGTAAACAATTGCTAATGTCTCTAATTCAAAACTATGGTACTTGCTCTCTGTCGTAGTCGTTCGCTTGGAAAAGTAAAACACGGGACGAAGCTTATTGTCTGGCTGACGCTACATGAGCACTGCTCCAAACCCAATGGAACTAGCATCGCAGTGTAACTCTGTCTCATATTTAGGATTGTAAATAGCCAAAATGGGAGCAGACACTAACTTTGATTTCAACAATTCAAAAACTTTGCGCTCTGTCTCACCAAACTTTAACGTGATGTTATTTCTCGATGTATCGTACAAGGGCTTTGCAATGGTCGAGAACTGCTCTATAAATTTCCGGAAGTACGAGCATAATCCGATAAAACTTTGCACCTCACGAGTAGTAGTCGGTATCGGAAAATTCTGTACTCCTTCTATACCGCTATTTGTAGGTCGTATTCCATCTCCCGACAAAAGGTACCCTAGGTATTCGATCTCCGATTGCAAAAAACTACATTTATCAATTCTCAGTTCGAGTTCATTCTCGACTAATAATATAGACTACTACCTCTCTGGCTTTGATCTCATCTTCTAATATAGAATTGATCAATCGTTGAAACGTAGCCGGTGCTGTTTTTAATCCAAATGGCATTCTTAAATACTCGTATTGTCCTACAGGAGTAATTAAAGATGTGGATTTAATCGAATTCTCTGTTACCTTAACGTGGTGAAATCCGTCCCGAAGATCTAATGCAGTGAAGAATTTTGAACAACTCAAAACATCTAATTGATCTTCGATCAAAGGGAGTGGATAGATATCACGAGCTAGTACTTTATTGAGACGTCGATAATCTATGCACATCGTAGTCTCACCATTTTTCTTTGTTGTTAGAACGATTGGAAACGCAAACTCCGATTCACTTTCTCGTATATAGCTTTTCCCCATTAACCTATTTATAATCTCGCGTAATTTATCTTTTTCGTAGTATGATAGTCGTCCCGGAGTACTATAAAATGGTTTCGCGTCTTCAAGACGAAGTTTCAATTCTGATTGTGTCTGCGATACTTCTGATCGTTTCGCTTCAAGATAATCTTCCCGAAACATTTTTTTAACCTCCGTTTGCACTTTGAGTCCTATTTCCGGATTAATCTTTATAAACATAAATATGCAACGGATATCGCATTGGATAATTCAATATTCATTATTTCGTCCATAGCTTTAGTTTGCCCCGATTTTGCCAAGGTGAACACGAACCTCCGCAGAACATATTTTCCTAATAACGCTGGCGTTTGCGCGGTTTCTTCTGGCACTACAAATATTGGTACATTCTCTCTAGTTTCCCCGAATAACGTGAGGCGAACTTTAACAATACCTTTAATTTTTAATGGAGAGTTATTTACGCCTACGTAATCATGACTGGAAAGATCTACCGGATCTAATTTCTGTTCTCCTATAAATCGCTCTTTAATGAAGCTAGTTACGCCCCGGTATCTAACAACGTGTCTAAACACAGAACTCTCGCGTTATCAAGCTCAAACGTAACAATTTGTCGAAAAATCTTCCTCATTAGATGGATCCTCGTAGATATTGGCTACCTGAGCTACCTGGGATGAACTCTCTTTTCTCTTCTGACAAAATTTTGCCTGATGTCCTTGGTCGTTACAAGTAAAGCAGGCTACTTTTTCTGTTTCGGAAGCATGCAGGCTCTGGAAGTATCCCCGAGTTTGTTGCAATTGTAGCATTTGATGATTTTCCGGTTTGAAGTCTCTCCTCTGTCCTGGTGCGTCTCTATTTCAGTTGCAGTTTTTTCCGTTGACTTCTCTTCCGGTTTCTCTTTCCCGAATAATCGAAAATGGCATTTCGATTAATTTGTTGTCACATTTTGAGTCGGCCTGAGAGTAATACGCTTAAATGCTTCTACAAGGTCCGTAATAGTTTCGAAAGATACCAGCTTCGCTTGATCGTGTAGATTTTCGTTCGATATTCCATCGATGAGATATTCTAAACGCTGACTCTCGTCAATCGGAGCTTTATTGGCTAGTACCAATTTGTCGAAGTAATAATTACTAAAATATTCGCCAATTTCCCATTTCCGATCTTCAAACTTCTTTTTGACGGTGGATGATAAAATATAGTTTTTAGTTCTTGCAATAGTGCATTCCAGCTCAACTCGATATATTTCGCTTTGGATTTGAACCACGATGATGCTTTCCTCTGACCTTGGAACCAATAAGTATTTTTGCCATATTTTCATCCAATTCGTACGATCTGACTAATAGACGTACTTGCTTTCCCCATTCGCAAAAATCAACACTCGTACCATCAAAATGAGTAAGTAATTCACCGATTCCTTTAATATTTGGACTTACTCGTGAAGCTGTAGTACTTGTTGTCATTCGTAATGAGGTTCTGACCAGATCCGATTCACGCTGATTTAAATGAAGCTCCTTTTCGAGCAACTCAGCTCTCTGTCTCACCAAATCTCGTTCCATACGTACAAGTTCTAATACTCGACGTAAATTACCTTCACCGATGACGGCGTCGAGTTGAGGCTCGTGATGTCTATTATTTTGTTGTAGATTATTAGGTAAATTATCGTTGACAATTTCGTCATCTACTTGAGCTTCATTTCCTTCCTGTTCATCTATTCCCCTGTTGGCTCCATACTCTTGAACTTGTTAGGCATCATTTTCGGGATCTCCGTCTTCGAGCATCCACTGCCCTTCAGGATCAGCATTAATTCCTTATTAATTCTGCCTTTCGTTCAATGATAGATAATCCTCGATGCCCCAATTTTTTCTTGAGAATCGGTAATGTAAATGAGTATGGATCCATCGTCGAATACTCAATACATTTACTCTGATCTGGATTTATTCAGTGACAGACTTCTCTGTCTCGTGATCTTATCTTCGTTCGTTGTTATCAGTAATAAAATGTCAATCGTCTTTCTTTTCGAACTTTTCCAATGCTTCCTCCACGTACCAATATGACAGCCGTATGCTACATAGGTTGAATTATAAGCCAAAACACGCGCAGACGGGTTTGTTTCTGTATCCGAAAACGTTCAAAATGTACTATCGTATGATGAATTCGTTTCTGATCATTTTTCTTTTCGTTTTCAAATTTCGTCTATTTGTTCTAGATTGTCCGTCTGACGCTCCAAAACTTCAAATCCTCAAAACTTCAAACAAGCTCCGTAATGCAAGCTGTCACAAACCGTATACAAATTTGTCCACCAACGTCCACATTTCGTAATTAATATCTCTCACATTCAAATAATTACTCTCGATCCCACTTCTGAAGTTGTAAAGGCCGTAATAAAAGATCGAAGATTCAAAAATTATAGAGATTTATTAATTAATGAATACATGTGTCACGTATGATCGCCGGGGACTCACTGACTGTCGCGTTGAAACATAAGGAGCTCGTAACCTGCATTTGTTTATAGTATACTACAGTTGCTTATTCCGTTCTCGAGTTATAAAATCTTCAAAAAAAGTACTAAAATTAGAATTTCTATAACATTTTATGTACTTTATCGATTTCGCCCAAATTTGGTATCCAACATTGGCAGCCTCTTTTTAAGTTTTATGCAAAATTTAAAATCAGTTACTTGAACCGTTCTCGAGTTATAGCATTTTCAAAAAAATTACGAAAATGCGAATTTTTGTAAAATTTGAACTACTTTATCGATTTAGCCCAAATTTTCGCACCACTTCGTTAAAATGCTGTGCCTAGTTTCATCCCGATAGCTGGAAATTTGTTCGAGTTAGAGTGTTCACAGACAATTCTCAAAATCTTGAAGATTCCATAAAATCAAAATTCAGTTGATTTTTATAAAATGTATGCCAACATTTCATCATAGTGTATACGGTACAAAAATTTGAGATGTCTCGTTTGAGTAGTTCCCGAGATATGGCAATATGAATTTTAGCCCCTCTACGGACATTTTTTCTAAATCCCTTTTTTCGGCGTTTCGGACCATCCTGAGTATGTTGACATGAAAATCTCGAAAAAAAATGTTTTCGCGAAAATAAAGCTTCCTCTATGAGAAAGCGAAAATGTAAATATGTTTTTTTTTCAACGATTAATATGCACCATTTTGTACAGAAGGACCAAATATCTAATTAAATGTGTGCAGTTACTTGATTAAATAAACATAAATTAATTTTTTATATTACATTTTTTTGTTATTTTAGTAGGGGCTTAATAGGGCAGCCTTCATAACAGGAAAATCTATAAACGCCCCGTACTTTCAAGCGGGAACCTATTAGGACTGTGCCTAGATTTTCATACTGGGGTCCTAATAGAATAGAGGCAAGCTAGAAATGGGCCAAATCGAACCCCCAACTAATTTTTTGCACGAGGTAACTGGTGCAACCTTATGCAATCAACATCTGCTGCATAGTACAATTGTATCGATTTTAGTTATTGATGATGTTTTATACTCTGTTTACGCCTTAGACTGACAGAAATCAAAACACCTCACATTCGCGTTTTGTCATATTTATCAGGAAAGATTTTGCGTGAAAAAATGTGACTATTGAAGAAAAAAAATTGTAGTCACATACTTTACACTCCTGTCAAAAAAGAAATGGTTAAAGGTCCCATCGACTTAGTTAAAAATGTCGCCATGTTACGTCACTCGAAAATTCAAGTACTTAAAGTGGGTTTCTATACAGCGATCAAGTTTATTACATGATAGTTGTAATAATAATAATAATAAGAATATGAAGATCATAATGATGTTGAATCTACAGAGAACTTGCTACCAATCGCTAGAATACGTAATTGAAACGATACTACTTTTCCCAGTTTGAGTATTCAGAAGATCTTAATCAATGCTTCCAATGAAGCGTTTATTTAAGGAAGATTTATATAACTATTCTGAGATGAACCATTTAACGACAAAATGAATACAATATTTATATTAATGGTAAAGCAGGTTAATAGATATCTATCGGTCGATTACAATCTCAATCTGAAGTTTTAAGTCATCGCTACGGCAGCGAGTAGGTCCGTGGATGGCCTTCGGGTGAACGGTTCGTCGTCAATATAGCTGTATATATAGTAGCTGCCATCCCTGGGGCAAACTCTCGGAAGGGAACGAACTGAAACCTCAGGAAGACCCGCAAGTGGAGATGATACCTTGATTACTTAGGCACGGCGTTGTATTGATTTCATCAGGTAGTGCGATTCACGGGTTTCCATCTGTTTAGCGATTGAGCGTACGTAAGAAAAGGTAATATGAAGGTGGAGTAAAAAAAACGATTTTCTTTATTTTATTTTGTGTCGAGAGTAGCCGAATCGACTACAGAAAGCGGTTGTAGGAATGGAGAGACTCGGTAGACACTTCAGCGATCTGCTTAAAGTGTTTATTCTTCCGAAAACAAACTGACAGTGTTACCCAGAAATTCGGAGACTTACTGACTGACGCAATCAACGGGAGGTGCTTATAACGATTCAATCGTGGGCAAATGATAGTATGGGGAGGGGAGGTTATTTTGGGAAGGCGTCTGGAAAGTTGGAAGGAAGACGAACACACGTGTGACTTTGGATTTTAGGAAACACCTAGTGCACGGAGTCGAGCCCAGATTGAAGACAGGAAGCGATAAATTACGGTGCTGCAAGATAGCCAGGGATACAGGGAGTTTATAGGAAAGGAAAAAATAGAGAACAGACAGGGTCTCGATACAATATATTTGAATAATTTTATGTTTCTATTCTATTGTGAAGTACTTGCCAATTCTATAGTACATGAATAAACGTTGAGTTCCACAACGTATCACACTCGCGGGCCAACCCCGTGTAACAATAATTATAAATTTTCCTTTCAGAATTTTGTAAATTTTGTAAATTTGGCCTATTCTTTAAAGGAAGATCTCATGGGCGACTGAGAAAAAACAGGCCCTGGTTGCTAATAATAAAAAATAATATATAGTAAATAAAAATGTAAGAAAATTTAAAAAATAATTTAAAAAAAACTAAGAATCCTTTTTACTTTTATTTTTATGTTATAGTTTCTTGCAGTTGGGTTTTTTTTTGTATTTCGAAATTTATTTTATTAGTGTCGTAGAGCTAGCGGAAAGGTTATAGAAGTTGAAGAGAGTAAGTTTCCTGGCTCATAATTGGCCTAGGAGTCACAGTCTTCTACTTCCTAGTACGGTGCAGAAGATTTCCACTTTTCTTAGAACTAGCGGAGATGCTTGGTGGGTTGGTAAGGGTAAGGTTCTCAGCACTATTTGACCGGAACCGCCCGTCTCCGACTTTCCCTGGTGTCTCACAGGTTGCAGAGGACGTTCCATGCAACTCCTCCCAATTCTCTTTTCCTTTCACCACTTGTTGTTCGGGCCCTTATTCAAGCATACGATTTTATTGGGAGGGTTGCATGAGTTTAGACGTAGTAGAATATTTTGGGGATATAACAGTCCTCAGAAATACAAATTAGATATTGTAACGTCCGAACGTATAAGACAATTTATTATAAAAAGAATATAACGTTTATTTCAATCTATAATTAATTTCCGTATAAGCTTGTGTCGTTTCCGCGTGTCATTCGCTCAAGATGTCAAACAAAATTGTTTTGTTGATTTGCGATCGTCGTGTTGTTGGTTCATTGTCAAGTCCGTTGTCAAGTTTCGCACTGTGTCAAACCCTAACAAAAGAACAAAGCAACGACACTTAATTAACTATTCGCACCGTTCGTTACAATATATTTGTAATGTTCTTGTTTCAGGCCTTGTGAAATTACGGGAGTTGGTCAGATCGCCAAGATCTCGAGATCTCGAGATTCACCTGAGACAAGCAGATCCAGCCTCTTATAGACAAATTCTCTCAGACCTTAAGTCCAAGGAGATAAGAAATCTCATCGTCGATACTAAAGCCGAGCACATGCATCACTTTCTACGAATGGTAAGCTAATTTGGACATAGTGTTTTGTTAAAGAATTCGTATCTCATTGCATAATTTAATTTGTTATTTCATTATTTTCTCCTTTACGTATTTCAGATACTCCAGTTACAAATGAATGACTACAAGTATCACTATTTGTTCACTACTTTTGTAAGTATAACAATGCCCGTAGAGTTAATTTTACGGTTTATTGACGTTCAAGAATGTAAATGATGGATCCACATTTCAAATTATTTCCTTCGTTGTATTTTTATTGTAATTCCAATTGTCTTTTATAAGGTCTTCTATTAAACGCATCTTGCCTTTTATGACTGCCCCTAGCTTTTACGGTATTGCCATTTTATCAGAGTTATTACCGGGTAGAAATGTGTCTAGATATATACTATAGATTAGCTACAAGATCTCAAAGCTAGAAGCTAGAAGTCGGGCCGTCGGGGACATTGAGATATATTGTTGAAAACTATATTGAGCGAATGTGTTAAGTACCCACATTACCGACCATCCATCGAGTTTCGCAATTCTCTCTTACTCCAGCAAACTCACATTTGACACATTTAAGAGGTTAATTTAGACGTTGGTGAATTCACATACAAAACTATGTAGATACCCCGAGCAACGAAAACTATTAAGAGATCGAAACTCCAGGACGCCCATAACTATGGGGAAGTTGATCTGAACTTTCCAAACTACACATAGGTTGACTCGGGCTTCCAAAACTATGAAGATGTTAACCCAGACACCCAAAACTATCAACACTTGGTCCGGATAACAGAAACTGTTGAAAGATCATCCTAGACTTCGAAAACTTTGGAGAGTTTTATCAGAAGCGATGAAACATTTACATTTCAAATTCCGCTGGACTTGACAATTGACAAGGTTGCCGTGTTGTGACAATACCAGGAAGTGGGAGACGGTGACTCCTAGGCCAATTATATGCCGGAAAACTTGCTCTCTTTAACCTTTGTAAACGTCTCCGCTATCTCTACGATCCCAAAAAATGGGAAAAGGGAATGAAACCGTTAATGAAAGCCAAGAAACCTTGCCCTTTCCAACAGCTGTATAACACTACTAACTAATTCCGTGGGTAATTAAGAGCGAAACTTACGTAATTATGTCAGTTCATACTTCTAAAATCTTCGACCAACATCTCTAAGTCACATGAAACACGTAACGTATGTGACTTACTGTACTGTGAAATCGTCAAAAGCCCTTAAAGAAGATGCACTTCAAAAAACAAAGTCGTGAATACTTTACAGCCGACCACGGCTGAGTTACTGCTAGGAAGTTTTCGCATTCATCTTATTCGTCAGGCCGTGGTACATCACGACACACAGTGATACCAGGCTGAAGAGGTTTAGGGGAATGGTGCCGAATCTAAAGCGTGCGGAAGAAAAGAATGTCGAACCGGGATTATCCCTCCGATCTAGCATCACTGATGATGTGTAAACTAGGCTGGATCGAGTATTTTTTCCATTTTTTATTTGATAACTAACGCGTTATGTGTGATGTGATATCAGTCATGAGTATATACGTATGCGTACACGTTTATTCTCATATAAAAATATAAATAAATTACATTTAGAAATGTATATATATTGTAAAGGTACTGTGATGTCGTGGATGAGTGAGAAGAGGATTTTCGGCAAGGAATGGCCAACTCGGCTACGAAGCGCGGTTTTTGGAGGGACAAAACGCGGTTGACACTTGATGAGAAATAACAAAAGACTTTATTTCTGAACGAACCTTACATTCTAGATCTCGCAGAGTTACTGACTCTGGAGGTATCGCGGGAGGTGTTTATATGGGATGAATCGTGGGAAATGTCAGTGGTGGGGAGGATTTTTGGGACGGAGTCTGGAAACTTCTATGGGAAAACAGACACAAGTGTGACTGGGTTCCAGGAAAAGCGACTAGTTGATTAGGCGAGGCGTGTGTGGGAAGGAGGCGATAAAAAGGGTCGTAAGAAAGGAATTTTGGGGAATAGTCACGTAGGCGATACAAGTGGCCGGATGGAATGCAGCTGTGTCGATAGCTGCATTTTAGGAAACGGTGGAGATTAGGTATGCGGCGTCGGACTGAGCCGCGGGTCAGGAGGTGATAAAATAAAGTGTCGTCCGGTAGGCTAGAGGTATGAAGAGTCGGTGGGAAAGGAAAAAGGTACGCAGAGGACAGGGTCTCGTTACACCTCCCCCCTTATTTTAGAAAATTCATAAAACAAAAAAAAAAATGAATTTTCTTAACGTTAGAACAACTTTGGTGATGCTCATAATCTAAATAATCCTAACATGTTAAATTACATTCGTGTCGGAGTAACAATTACAAGTGTACAAGAATTACAGAGTGGCTATCGAGTATTACTGGAATGTAGAAGGTTTACAGGGTCATAATTGAGTTTTACTGAGATACAGAAAGCTTGCAGATCATTACTACTATGAATGGTGAGAATCTGTAGAACATTTGGATTATATTTCCAGTAGTTGTGACGTTGGATGCGGTATTATTCTATTGTCTTGATTCGTTCGTTTATGCAGGTGTCTCAGCAATCGTGGACGGGTTGATCCAAGTATCTTCACGATACGAGTTGGAGATGTTCCAGCATGCCTGGTCCAGCAAATGCTTTAAGTATGATTTGGTCTGCATGTTGTTGCACTAGACTTGTTAGAAATGAAAATATGGTCAGTGAATAACCGGTGACCTGAACATAAAGCAAATATTAGTTTCGGAAATATGGTTTGAGCTTGTTGACATGAATTAATTTTCTCCTATTTCTTAACAGGATTTCGTAATTAACGTCGGACGTTTTCTCGAGAATTAACGCGGGGCCTTCCCACTTCGGAGCGAGTGGAGATTTATCTCGTTCTTGGACAACGAGAACTTCGTCACCCTTGTTGAAGATGGGAGCAGGTCGATGGATGTGAGCGTCTTGGTTGGCTTTGTAACGCTGCTTCGCTGCAACCAGGTGGTCACGTCCTTTTTTCAGGATTCGTTCGTGGTCCGCGCGTAGTCCCTCGAAGTATTCGTCGATGGTGGCAGTCGTTCGATGAATGGGGATGCTGTTCGGGACGTTTGGTTTCCGTCCGAACTGCATCTCAAAAGGTGTGAGTCCGATGCCTTCTTGTTTCGCCGTGTTGTAAGCCATGGAAACGAATTTTAATTTCTTGTCCCAATCTTTGCGGTGGTCGTGAATGAGAGCCTTAATTTGTTCCTTAATCGGTCCGTGTGCTCTCTTTAGACTTCCATTGCTTTGCGGGTGGAATGTAGTCGTGGTCATATGTGAGATTTTGAAGAGTTTCTCCAAGTGCTTAAACGTCTGGCTGATGAAGTTGCGATCTCCGTCGGTGAGAATTTTCTTTGGTGAGCCGTGGATGTAAATAAAATGTTCGACGAGTGCATTTACTGTAGCTTGTGCATCTTGCGTCTTGAGAGGGATCAACGTGATATATTTTGTCAGTTGGTCCTGTACTGACATGATGTACTTGTACCCATCTGAAGACTCGGGAATGGGTCCCACGAGGTCCAACGCGATCTTGTCGTTCGGTCGTTCGGGTGTGTCCGTAATCACGGCTTCGGCTTGAGACCGCACGCGCACCAACTTGATCTTTTGGCAGGTGTCGTATCTTCGGATGTAATCTTCGATGTCTCGCTGCATGTTCGGCCAGGTAACAACGGCCCTTATCCGGTCGAGAGTCTTAGTTATACCAAAGTGTCCGGTGGCCTTTGTCCCATGATGCTCTTTGATAATTAGCTGACGTTCTTCCTCTGTACCTGGCTCGTGGAGATCCTTGTCGTACAGGTATAATAATGGGCCATCCTCTCTGGTTGACCAGATGAAACTAATCATCAGTTTAATCCGGTTTTTTATTCCCGGATGGGCGCGGAGATGATCACAACCCAGGTAAATTTTCGTGGTCTTCTTCACTTTTATTAAGGCTGCTGTGATTCGGTTGAACCAGTCGATTTCGTCCTCGGCGAAATCGATGAAGAGTTGATCCTCGGCGTCGCTTGGGGCGTCCACTATTTTTATAGCGGGAACGTCTTTCGGTGGAACGTCCTCGCTGATTTCGAGGACTACCGGAATGTTTTCGCACAATTCGAACTCGATGTACAGCGGTGGATCCTCCGCTGCGAGTTTTTCTTCTTGCCCAGCTGTATTGTCATCGTCGTCGCTGTCGGTGTGTTGAATGGCTTTATTTACCTGTAATAGTTGTTGACCTCGGGTTGTCACTGCGTAGATGCGTGAAAGGGCGTCTGCGTTGGTGTTGAGAGAGCCTTTTTTGTAAATGGGCTCGTACTCGTACTCTTCTACCTTCATCCGTAGACGCATCAGTCGGCTGTTGGTCGGAGGGTCTGTTGCCTTTAAAATCCAGATCAGAGGTTTGTGATCTGTGACGTTTTTAAATTGTTTTCCGTAGAGGTACTGACGGAAATGTTTCGTTGCTCAGGTAATTGCGAGCATTTCCCTTTCGGTGGTGGAGTAGCGCTGCTCGGCTTTATTGAGGGTGCGAGAGGCGTAAGCGATGGGCCGATCTTTTCCGATCGGTCCCTGCGATAGCACTGCCCCGATTGCGTGATTGCTAGCGTCGGTAGTCAAGACGAATTCCTTCGTGAAATCCGGATATTGTAGCACAGGCGCGGTCGTTAAAGCGGTACGAAGCAATTGAAATGATTGTTCTTGTTTTTCACCCCATGCCCACGTGATATCTTTCTTTAGTAATTCCGTTAGTGGTTTTGCGACCTTACTGAAGTCTTTGATAAATTTTCGGTAATAGCCGGCAAGACCGAGAAATTGCTTTATTTGCTTGGGATCACGCGGCGTGGGGAAGTTCTTTACGGCTTCTATTTTATTCGGGTTCGGTTTCACTCCGTCTTCCGAAATTACATGCCCTAGAAATTCCAGTTCTGGTCGAAGGAATTCACATTTGTCTGGCTGTAGTTTCAAGTCCGATTCACGTAAGCGATTGAGAACGTCTAACAATTTTTTGTTGTGTTCCTCCAACGTATTACCATAGATGATGATGTCGTCGAGGTACACAAAACACGTGTTGCCGATTAGTCCACGAAGTGCGTTGTTCATCATGCGTTGGAAGGTGGCGGGTGCATTCTTTAATCCAAACGGCATCCGGTTCTAGTGGTAGTGGCCCGATGGTGTGGAAAACGCTGTCTTCTTTTTATCGCGTTCGTCCATTGGGATCTGATGAAATCCGGAGGCGAGATCGAACGCGGAAAAGTATTTCGCTCTTCCTAATTGATCCAAAATTTCATCGATGCACAGCAATGGGTACGCGTCGTGGGCGGTCTTCTCGTTTAATTTCCTGAAGTCAATGACAATGCGCCACTTTTTCTTTCCGGAAGCATCGGATTTTTTTGGTACGACCCACAAGGGTGAGTTGTATGGAGAGTCGCTTGGTTCGACGAGTTTATTTTCCAGCATTTCGTTGACTTGCCTGTCGATCTCCTCTTTATGTACCGGAGGGTACCTGTATTGCTTTATGTGTATAGGTAGATCGTCGCTGGTGATTATGCGGTGTTTGACCGCTTTTGTACCTGGCAGTGGGTCACCGGGTAGAGCGAAGACGTCGGGATAGGACGATACGATGTCCCACACCTGTTCCGCTAGCTCGGGTGGCACGTGCTGCAGGCGCACGTTTTCTTTGAGCGTTCGGATTCTGTTTGCCGAATTGTGCTCCTTAATGTGGTGAATCCTTAATGCGTCCGCCGGTGCGTCTTGGCGCGCTTCCGCCGGTGAAGGGGTAGGATCCTCAAAAGGCATCCCACGCACTAGGTCCACGATAAACCGTTTCGGTTCTTCCGAGTCGTTTATTACTGGCACTCGGGCTTCATAGTCTTTGGCTTCGAACACGCAAGGTACTATGGAATCGGAATTTTCTTCGCTTGTAACGGCTGGCCCGTTCGCGATGTTTGTTGGTACGGTGATAAAGTGAACGGATCTCGCCGGGACCGTGATAGTTAGTGGTTCGAAATTCAGTCGTTTTCCGTTGAATTGCAGAAAGTTGTCCTTTCCGATACCGATGTAAGTTTGATATTTTTCCATGAAGGGAACGCCGATGAGTCCATCTTCTTCCAAGGGGAAATCATCGGGGACGACGTGGAATATTTGCTTGCGGCCCTCGTATTCTTGCTGTGTGACGAACAACGATTTATGTAAATCGTTGCCCATCCTAAATTCGGTACTGACGTTTTTGTCGACGGGGGACGTACCTTTGAGGCTGCCTAATTTTATGAGGCTGATGGCGGCTCCGGTATCTAATAGAAATCTTCCCAGTCCTCGTATATCTCGCATGGAGAGCCTAACGACTCGTTTTGCGGTTCCAACGACGTTAACTCGAGGGGTTGCCCCGATTCTTCGGGCTCGGCTGACTCCGTCGCAGGTAGGTGGTTGACTCGCACAGGGGGGCGAGGTGGAGGCATGTCCCTTCGAAAACCCGACTGCTGCCTGGAGAGGCTACCTCGGTTCTCCGAGTCTCGTACCTTGGTGCGACAATCTCGTTCGATATGTCCGATGCGCTTGCAATAATTGCAGGACATTTGTGGCCGCTGTGTTCTGGAAGGGTGTACCTGTGCCGGTCTCGGAGTTGGTGGCATCTGGCGTCGTGGAGCGATGGCAGAATTCCTGTCGGCGATGTTGAGGTTGCGTGCCATCATTTCGCGGGTGTAGTCGTAGGCTTCCGCCACTTGAGCCTTGGCAATGGCTGCTCGGATGTTGTCCGGTGGTTGTGCGCGCACTTCGGTGGAAATTTCTTTTCGAAGGCCCAACAGATATTGCTCAAGGCCTTGCTCTCTCTCGTACTCGATTATCATTTTCCGCTTACTTTCGTTAGGGGTCGAGTTAGAGAGGACGGCTAGCATTTGATTTTGCACTTCGAGAAATCTATTGGTGAACTTAGAAACGGTTTCGTTTCTTCCCTGGAACATGCGCGAGCGTTTGTCACGGAAAACGCTAACTGGCTGTAAATTACCGAACAAAATACGGAGTCCTTCGTACAATCGTTCGTAGATGTCGACTTCGTATCCTTGTAGCTCGCGTGCCGCGTCACCCACTATTCTTTTCGCGATTATCAAACGACGCAGATAGTCCTGTCACGTCACTTGTTTGTCGAACGTCTTCGATTGACGCTATAAAAGCTTCTACACCGATATTTTTTCCATCGAATTCTTTTATGAGTTCTATAGCCTCTCTTGGCGCGATTTCTTCGAATTGTTCTTCCGATATAACACTAGCCGGTCGCGAAAATTGTTCCTGTTCACGCGGGGCCGCATCTCTATCACTTTGTCGGTCGAACACTTTGTTTATCGCGCTTTTTAGTGACGCGTTTACGTTTGAGAGAGACATAGTGTTCGTGTTTACAGAACTTGAATCGGAGTCAGTTGTAATGACGGACGGTTCACGGTACTGAGTAAATGAATTTTTACTCACTGTTTTATTCTGATGATCCAGCGTTGATTGTTGTAATCTTTGTAGATTCTCTGGTGTTGTCTCGTCGTTCCAATGCTTCTAACACTTAGAGTTAGCGTACCCCACACTTAGCACCAATTGTGACGTCGTGGATGAGTGAGAAGAGGATTTTCGGCAAGGAATAGCCAACTCGGCTACGAAGCGCGGTTTTTGGAGGGACAAAACGCGGTTGACACTTGATGAGAAATAACAAAAAACTTTATTTCTGAACGAACCTTACGTTCTAGATCTCGCAGAGTTACTGACTCTGGAGGTATCGCGGGAGGTGTTTATATGGGATGAATCGTGGGAAAATGTCAATGGTGGGGAGGATTTTTGGGATGGAGTCTGGAAACTTCTATGGGAAAACAGACACAAGTGTGACTGGGTTCCAGGAAAAGCGACTAGTTGATTAGGCGAGGCGTGTGTGGGAAGGAGGCGATAAAAAGGGTCGTAAGAAAGGAATTTTGGGGGAATAGTCACGTGGGCGATACAAGTGGCCGGATGGAATGCAGCTGTGTCGATAGCTACATTTTAGGAAACGGTGAAGATTAGGTATGCGGCGTCGGACTGAGCTGCGGGTCAGGAGGTGATAAAATAAAGTGTCGTCCGGTAGGCTAGAGGTATGAAGAGTCGGTGGGAAAGAAAAAAGGTAGGCAGAGGACAGGGTCTCGCTACAGTACACTTTACCCCCTACAAGGAACTCGCAGAAGACGCGATCCGACACACGCATTAAGGTAAGTACACACACGCACACACGCATGTATTCACACACACATATACAGTGGGATCAACTGATATCGAAACGTAATTGCGCATCGGTGGTGAGGATGGTGAGGCTCGCTATATAAGGGAAGCGCGCGCGGCATCATGATCATAATTCCTTACTTACCTTTCCTACCTGGAATATCTCGTAATTTTAAGGGTAATACATTGCTGGAAATTTCTTCGTCCAATGTTAAACGCCTATAGGGCTGTCTCTCTCGCACCGAACGTTGATTTTGGTTTTTCAAGTCTGTTGGAAAAAACAGTTTCGAGTATTGCGTTGCCAGAAACTTATCCCAATTCTACCGTCTTTCCGCGGATTCTCTCAAAATTTGAGCCCAATCTGTCGAGTTATTTAGAAGAAAATAGGTTTCGGAATATTCGAAGTGGTGGGGAGGAAAGTAACACTGCCTCTTAAGTCCGCTTGTGAGCCTCGATACAGCTTCAACACTCTCGAGCAAGAGGTCATCCACTTTATATTTTGGTGTATGAATGATTTCAGAGAGCTCCTAATTTCACGTAACTTCCAAGATTTCGATATAATTTCAGGTGATTTTCATAATCTAACTATGATTTCACGTGATTTCGAAAATTTCAATATGATTTCACGTAATTTTCATAACTTCGCTATGATCTCGCGTAATTAATAAAATGTTAAAACTTCAGAGCAATTTATTTATTTTAAGAAAATATAACAAAAATGCTTAAACCTGCTTCAATAATCAAGAGTCGCGGTAGCAGCTCGACGCCAAGTATAAAAAGAAATTAGTTTGAATGAAAACGTCCGTTTACTACGCTTGAGCTGACGTCACACGAGATACCTTACCGTTACGAGTACCTTTCTCCGTTACGTTCAAATGTAACTCAAATTAGCTCTGGCTACACGTCTCGGATGAAAAGTGTATCAGGTTCAATACTTTTTTCTTCTTTTTTTACTTTCGAATGGGACCTGGTGTAAAAAAATCGGTCGCCGCAATGCTAATATCTAGAAAGTTAATAAGAAATTTGCACACTTCCTTCGTCGAGTCTATGTCCAACCAAAATGCCTGTCCGTGTGTATATGTGTGACACACACAGCAATAACAAGCCCGATTAGCATGGAGTTTCACGCACACATCGGTTCATTCCAACCAACACAATCGCATGTACGTGTGAGAAAATATCGAACGAGAGTTACCGCGCACACGGGGATTCGAGAGAAACGTGCGCGAGGTGATATATATATATATATATACATATATACTTTGACGTAAGCTCGGTTTGACAGGCGATCATTCAATCAATCAAGAGACGCGGTCCGTGTAGTTGCGTTTCGTAGTAGAAACAAAATTCAATGCGCGATTATTATAAACAATTCAGTGCGTATGGTAAACAATCAGTGCGTGATTATTAATATACTGTTTGTCGAGAGTTTTAAACAATTCAGTGCGTGATATTATTACTGTTGTAATAAACAATTTAGTCTCTATGATAAAAAATTCAATGCGTAATTTATACTAATACTGTCGATCGAGTGATGTAACAGTACGTGGATCAGTGTGTGATGAAACCAATCAACCAAAATCAAGGTGAAATCAGTATGTCTTTAATACTATCCTTTCTTCTGTTCCTGTTTTTTTCCTTCTAAATATAAAATATAAATATAATCTATCATTTAAGGACTCGAATCAAGAATTTTTCTGTCAGTCGAGATCATTAAATAAATAATTTAATTTATATACTAATTTAGTTTAATTTTAATTTTTTATTTAATATTTCTTGATTTATAAATATTATCTTAATTTATTAAAATAATATTTATAAATTTTTGTTATAATGTACTCAAATTTTAATAACTTATTTAGTTTGCGAACGTTTTAAAGGAGATACTCCTATAAACTAAGGTGGATATGCATTATAGATTTTCTAGTTAATGCAAAAAAAAAGTATGACAATAAATTTACAGAAAAACAACACAGATTACGTCAAATATTCCACGGACATATTTTCACGCAGTTTTTCTCACATCAAGGTTATAATTTTAATTCGATGTTGATGAGTGAGAGCTCATTTTATTTTGTCGACATGTACTTTACGAATTTATCGGAAAACATTCACAATGATGTTCATTTTTTACAAATTGCAGCCATTTGTTTATAAAAAAGTACAACCTTACAAATTGCTTCCTCGTTATTTTACATTTTTAAAAAATGTTTACATATATGCAAAGTAGCACTTTGTAAATTGTTTTCTCTACAAAGCTTCCACTATGAGGAAGTACGTTTATTTACTTTGGCTTCCTCATAGAAGAAGCTTTGCAGAGAAAACAATTTAGAAAGTTCTACTTTGCATACATGTAAACATTCTTAAAAAATGTAAAATAATGAGGAAGCAATTTGCAAGATTCTACTGGTTTGTTTGTGCATGAAAGGCATTTTTATCGACATTTTTACCGATTCACGAATTTTTTATCAAAAAAATTGAAAAATATTTTATATTTTCTTGGTTTTTTTAGTCAAATATATTTGTTATAAAATATAAAAATATACAATATATTATCTATTTTTAAGTAAAGTATTAAAAATATTATATATCAAATATATTTGTTGAAGATGCACCACGGGAAGGTAAACCAATATAGCACCTTAAAAAAAATCAATCTCCGTACTCAATTTCGTGTTCATGCTTTTGTTTTTTAACTAATTATCCTTAAGTATTTCACTATCTTTCGGCTTTTATATTCATTTCTGGCTTTAACCACTCGTTTAAATCTAGTTTTAATTTTGTGTGCGATTGTACGAGTGTGATTACGCATTCGCGTTCCTAATGTGATGTTGTTAATTATTTCCCTCAATAATGTAATAGAAAATCATATCATTGTGTGTTTCATCGTTTTGGTTTCTTTAAAAGTCTTTGTGAATAATAAAATAAACTCATATTAAATGTATTTTCACATAAATTTTCAAGGTCCTACTTTGCAAGATTGTTTAAGCTCGAAAATCATTTTTCAAAAAAATGCAAAATGTCATATAATTTGAACCGCTCGACCGATTTGCGTCAAATTTTTACTCAAACCCTGTCCCATGATAGTCCATATGTGTACAAAATTTAAAGCCGGTATCTCGTAACTTAAGCAAGCTATTGCTAGAACGAGATTAAAAAAAAATGCAATATGTTATAAAATTCGAACTACTCGACCGATTTGTGCCAAATTTGAATTAAAACCTTGTGAAGTGAATGCTCGAACGACATTTTTCAAAAGTTAAAAAACGTTATAAAATTTGAACCGCTCGACCGATTTGAATAAAATTATACCCAGGTCTTGTTCTATGACAATCTACATGTGTGTGAAATTTAATTATAATCTACCTTAAAAAGTCAAATTTTTTTTTTTTCCGCGACAACAAGGTTTTGCTTATTTTGGAATAGAGTCGAAATTTATCAACATAGCGAACGTTCCTTAAAATAAATTCATCTTCGATACTCAATAATTGTGAAATCACGTGGTAAATTGCAGCCGGTAATCCCAGAATTTAGAAAAGTTGAAGTGTTTACGGATATTTAAAAAAAAATTAAAACTGCAATAAAATTTGAACCACTCTATCGATTCTCGCCAAACGTGGCACCAATCATGATTCACTTTAAGTTCGTTTGTGTTGAAAATTTTAGCCTTATATATCGTAATTTAAAAAAGTTATAGCGTGAAAACGATTTTTTCAAAATTTTCAAAATGCTGTAAAATTTGAATTTTTCAACCGATTCACGTCACCTGTAATCCCAAAAGTTGTTGTATAGCCCACTTGCGTACCAAATTTGAGGAAAGTACATGAAAAATTGCGGCAGTTATCGTGCTAACAAGGCAATTTGCGCACACGCACACGCACATACAGACATTTCGTACAAATCACTTTTCTCGGCGTTTTGGACCATTCTGAGTGTGTTGACATGAAAATCACGAAAAAAAAATTTTCACGAAAACTAAGCTTCCTCTATGAGGAAGCAAAAAGAAACAACATTACGATATTTCAGAAACTTTTCGTCTCATTGAGAAGTATAACGAACCAAATTTTTCGTTAAATTCATGAAGTATTTATCAAGAAATAAAATAAGATATTATTCGTCAAGATAGAAAGAAAATAACGAACTTAACTTCTGAAAAACTGCATGCAAATATGTCAATAGATTTACTGGCATAATGTAAGCTGTTTTTCCGTAATCTATATTTAGTAGGAACGCATTAATCCAGTCCACCTGCGTTTACATTACGTTTTCCTTTAAATCGCATACAAACAATTTTGAAAATTTGAGAAAAAATAGAGATTTTTCTTTCAAGCTTGAAATATGTGAACCAGTAAGATTCATATAAACATTTTTGGAGTAATATGGCCCAAAATAGCTTTTTCTATGGGTACGCCAAAATTGATGAAAATTATGAGGAAGTTATTTACAAGTTTCTACTTTGCAGCCTTTTTCATGAAAACAAAGCTTCCTCTATGTGGAAGCAAAAACAATTTTGTACTCCAGAAAATGATTATAATTGTTTATATAAATTTGTTTTAGGGTCCCTAATTTCAAGTTCTTGACAGACTCACGAGGAAATGTTGTACATCAAGGAGAAGCCGCTGAAAAATAGCAATAAATGAGAATCCGAAATAGCGACAAATATTCACGCAGATCAAGTTATAAATAAAAATATGAATGGTAAATCGCTTCCACTATTATGTTAACTCCACGATATATGTAAGATTTTTCATTCATAAATTATTATTGAGCATATTCGAAATTCTGTTGTTTTATTTATCGTCGGCCGTTGATCGCTTTATATAACTTACTGTTCTTTTCAGGTGTGCAAAATTCTTTGAATTATCATAAAGCTATGTTTTCATGAACATTTTTTTCCAGATTTTCATGTGCAGGTTTCTTTGTAAGCACGATGATTGTGGTCATTTTTCATGTTCTTCAAATTTGGTACGCACCAAATTTGAAGTTTGAATTTGGTGGACTGTCATATGCTAACGATTGAGTTTGTAGCTGGCGTGAAAAGATTAAAAAGTTCAATTTTTACAGCATTTTGAAAATTTTGAAAAGTGTTTTTACGCTATAACTTTCATAAGCTACGAAATATCAGGCTGAAATTTTGTACACAAATGGATTAATATGAATCGATAATCGGTGCTAAGTCTTGCGAGAATCAATAGAGTAGTTCTAATTTTATTGGAATTAAAATTTTTGTTATGCCTGTAAACACTTCAACTTTTGTAAATTCTGTGATATCCGGTTGTAATTTACCACGTGAATTCACGATTATTGAGTTAAGTGATGAATTTATTAGAAGGTACGGTCACTATTTTGATACATTTCGATTTTAAATTTTTAATAGTGAACGACGAAGCGAACGAGGGAGAGAGTGGGGTAGCGAGTGAGAGAGCGAATGAGGGAGCGATAGCGAGCTCTCGAGTGTGCAATCGTGTGAGCAACCGAGTGAACGCCCGAGTGAGAGACCGAGCGAGCGAACGATCGAGCGGACGACCGAGCGAGCGAACGAGATTGAGCGACCAACGTGGGCGATACTGTTTAGTGGAAATTAACTTTTCCAATCAACACGGAGATGTATCTAATAAATATATATGTTTGCTTTATATTTTCGTGACGTTTTGAATTTCAAAAAGAAACCAAATGCTTCCAAAAAAAATTTTTGCAAATGATCTTTTACGAAACCAAATTGGCTATGATCTAAAATAAAAAACAAAAAATTCCTTGCGAGGAAAATTCTTCGAAAGAAAAAAATCTTTTGGAAAAATGTTAAACTAAATCCGATATATTAGCCAAGTAATAGATGTATTACTTGAAAGAAAAAATGGAATTATTGCTAGAACTGCTGGGATATGTGTTTCGCAAATATTTTAAGAATCTAAGTATTTAGTTAGAAAATTGTTGACCATAACAAAAATTACTTTTTTAGTATTACACAATATTAAAAATTTGTTTAGAAATTGTTTTCTCCCGCACTTACTTCAATGTACTATGTACGGGAGCTGGTCGCTGGCACGCCAAGCTTGCTTTACAGATCCATGTCCATCTATTACTTGGCTAATATATCGGATTTGGTTTAATATTTTTTTCTTTCGAGGAATTTTCCTCACAAGGAATTTTTTGTTTTATATTTTAGATCATAGCCAATTTGGTTTTGTTAAAGATTTTTTTGCAAGCATTTTTTAAAGTTTTTGTAATGGTCTAAATTTACGTGATTTCATGAATTCAGAAATCATCACGATAATTTCATGTATTCACATGATTTCAGCTGATTTCATTTGTCGGTGGTATTGCATTGAATTCGAGAGTAGATAGTCCCTCGCTCTCAAGTATTCCTTAAGCAAATCCAGCTCACCCATGCGCCTTCGTATTACTTCAACACGCATGGTCTTTCCCTTGAACGAGCCCAGCTCCTGTAGGTCTCGATACAGCTTCGATACCTACAGTACCTATCCTCTATCATTATTCTAAAACTCTTTAATACACAGGCCTTACTACTGCGGTAACACCTGTGTATTTTTCTCAGTAAATCTTGACGAGATCTGTGTGATCTTAGGCCTCGATACAGCTTCGGTACCTAAGTCATATGAATTCTTTTAATTTTCCTTTTTCATATAGGCCTTGATACTGCTCTAATACCTATACAGAAGATGAATATCCTCAGTTACTCCGCGAAGAGGCAACTACAGAGACGAAAACAAAACAAAGTTTTACTTGAGTGTAGACTTCCATAGTGCTTCGACATGTATGCGCAAGTGATTTACTTACTTTATTTCATTTTACGACACGGTCCTCGATATTGCTTCCATATAGAACATCCATATAGAAAAATAAAACGACATTACTGACATATTATACCCGCGAAATAAATATAAGCCTCGAGACCGTGTCGATACTTGCTAACAAACGAAACGCCCGAAATTGCCAAAGTCTCATCTAGGAAACGAGCATATGGCGTAATAAAAATTTAAAAAAAAGTAAACACCGCATGCCGCGTCGAGCACCCACAATCATGCACACGCGCTAAGACAGTCATGCATCAAAATGACAGCGTCGTATTGCTTCGCCCATCCTATACCTTTAATATAGTCGATTGGACCGATCGTAACAGTGCATCTACTCACTTGGTGGAAGAAGAATATTCTGTACCTCCGGTACAGTCTAGTCAAATCTTAAAACGGAAAATATAGGCAATGTTTTGACGCCGATCTAGATCAAAACATTCACCTATCTCAACATCGATCTAACTTCGCAAGTTCGCGAGAGCATTAGGTATACACACCGAATCACAGCTCGCTTTCTCGATTCTCGGAAAAGGCAGAAAAGAAGAGTTAATCCTATTAGATCACGCCCGACACAAAAACTCGTCTAGACTCTCTGTGAGTGCGTACCACCGTCGGATTTCCGCGACGCGTCACAACAACAGTCTATAGCGTCGAATATTGATCGCGTTGAAAGAAATAATACGTTCTCCGAATTTCTAGTGTAGGCAAATAAATCGCTGCAAGTGTAGATTCGAACTACTGCAGACAGACCAACTGGCTTGTGCAGTGATTTATCCCCTTGTTCTCGAAATCACCAGAGAGGGCATCATTAATTTTCATATCCTTTTACTTATAAGACATCACAATAATCTTATGATGAGCTCGAAGCACCTTGTGTTCTCTGAGGATTGGTGACCAGATTATTTTACATAAGTTCGTGCTTATGATCGCACGAGCAATAAATTCAATTGGCCTTGAGCAGTCCATGTATGTTTTGAAGACTTTTCCTTGCGAAAAAGGCTCACAACCCTCGCTCTTCACCCTCGACGTCGATCCAGCTAATTTCATTATTCTTGACAAGCTATTATCATAACGCCAAATAAAACCATTCTTTCCCATTCTAGAATTACCAAATTAAAAGCATAGATTCATACACCAGAGACGTTGGGCGCCAGGTACCGAAGTACCACCGGTCTAAATGATCGGTTTTAATCGATCTCTCTAAGTGAAAAATTCTCTGCAGCTGGGCGATGCGAAGATGCGGTGAAAAGCCCTAAGACACATGGCTAACTCAGGCCCTGCAGGCTGAATGATAGAGGAGCTGGGGATAACTAAATAAGTGACACGACACGGGGCTTCGGGATCAAAAGAGGTTTATTAACTAATTTGTGTGGGGAAGTTGCGGCTTAGGCGGCTAAGCCGCAACTTCCCCACACAAATTAGAGCATCAACGGCCACAGCCCACCCAACATCATGAGGTTTATTAACCTTTTCCCGGGCTGCACTCAGTTATGAATACGAGGCGCACGAAGAATCACATGTTTACAATTTGAGGGAGTTCTCCCCTTTTTAATATAGACAAATATAATATTCGCAACTAACTAAATATGATAATTAACGGCAAAATATAAAATAATGACAAAAGGATGTAATAACCTGATTTCAGTAACAAAACCGAAATAATAAACTAAATTAATTGCAATAGTGAACAATGAAATAAAGCGATGAAACAAGATTACTCGACCATTAACGGGGAGAGAGAGAGACAGATAATCCTTTAGCATTCTTTACTCCAATAAGTGCAATAATTAAACATAAAATCTAAAATGAATAACAAAACTAAAGGAAATAATAATACTAACCGACGATGGCTAAATGAAAGGTAGCGAACCCGCAATTAAATAACAAGGATCGTAATCGCAACAAATAATAACGCGCTGACAAATTAGGACTACGACGAAGATAGCGAGCAAAAAAAAAGAACGACGATAACCAATACAATAAAACAACTAATCGAAGAGAGCGAGCTGTAGGTAAATAGGTAAGTCGAGATAAAGGAACCCGGGTAATAAGCGATAAGTAACCGAAAGAAACGATAGGTACTTCAAGATATAAGCGATAGCTAAACCGAAATAATACGGTAGGTAATTCAAAATATAAGCGATAGGTAAACCAAGATAAACCGATAGATAATTGAAATTATGCGCGATAGGTAGTCTGGATAAAGGGAGCTGAAAAGTACCGAGATTAGACAGAGAACAATACGCGTGAGATGTAAACATCTATACGAACCCCGCGTGGACCTTACGTGGGAGACTCGGCGGCAGGAAAGTATTCGAAAGCTTAACTGAAGATTATTACGCGAAATATTGTGCATTCTAAATCTTTCTATAATTGTTGGCGGAGACGTAATTTATACAATAATTATTTAATAAAGAAAACAACGAAATAACAAAAGAACTCAAACGAAGCCATTTATGAATTATAAACCAGAAGCGAAAGAAACAATAACTCAATAAAATAATTCAATAATCATAATAACTTCGGAAACTCATAAATACATCATACTTTAAATAAAATTTACGCGATAAGATCGACCAATAGATAATGGATAATTCTTAAAAATTGGTGGACTTCCATCTGGCTGTACTACTCTACTATAACTTAAATAAAAATTAACATAATCAGAAAGTAAACAAAACCAAATAAATAAAATAATAGCGAACAGATTAGCCAATAAACAATTATCCATTGTACAGAGATAAAGGGATGGTTGAGTCTCACCGAATTCCTGGAGTAGTTGGCACGTGGCGAAGTAGGCAGCGTAGGTAGTCGAGACAGAAAAGGCAGTGTTGAGCGGTATCACAATCACTCACGGTGGTCAACGCAGAAGTGAATTTCCGTGGATCTTTCGCGAAGTCGATCGATGGCGTTCCCCACTCTGCACACTTACCGGGTACCGGTAACTGTGCAGACCCCACTCGCAGTACCCCACTCGCAGTACCCCACTCGCAGTACCCCACTCGCAGTACCCCACTCGCATGCTCTATACTTCGAGGTTCGCTCCTGCGAATTCCGTGGTCCTCCCGTTCCGTTGATTATCGATGTAGGGTGCTCGCCGAAGGCGTGGCGCGCTATTCAAATTCGAATGAGGCCCTCATAGTCCTATGGGTCGAGTCTATCCTTAGGGAGTTGAGAGAACGGAATTTTCCTGTATACAGTCTAAATCCTCATTGCTTCTCTAGTCTCTTAACTGCAGCAAAATTTTCCTGGAGCACGAAAAGTCTTCCCCTCCGGGATCCGGCGACAACAACAAAAGGGGATGGGGTTCCTGTCACCTCAACACTGCAATTTCACTCCTTTCGTGTTGTTCCTAGGCCCTTTCATCTTGGGGCGCCGGGTTGGCCGGACCGCGACAAACCGGACTCCAGCGGATGGTTTAGAGTCAGGCTACTAAGTCGTGAGGAGGCGGGTAACTCGGTAATATTTTGGTCCTTATCCAGCGCGTTCCTCTGGCATCCATTTTCCGCGAACACGGATGGTCAGTGTCCATCTGCGGTACTGATTAACAGGCCAAAAACCCAAAACTGGAGTGTCCATTGTAATCAATGCGAAACACATCTCAAATATCTTCAAAATAAATCGACTTCTCCTGATGTAGAACGCGATGAAACTTTTTAGGCGGCGATTGTAGATAGCAGGCATGAGCAATGAGGCGTAGTGCGGTGGGTACCGACTCATAGACGGAGGGCAAATCCCATGGTGGAAGGTGATCGATGGGGTGACACTCCGTAGAAAAAGGGGACAGGGCGGTCACAAAATAATAATATAAAATTTTACTAACTAAAATTATAACGATAGAAATTCGAATAATACAAAAGGTAAAAAAAATGATAAATTTCGCATGAAAGAAAATTAGAACGGTTAATCGAAATAACATAAAAAGATGCTAATCACCCTTTCTGCCGCGGTCCGCGAGCGAACGTGCACCACGCCAGTGTCGTTACACCGACACTCCTCGCCGCTTACACTTCGCTCAGGTGGCGTGGCCAAAAATCACGTCAGAAGTTACATCTAATGCAGTGCGTGGCATTTATTGTAACTCTGACGTATCATTTCTCAAATGTCTCAAAAATTCGCTCTATCATCCTAACCGATGATGATAATTACTGCCCAGCTTTATTGCAATTGGCGTAACTGCGGTTATTCCTTGTTCCCACTAGAAGAAAGGATACTTCCTTTGGGTCCAGTACACGAATTTTCATTTCCGTTTCAATATACTGAGGGTATGTATGTACATGGCTTAACTTGCGTATTCTCGCATTCATAGAACAAAACCGGAGTCCAGGTCCTAGAAAAATTGAGGGGTGGGGGGAGACCCTACATCAAAAAGGGCGGAGGTGTTCGCCTCGGAAATTTATGGGAGAGACTTTATTGTAGGAAGTCGCCATTTGCTTATGTCGAAACTGAACCCCTTCTTAATTCTAGACAGGGCGACGGCGGTGGCGAGACACTATTATAATGTAAAGTGCCATACGTATTTTAAATACCAAGAATATATACATGTACGCATGCATATATGAAACATAACATTTAATATATATTTTGCAAATTTATCCCACAAAGAATAATACAATTGACACAAATATTGTCTCGTCTTTTGAGATGACGTCCTAGATATCGCATTCTTTATCCTGGAGAAAAACCTTTCCCAGATTGAAAGAACAAGTTTCTCCTTGGAGTTAATAAAAAATTGCCGACGTTGTTGTAATGCTCTACCAGTTATAGCCACAAGTTATTATAGTATACCTTTCCTTTTACTGTCGTGTCGGTTTTTCCGTTTTTTCAACTGTACTGTGCCTTATCACTTTTGTTCATGATGGCTGATCACCCTTGAGATGAACGACATTTTTGTTGTTTTTTGCATTCCCCTTTCCCCCAAAAGAGATTTTACATATATGTTGTTGAGCTATCAATTAGCTATGTGTAAAGCGTTCCCGATTCAGCAAGACGCATGCCACCTTTTCTACTGTGGGCATCAACCTAGCGTGGGTTATCAATGGAGACTTGATGACCTTGCGGCCCTCGGATTTTCTGCTGACGATAGGGATGCGGGTCTCACCGACGGCCGGTCGACCCCGATTTCCTGATTTCATCTTATCATGGATTATCAACATGTACTTTTTACTCTTAACTTGCAGCCCTTCCTTCACAGCGGACATGTATTTGTTTCAGCAGAAAAGTTGTATTTTTGGCATACGCCTAACTTTTTTCTTGTGGCATACTGCCGTTCTTCTTGGCAACCACCTTTCATTTACGGCACACAGACTTCATTTTTGGCATAGGCCCTTTTATTAGGGTAGATGTATTAGGGCGATGTATTTTATTTCGACATGCAGCGTATTTTTACGACATACGCCCTTTTAGTATGGTACATAGCCTTCCTTTCTTCACTTTTCCGGAAGATTTCTTACCTATTCATGATAATAAATCACATTGATGTCGTTCTTTGATTTATTAAGATGCGTGTCTACCTTCACCCAGCAGATGGCGTGCTTCCAGCGCGCAGTTGGAGGTCTTGCTACTGCTTGGATTTTTTTGCTGTCAAGAGATACTCGAGTGTCCTCGTACTTAGGCGCTTTATTCTGTTGCGTTTACCAGGCTAGTGCTGATATTTCTTTCCGGCGGTTGATGCATGCTCTGTAATTTTCCTCAATGATCTTTACGAATTAGTGACCGGGATCTTTGTCCCTTTCCTTTCTTCTTCACTTGTCTGTTCGGTTGCTGGGTAATTTACGAATAGTGGCACACTAATTTGTACTACAACATTTGCACTCTTTTCAATTGTTTAACATTTCTCATTAGTGATTTTATACGAACATCTCTTTCGCCGGCGCCAATACTTTACTTATCGTTTTCTTCCGTGACCCTGTTCCGGCAGTGATTTCCGTGACGTTTTCTCGAGGATTTCCGATATTCGTATTTTATTTCCTTGCTGACTTGCCCGCTTTCTGCAGACGACCTTAGCTCTTCTAAGATGTGAAAATATTTTTTACCTGGTTGATGTTTTGATTTAGGTTTGATGCATCGTCGACAGTGTTTATTACGGCGTCATGTTCTTCTTCGATAGTTTAATCGACTGCTTGGCTCCTTTCGTGGAGTGATGTGTATCGTGATAAGAGCGTTCGTCGACTTCGTTCATGACTTAATTTCTCAATACATAGTTTTAGTACGTCAATCCGCCTGATTATTGCGTCTATACTGACTGATTGCTTCTGTGTCTGCTCGTAATCAGCTTCAGCTGAATTTACTCAATTGAAATCGTAATACTTTCGTTCCCAATTGATCTCATACGCTTGTAATCTCGCGTGTTCCAATTCTGATTTCCCTATTTTAAAGGAGCCATTTTCCTTTCGCGATGCAAGCAGCCCTTTCTTCTGACATATCAACTTCTGGCTCAGTTCCAAACTTGATACTTTGTTTAAGTAGCGAGATCCACTAATTCATTCCGACGTTTTATATTTATCTAATCATATTGGTGTAATCTGCTGGTGCCTTTAAATTAATTATGCAAAAGATTGTTTCGCCATGCAGCAAATTCATCGCTCCTTTAATTGTTAATAATTCTGCGAGGTCTGCGCAACAAATTTTACTTTTTCATTTTACTACTATTACGCCCGGAGTATTTGACTATCTTCGTAAATATCGATATATCCTTGATGAAACGAATGTGATACACGCATTCGCACACACATATACAGACATTTTGTTCTAAACCACTTTTCTCATCTTTTGGACCTCTCTGAGAGTTCTTGGCATGGAAATGTCGAAAAATACGGATAAACAGATCTTACTCCTTCAAGGTTTGCAGGCAATGATAATCTCAGAATAATAACAAGGTCCAAAATTGGGGATATCGAAATGTTCTGTTACTTTAGTTTCTTCAGTGTTGGTAACTCTTATGGACAGATGTCTTGGATAATTGACAAGAGGGCTGATCGCAGTTCGATTCAGGAATCCTTCAGGAAAAGGCCTTCGACTTTCAAGGCTCTCAGTTATCTTCTTCCATTTTACCTCTCCTACAATATGTCAATATTCGAAGCGGTAGCTCAAGAAAGCTTAATTTCATGCAATATTTTAGATTAGTTACTTGAACCGCTCTCGAGGTATAGCATTTTCAACAACAAAAAAAAACGGAAATTTCAAAACTCTATAAAATCCGAACCGCTTGTCCGTTCGTGTCGAAATTCAATACCAAACAGCATTCCACGTATCTTTAGTTATGAAGAACTATTTAGCTAAATCAACGAATTTTCACGAAAATTTGAGCGACTTCGCCCTTCTTTTAAAAAAATTACAATTACATAAAATTGGAATGGCTACATAAATTTTGTTAAAAATCTCAACATTTGAAGAGGGTCAACTATTCAACTTGCGTGCCAAGTTTGAGCCCACGCACACACGTACGCACGCTAACCACTTTTCACGACGTTTTGGACTATTCTTTGTGTTCTGACATGAAAATTTCGAAAAAATAAGTTTCAAAGTTTCAAAAACATAGCTTCGTCTATGAGGAAGCAAGAAGTGTATTTCGAGCGTTAATGGAGAACACACAAAGGGGCGATAAATGTACAAGCCTGAAAAAGGTATACGTCCCAATAAAATACTCTAATCAACTAAATCAGTTAATACGAACAGTCAACAGTGTGACGTAAACGGGTTGCTTAGAATAAAAAACGAATTTCATCTCGACTCGCCGTCTCACCATTATGGTAACTAAATGTACCATGTTCTTTGATTCTTTTTCTCGAAAAGGTATAAAATCTTTCCATGGAAAGGTAAAACCTCTCTCCAGAGAAAGTAAATTTATTCTCCGGAGATTTACTGAGTATGTAAATGCAATTTGTCAGGACTTTCTATAATCTTTCAGATGTCGCACTTAAGATTATGGAAATTCATTAGAAGCACCTACGGCCATCTAATGAAACGGAGGATTCCGTTTCCATTAGATAGCTATAGTTATTCGCTTATTTTGTTATATTGTCTCAGTTATACTTTCGAATTCTTGTTGTAATAATACTACAAGATACACAATAGAAAGGACACCAAACTTGTTCTACATTTAACAAAAGTTATTATAATCAAGTTTTCTTTTGTGAATCTTGCAATAGAAAAAGCGAAAAGATAAATAGTAAGAAGTTACAAAGTAGAATCTTGCTTATAGCTTCCTCATAATTATTTATGTTACATAAAGGATCATCCCCGTGTACCGGGCCGAAAAATAGCTGATTTTCGTGATTTTTTTTCGATGGTAAAAATACGCTAATCAGTTTGATTATTTTTATATCAAAGCAAAACACTCATGAAATACAGAAAATAAATTTTTAAACGTTTGATTACTATAACATAACGTACATAGGATATTTCAAATACTGTAAAGATCATTTGCAAGAAACAAATAATATTATTTTACAGGATATCGAAACTTTCGATCTGGAGGACTTCAAGTACAATTTCGTTAACATCACTGCCTTTCGATTAGTGGACGCAGACGATGTCGGTGTCCGTGGTGTGTTGCGAGACATGGAGCGTTTCCAACCATCGGGAAATACTATACTCAACAAGTCTCGAGTAATACAGGTAAGGGTCCGTCCAATGTTGGTATACAGGATAATATATTCCAACGATAAATATCTCGATAAACATCCGAAGACAAAATGTTGCGAAATGAAAAAAAAAAAATACATTACGTCGACGTAATAAAACATCCGGTCAGAATATCATCCTTACGATAAATATGCTTGCTATTAGAAATTGAACAGATTAATCACATTTTTCGCACGTTGAGGTTATGATTCGATAACTTGGTTTTCATGAAAAGAACAGGTTAGATTGGGAATGCATGCGTCCATTTAGAGAACGAAGTATATTGTGAAACGGTATTTATAAAATTTATATTATAGAAATGGGCTTGGCGCCCCCAACCCCGCCGACGACTGTGACCACGGACCCCTTGCTACCGGTCCCAGGGAATTTTATACGGTTTATACCGGTCCAGGAGATTTTGTCCGCGGGTATTTCGTGAAGAGATATTAATATCGACTTCCAGCCTAGGCTTTGCTCAGAGGTAGGCTCAGGTAGGCCGATGGGTAGCATCAGTAGTATCAGTATCATAGGTAGTATCAGGAGGGACATCTGTACCTTCGGAATTGTGACGATTGAGTGCGGTGACACTCGCTGCCTCTGATAATCCAGGCATCGCGCAAAGCGAGGAATGGGAGAACTCTAATACTCGGCTCCGCGACGAAATTCGCTGAAAAGTAACGACTTTTCTGAGAATCTCGTCGGGTAAGCCGTTCCCTTACAATAGGTGGATACTTAAGATATTGGAGCAGATTCACGACACCTACACGACCCCAGGCATCACTAAGTTTGTAGTTTAAAATACAAATCTACATTACTGACTAATGCGTCCAGCGTTCGGAACTTAGCTAAAGTGCCATCTGTGTGGAGATCGGCGCACAAAGAAATTCAACGCGTTCTGTGGGCAGCTTTCGACAGTTATTAAAAAGTTATTAAAAAGATCGCGAAGTTGGCGCAATGAAACAACCTCGCCTGTCAATCGACTATTACATGTTGATAACCCCCTAATATTCAAAGCTCCTTTAATTATTTTTAAGAGATGGTTCAATGCCTGTTTCAACTCGATCAGTGTAGTTACAAATGCCCGAAGATATCTGTCAAGATCTATGTATCTCCGATCTATGAACAACATTTCCCTGGTAAAAAACGAGCGCCTGGCGGTTTCAGTTGATATTCGAAGCGTCTTAACTTCTTTCTGATAGAATATTTCAACATCCGTTACAACTCGGTATATATCGTTACACATTCTGGAAGATGTGCGCCAAGTTTCTATGTGCCTCCGTTCGACGCACAACGTATGACAATACTAGTGGTTTTTACGGTACCAGTATCCGTTGATTCGTCCGTTAAAATCGAGAAAATTACTCATTTCCAGCTTTGCGATATGTCGGTCCTTCTGCGTTTATCCAATGGCGTCCTTTACGTCAGCCATTGCATTAGTTCTTCTAAGAATCAACAATTGATTTGGAACCGTTCAAACAATTCTTCAGTACCCCGCACACGTGATCCCATGACCGCAAATGGAATGTTGTGTGAAATCAAGAAAGTATACAACTGATTTTCAGCCCTTTGTACTTTATTTTCGACTGAACCGGTAAGCGTTTCAACAGTTTTCAGCACTTCCCGATGAACGTCTGCACAGTGTTCCATGTGATTAGTACTCTCAGCGTGTTTTTTTAAATTACTGTCAGATCGGCTTTCATAGTTGTAAAACAGAATCGAAATTTCGCTTTGGATGGGCTCTTCTTGACGGGACAACGCCAGCGTCGAAGCAGAGTTAGTGTTTCCCACAGTGACCTGTATTTTTGCACGCGATGTTTTTATATTGTTGCCCGAGATGTTTTCATTTTTTGTGCTTATTTTCCTTGTCCATTATTGTCGAATAGTCCGAGTCCGAAGTTTGCCACTCATGATCGACCGATCCTAATTTTTAATATCCTCGTAGTAATTGAAATCGAGAAAAGTTACCACTCCTATTGTGACGTGAAAGATACCGACCGGCGGACTGGAAATTCCAAGTCTTCCTAACAAGTTTGTTCATTGAGAAGAAGGATAAACAATACAGGTTGTATTGTTAGTTTAAACAATACAATATATTGAATACACCACAATGCAAAGACTACGAACGTGTAGACGGCGGCACTCTCGCAATTCACGGAGCGCACGATGGTCTTTAACTCTTTATAGTCTACAGGTTCTTACCGCTTGCCGCGGGAGCCAGTCGAACCAACTCGAAGACAGCTTGTCTGTACTTACATTTTTTCTGAATCATCAAACACCTGAATAATAATCGTACTTTTCTATACGATAATGATTCGAGATAAAGTGTGCTCGGCGAAAGTATCATACAAGGAAGATAATAATCATACGTCTGACAACGCTGTTTCATAGAAGTGCGTGGCTCGCTACACAGCAGTATTGGACAATCGAAAAGTTGCATGCACCTAAAGGAATTTATTTCTCAGTTCTTGCGTGGGGATATAACACACGATAACTTCGTGCCGCCAGTGTGGTGCACGAGACGACGAGACAGAGTACGAGAAAGTGAAATACCGTCTGTAAATGGGAAAATAAATATTAGAGAGGTTCTGAAAGAATGAGAATTCTAAGAATTGAAAGAAAAGAAAGGGATGTTTTATTTGCGAACGTTTCAATAGTCCTGAAAATAACCGATTTTTATATGCTGTAAGAGTTTTGAACAGAACTGTTGGTGCTGAACCCGGGGTTCCTCAAAGCCTTAAGATGTCTGAGGTTGGATGCATTAATGATGAAGTCCAGAGTAAAGGGTTAAGACTGTTCATTGTTATGCCGAGACCAGCCCGAGTCGGGCACTTAGGAGCATAGACGTATAATACATAGACTGCGCGTTTCCCTCAAGAGTTCTACGAACTTGAGAAAAAGACAACATGCTTAAAGCAGTCCTTCTTTCTCTGTTTATTGATGTCTGGAGTGGGGCGAAATTGAACCAGAGTATGGGGGAAATGGACCCCCTCTCTATTTTCCCCGTAACATTAAAAGTGGCGACGACGGAGCTCGACGGAGGAGGTTTTTTAGTCTAATCTAATAGAAAAAAAATATTTTGAAATTCGTCTACTATAAAAATCGCATTCACAAACTTTTTGAAATTTTAAAATCGTGATAAAATTTAAACCTCTCAACCGGTTTGCTCACGGTGCTCAATACGTGAAATAAATTTGAAACTGCTATCTTTTAATTTATGCAAGCTAGTGCGGAAATGAGATTTTTCAAAAAATAAAAAATGTTACAAAATTTGAACTACTCGACCGATTTGCGTAAAATTTATACCCAGACCTAGTTCGAATCCACATGTGTGCCAAATTTGATTAAAATCTGCCTAAAAAAGTCGAAATTGTTTTTTTTCTCGCGACAGCAACGTTTTGCTTTTTTTCGAATAAAATCCAAATTTATCAACATAGCGACCGTTCCTTAAAATAAATTCATCTTCAACACTCAATAATTGTGAAATCACGTGGTAAATTGCAGTCGATCATCCCAGAATTTAGAATAGTAGAAATGTTTACGGACATTAAAAAAAAAATTGAAATTCCAATAAAATTTGAACCACTCTATCGATTCTCGCCAAACTTGGCACCAATCATGGTTCACTGTAAGTTCGTTTGTATTCAAAATTACAGCCTGATATGTCGTAATTTACAAGAATTTTTCAACCGATTCGCGTCAACTGCAATCCCAAAAGTTGTTGTATGGTAGCCCACTTGCGTACAACATTTGGGGAAAATACATTAAAAATTGCGGCAGTTATCATGCTAACAAGGCAATTTGCACATACATACATGCAGACATTTCGTACAAATCACTTTTCTCGACGTTTTGGACTATTCTAAGTATGCTGACATGAAAATATCGAAAACAAATTTTTTTCATTAAAACAAAGTTTTCTCTATGAGGAAGGAAAATCCTCTATGAGGAAAAGGAAATGAAATGAGTGACCATTTCATTTCTTTCTCCTTCACAGTGTCCTCCCCACTACTAGATTCTTCAATCCCGCTAACACTCTACTTCGCCAATCGCTGCGCTGTTAAACAAGGATAGAGGGACTTTTCAGCTATCTCTTTCTCAAGTTCGTATAGGCTTGTAATGAAGGAAGGATAGGGAACGTGCAGTCTTTGTATTATACGTCTATGCTTAGGAGCAACTGAAGATGAGCTCTGAGTGCCCTCTGTTTATGCAAGGAGTCGTTCAGCGTTATGCCAATCCCATGCGAGTAGTGGCGATGTGGAGTTTCCTGGCTGATGCCGGCTGCAGAGGGAACGACGGCCTCGCGGATCAAGTGCCGGTCGAATCAGGTAGAGCCACTGATGGTCCAATAAGAGTGGAGCTGGTTGGCGAAGCGCTCAACGATTATCAGATATTAACGTGATAGATTCCGACATATATTGGGCAACAGAATCATATACTATCTGAAGATAGCTTTGAAATTGTAAAACTTATAAATATAACATATTAATTTAAAATAAAAGTGATTAAAATGAGTTGGCTCGAGTAGCGTATCCCCTCGGTCGGTATGGCAGGGTACTATACTTATCTCAAGACGCTGCATCGGCTCTTGATAAATAATAAATGTCTGGAATAATAATAAGGAATAACAAAACAATAGACATGGAGTGTTTATAGACATGATTATAAATGAAAATAAAGTTACAACAAAATGGCCGGCAAATAAAGCTTTAAATGTAAAACCCTTACTTTAATGAGTAGTAAGGAATATAAAAACGGAAGCCCGTAAAGGAGCTGGTTACCGTATATCAAGAGGAATAGAAATATCTGGAGCCTCGTAATCATATGATAGATGATAAACATAACTTATAAGCGAGACGTTATAGGAGCACGTTTCACTCAGATTATACGATAGAGAAACAGAGAAAACGCAAAACTGGCAGGTTAGAGTACAACCAGAAACCCCGTGATCTGAAACCAACGAATCTTTGTTGAACCATCCCTCGAGTGTTTGGGTTCATGCAAGTGCTATTCGCTCTCAGTACTTTCTTTCTCCCACTATACCTTCCTCCGCCTATCAAGTTTTTTTAATATTTCCGCTCGAGTTAAACAGCCAAGTTAGCTAGAGGGAAGTGGGCAAAAAGCTTGGCCACAATCAACGTTACACGCGGGTGCTCGAGGCGAGATAAATGGTAGCTGGTGAAGTAATAGCAGCAAAAAACAACATAAAAAAGAGAGCAGCTTTTCGCAACTGTATATATAGCCGGAGTGAAACGTCAGAGACTAGCTTAGGCACAAAGCGAATATTATATTATCGCGTCAAAATATCTTACACGCCAAATAACGTAAACATTTTAAAAAATTGTATTTGATGTTATCTCATTAAATTAAATGCATTCCCTACTTTATTTCTACTTTTTTAAATGATAAATCGATCTTATGACGGTAGATACGTTCGCTAACCAAACTTATAGCAACTTCTTTCTATTCCAAATGTATTTATGCATTGTTGATTCTGAAATTTCTTGAGCTTTCTAGGGTTTCCAACCACTCTACTAATCAATTAGCCGTAGTTAAAATAAAAAACCGGGCGAAATTGTAAACGTTACTCTCGAAGTAATAAATTTTACAACAGTGACCATTGCGGCCTACCGTTGACGTAAGTTATCAGTACAACTTTATATGCATTCCAACATACATAATTACGAAACATTAATACACATTTTTTAGACATTGATTTCATTTTACATATAATTGTTAGAATGAAAATAAAGTCGTAGTGATAACTTATGTCAATGGCAGCCTGCAATGGTCACCATTCTTGAATCAATGATATTTCTTTTCATTGCAAGTTTTTTGCAGTACTGTACTCACTTAAATATAATACCTTATGTACCATATTAGGTAAAAAAAATGAAAATTATATGTAATGAGCTGTACATAGTTTTTGTTGTATTGCAGCAAGCAAATTCTCCTTAGGAACCAAAGAATTACAAAAGCGTCTGAAATTTCCTCGACTATATTAGGGCAGACGGAATTACCACAGTTTTCCCAATTTTCCATGTATGTATCACCTCGACATGCTTTCGTAAAAGTAAGACTCTGAATGTATCGTCATGTCACGAATACCCAAGAAAGATGCGGAATCCTTGTGGTTCTATAACCCATTAACGACCAAGAATGGTAATTTTTTCTATCATTTTCAAGTCAAATTCTCATCATTAATCAATAAGAATTTTCAAATAATTTCAAATTACAAAGAAATTTCAAATTTCTCTTTCAGAATCCGGGGTTAAAATTGAGTTTTTGCATTTTAGGTCGACCATATTGGATCCGCCATTTTGAATTTTTTAATTTTGAGAGCAGAATCGTGATCAGCGACCTCGGAAACCCCCGAGTGCCACATTTCATCCGATTCAAATAAGTTTTTGCATTTTAGGTCGGCCATGTTGGATCCGCCATTTTTAATTTTTGAATTTTGAGGGCAGAATAGTGATCCGCGACCTCAGAAACCCCCGAGTGCCACATTTCATCCGATTCAAATAAGTTTTTGCATTTTAGGTCGGCCATATTGGAACCGCCATTTTTAATTTTTGAATTTTGAGGGCAGAATCGTGATCAGCGACCTCAGAAACCTCCGAGTGCCACATTTCATCCGAATCAAATAAGTTTTTGCATTTTAGGCCGGCCATATTGGATCCGCCATTTTTAATTTTTTAATGTTGGGGGCAGAATCGTAATCAGCGACCTCAAAAACCCCGGGATACCAATTTTCGTGAAGGTCCGATTTTTTATTCTTTTTTAGGCGAAGCGTCCCGCATGGAAATATATGTATGTGGAATATATGCCAAAAATATATGCAACATATATTTTATATGGGTGGCATATATGTCGCCAAAATGTTGTATAATTATTATATATTTCGCATATATGTCATGAATGTTTAGTACATATATGTTCAATGTATGTCGTCTAACTGTAAAATATATGAAACACATATGTAAAATATATATTGCTGGACTGCAAAATATATTTCAAAAATAGGAAATATATAATTTATGTATACTATGCATTGTATGTCGAATGTATAATGTATGTATGACCCACATATCTAGCTTGGCTACAAAGTATATTTTAAACATCTGTGCTATATATTTACGTATGACGACTTGGATGAGTAACCGCCCCTCGACGAATTGATCAATATCCCTCAAGGGTCATTACATTTATGATCCTTGAGGATGACCGGCCCACGGTGTTTGCATTTTAAATATTTCGGTCTCAATCATATAAATGAATGTACTCTTGACGTCATTTTACTTTAAATATACTTCAAATAGACAATGAAAATATCAGACTTTCAAGATGTCAATGGCCGAGTGGGCTACGCCACCCAACAGACACCCAGACGATCCAGGTTCGATTCCCATCCACGGCAAAAAAGTTTCCAGCGATTAATATGTACTAATTAACAAAATAACTCCGAATGTTCAACTGGAAGTCCAAAGTAAACCGAATTCAATTAGCGCAATTAATTATTTTATAATTATTGGTTTTTTAAATTTGATTTCCATATATAATAGATATATCCTGAAGTATAAACGCGATATATCCATTATATATGTTTTGTATACTTTAAGATATACAGAGAATATATGTAACTTATATGATTTGCATATATAACACATACAACTTACATATATGCCCTATATAGGAAATGCGCCAAAATTCGCATATTGGACATATATGTTTCATATATTTTTCATATATGGCATATATCCAGAATATATGCAAGTTATAAATTTTATAATTTTTCTATCTATTTTCGGCGTATATTTCACCTCTATTTATTTCCATACGGGGTGACATTTTTCTCGCCGCTCAAGGGGTGAAAAACGTCATTTTGGGGGTGAAAATGTCGATTACGACAACTTTAAAAAATACGTCCTTTAACTGCAACCATTCTATGCACTCATGGTTGAAAAAAAGGGCGGTCTTCAAACGTCTTCTATGAGAAAAGAAATATTGAAAAAAAATGTCTTCGATTTTTTGTTTTTTTTTTTTTAAAGCGGCCGTATTTTTTTTCTAGTAGACAAAACTCAATTGTAACCCTGGATTCTGGAAGAGCACACTCGAAAATACTAGGGACTATATTTTTTATTTGAAAATTCTTATTGTTTAATGATGAGAATTTGACTTGAAAATGGTAGTTAATGGGTTATAATTACCAATAATTACGACACAAAGCAAGAGCAAATTTCTGAGACATGAAACTTGGGAGTCCGGCATTTATGCTGTTAGTAAAGACATAAACTCATTTGAAAAGATAATACATAGAAGTAGCGCAGCCGGTGAACCCACACAAAAGGGTCGAAAAGACTCTTTCGTAGGAAAGAGTACTTAGCACTATACACAACACAGGAGATCGATTTTTTTATTTCAAAAGGAAGAAAAGAGGAAAGGAGTGTTGGAATACATGCATTTGGAGTGCAAGATGCCCAATAACACGAGTGAATACGCTACGGCGAGAAAGGTGAACTAAAAAATAGTAGCAACGAACGCAAAAAAACGCGTTTCTTTGTTATAGCGCAACGAACACCCACGTTGCATACTGATTTTTCTCAAAACCGAGGTACATTTTCGCCTCGTTCTTCTTGCCACAACTTCCAGTACCGTCGTCGCCGTGCCACTGTTTCTATTTGGCTGTACCAGTCTCCACGGTTCGCATGTACCAGTCGCTAAAAACTCTGGAGTAACCTGAAGGCAGTATGAGAAGAAGCATGGAAACAGAGTGCGAAAAAAGAGAGAAAAAAATATAGCTTTTGGATCCTCGCCATTTCTTCATACAGAATTTCCATTTCTGTTTCATCCATTTCCACACCCTTTTCAACCATTCGCGTCGCTACCTACGAGAAAAATTAATATTCATCAAAGCAAGTGACAGGTACAAACATAGAGGCTCCTGACCAGAATATAAAATTTTAATCTAATTAAAGAAATACTATAGAGATATTTTAAGTTTCATCTGTTCCGCTACTTGCACTTAAATTGCACTCCCAAGAAAAAAAAAAGATTGTCTATGATTGATTAACTGTTCAGTTAACCCATTGGGACGATTCTAAACATCTGGTTAATTCTTGTTGACAAGAAAATTTATAAATCAATACTTTTGTAATAGCACGATCGTAGACATATGGTTGATTTCTTGTGAAATTGTAATCGGTAGCTGTCAATAATTTCCCTCTACAAAGTCTCCGCGGACGACACCTCCCGAACGGGAGACTCGTTGGATAATATTTTCATGGCATAAAATCTCCCCCGGACTGAAGAGTAAGAGGGCAGTAAGTCGTTCAAATAATACAGCCAATAAACACAAATTTCATTAATGAATGCAACATAATTGATTACAACTTAAAAGATTATGTTGTAAGCCACATAATTCTCCCCAATTTTTCTGATGAAAACGAACGTAAAACAGGCGACGAAGACGGTGGGTGAGGGGTTTCTGCAGTTGCAGCCCCCGGCTGTCAGCATACTGTCATAGTCAGTATGTTGATTTGTCGATGTCGTCATTTCTCGATATTTTGATTATCAGTGTAACCAGAGGCAAGGCTCTACCGTTTAGTTTTATCGCTGTTGTTAAACAAAGAAAATATGTTTAGCATACAGTTTAGGTAAACTGGCAAAACTGATGTATTCCGGATATTTAAACTGGCATTTTTTCATAGATTTCTTTTCCGGGAATATTATTTTCTTCGGATATTCTTTCCACCAGCTTATGTTTCCATGGATATTTTTTACGGTGCGCTTTTTTTTCGGGGATATTTTTTCCTAGATACATTTCCACGTATTGATATAACAGAGGCCACTGATCGGCAACGGAATTTCTTATGATTCTTTACATAACTTTACTTTACTTACTTTTCTTTATTTTGCTGTACATTACTTTACTTTTTATTTATCTTCACTTTAGGTTTTTGTTGAATTTATCGCAGGAGAGATTTTATCCTTGATTTTACGCCAAAAAATATCGACGGTAAGTCGTACTTAATTCAACTGTAACCCAAGATAAAATCGACTTTAAATGTGTATAATCTGGGAAGGGAGGCTTTCCGGAGACTATGGAGAGTTTTGACACTCGGCTCACCCCAAATTTAAAGTGAATGGAGGCCTAAATTTGAACTTAGGAAGTTTTACGATAAATCAAACATGTGTCTATGATCATGGTATTAGGAAAGTATCAATTTTTACATTGTCTTATCGTTGCTAAGTAGTACGTAAATCGACTATAGCGGCATAACGAGAATCAACCATACATTTTTGGTGGATCAACCTTTGATGAACCATACGCCATTTTATTACGCGGTAAAGTATAATTGTATACATTCCTTGTCGGCCGTAAGTGGGGCATAAGTCGACCATATCGCCATGACAAAAATCTACCACAAATTGGGTTCATCCTACTGGGTTGATCAGCGGTTGATCAACCTGAAAGTTAACCCACTGGGACAATCTTGTGGTTAATTTTCGTCATGACGTTATGGTGGACTTATGCCCCACTTGTTCAAATACGTCGTCTCTTCGTCAAATACGCAAATATTTTTCGTCAAATACGTGATAGGGGTCAAATGAGGTCAGATCGGCATCACGACTGAATATACCAATGACAAAATAATCCGTGCAATAATATCTTTCAGCATATCTATATAATATCTTTCCAAAACAAATGAACTCACGACGGAATATCCCTTTCGAAAAAAAACCCTGATAAAATATTACAATGGAAAAATAAACCCATATCGAAACGTAGCTAAAAGTAAGAAGTACGCAGCTGCATTTAAATTATTAAGACTAACCCTTTAAAAAAATCCTATTTAAATTCGACGACTAGAAAAAAAAGATCGAATCGTGTTAATTTCCGAATGAACAGGAATAGAAAGGTTAATGATCCGAATAATAAATAATAAAATAATAAATAATCCGTACAATAAAACTGTTAATGGAAAAAATGGGATATTCTCTTAACGGTTATTATTTCTATCATTTATTATTAACTCATGATTTCTTTCGGGCCGATATTTTTTCCTCAGATATTTTTCCATAGATATATAGTCCATAGAATATATTTTCTGCGATCTTTTCTCTGTGGATATTTTTGGCGCATACTGAATTCGAGGCATTGTCAGTGCTCCAGCTTGCTTTTATTGTCAGTCAGGAGTTGGCTCTTAAGGCGTCTGAGTATTGGGTTGAGATTGATTACGCCGTTAAAATTCGGAGCCAAACTCAAGCTGCGTATGGTGCTATGGTCCAGAGGCAAAGCCCCCCCCCCCCCCCCTCCCGTGGACGTCCCGATGAATAAAAAGATGGTCTTTATTGGGAATATTTTGAGATTTTTCAACGGGGGTATTTTGGGATCCTTCATCGGAGATATTTTGGACCTCTTCATCGGGGATGTTAGGCAAGTTTTTATATAGCTGAAATCTTTTTGCGTCGGATATTATAGCACAGGATATTTTCTGGCCATTTTGACATAGGAGTTTTCAATCAGGTTAATTTAACCATAGAATATTCGTTCGCGGGATTTTTCTAATTTGGTATATTTGTCGTAGGGATATTTTGATATGTAACCGTCAGATAGATGAAAGTATAATAATCTGTATATTGTATTGTGAGTTCAGTTCAGCTTTGTATGTATGTAGATTTGAATGGATTCCATCTATTATTTGCAGTGCATGTGGATGGAAAATCGTTGGAAAGTGCAAACCTCTCTATCTCACGAATTATTTAATCGATTAAACTGAAATGTTTGTATACATATAGAGCAGAGTCGAGTTTTTCCTCGGTATAATTTGTGATTGAAGTTGATGCAAAAATTAAGATTTTATGGTGCTTTCAGTTTTATGAAAACTTACTGTAATTCTAGTTGTCGTTGGCCGAAGTATGGAACAAGTATGAGTGAATGATCGGCTGTTGGCGGCCAGGATGGGGGAAAAAATATTTCTCTCAATTTTATTTTATTTTGATACGTTTCGGCCTTGGTCTTGGCCCTTTTCATCATTTTATTTTTCTACAAAAAAAATTATGGAATAAATAAATTATGAGGTAAGTACTAGTTGAAGTTACTTCAAAAGTTAATTAACAAAACATCTACATGCACAACATAATATGTAAGTACCTCACCGCTTGAAATTATAAAAACACAACTCACGCTACACACGAAAATGAGACACTTAAATTAACTTAAACAATTACCTAAATATTAATAACAATTATTAACAACTAGAACTTACCTCATCATTTATTTATTTTACAATTTTTTTTTTGTAGAAAAGAAAAAATGTGTCAGATGAAATTTATTTTATAATTTTTTTTGTAGAAAAATAAAATGATTGAAAAGGGCCAAGACCAAGGCCAAAACGTATCAAAATAAAATAAAATTGAGGGAAATATTTTTTCCCCATCCTGGCCGCCAACAGCCGATCATTCACTCATACTTCTTACTGTAATTCGCCTACCTGCCTATAGCAACTCGAATGAATAAATGTGTGTTCAATGACATTTGGTGTTCGGCGTTTGGATTTAACCGGATTATAATTTTGATTTTAAATTATCGTCTAGTTTTCCGTGGTTCTAGTTACTGAACCTAGTTATGATTGGTAGATGGGTTCGGACTACTCCTGGTCCAAATGCAGGATTTAAAATTTGATATTTAGACGTAGAAGATGTCGCGTGTCTAAGGTGTCTCGCGTGTTAAACGTACTTAAGTGGCATAAACTCGAGTTTAGTTAAGCAGAAAGGCGTATAAGTATATAGCTCTACGATAAAATAAATTGAGGTTCATAGTAAACTATAATAAAATATTGTTTATTCGTACAATGTTTGTTTCCATACAATCCCAAGCCAAGTAGACGTCGATTTTTTCACAAGTTCATAAAATAATATAATTAAAGTTTAAAATATGTAATGTCTGAAGCTTGGTGAATTTTTTGCGTCGCATTGGTACTTCAATCGCAATTATTGTTGGAGTTATTGAACGACTTTAAAAATATAAGTGACTAACGTACCGGGGAATACCTAAAATAATATAGTATATTGACGGACCACGAGACGATCTCTTGGGATTGTGTCTGTCTGACCACAAGTTGACTCGTCCCTTCACGCGGGTCACTATCAGGCGTCTCGAGACTCGGAGCGGCTCTCCCTGCCTACACTGCCATAACACCGCGCATACTAGCCCCCCAGTCGCCAACAATGTATCATCGAATTTCCTGACTCTTGTTGGATAAGCTCGACCGTTTGCGCCGTAAATCAGGCTATATCTGGCCAATTCTGGTACACGCGTGTCAGCTGCGCGCTATGTCCGCCTTGCGTTACGACTTTTTATTATTTTATGTGCCGTTGCGCTAGACATCGGGGGATGCGAGCGACGGCGTGGCAAACCGCATTGAACATGGACATAGGCACTGACGTTCCTGGCAACGTTTTGGTTGTGAAATTTGCGTGTTGGGAGTGAGAGAGGAGGTGCAGATGTGGGTTGAGGGGTTAAAGGCAACTAGAAACGATGAATTCGACGTGGGGACGCGATGGCTATGTATTGCGGGTGGTATACATAGGGGGACAGCTACAACCGGATCCCACCCTCCGTCATGAATCAAATTTTGTCGTTCGCGAGATGTCGATACCACGTCGCGTTGCGGAAATCCTCGGATGAGCACGTAGCCCCTCTCTATCCATTGAACGTTTCGCTCTTGTACGTCCTCTAATACTATTCGCAATCCCGTCGACGCCAACCATTATCAAGCTTGATGCATTATTATGAATCATTTATATAATGCTTAGGTACTTCTGAACTCGTAATCTTCATGGGATCATAATGATTCCGAGTTGAAGTTCATTTTCCCAAATCATGTTGGTCTGATGAAAGGAACCAGACGTTCACAAGGAGATCCAAGATATGGAGGCATACAAAAAAATTTCTTGGAATACCCTTTCCAGTCTGTAATCTATCCGACAACGTAAAAAGGACAGCATGTCGCGTTGCGAATATCCGCGGATGAGACCACAGCCTCTCTCCTCCCATTGTTTGACTCTCTCTCCCAACTTTTCGCTCTTGTACGTTCTCTAGTTCTATTTGCAATTCCATCCATGCTAACCATTGTCAGAGTTGATGCATTACTATGAATCATTCGTGTAATGCGTAGGGCTTCTGAGATCTTGGATTCCATGGGCTAATAACGGTTCCGAGCTGAAATACATCGTCCCAAATAATGCTGGTCTTATAAAAGGAACTGGATTATCAGTAGGAGGTCCAAGATACGAAGGCATATATAATTTTTTCTTGGAACATCTTTTCCAGCCTATTATCTATCCAACAACGTAGAGAGATATTGATTTCATGCATAGATCCGAATCCACAAATCTGTGTATCAACATCGATTTGTGTTAATTTCAAGCCAATATTTAGACCCAACAGATCCATTTCTTTGGTGTAAAATGTAACACCGCATTTTTCACAGTGTACTGACATCGTCTCTTCGCGTTCAAAGCACTTCGATGCCTCTTGCGTTGTGGCTTGCTGTGTGGCGGGTTCGCCGTGCCCGGTCAAAAAAATAAAAATAAAGGGCTAATTTGGACAACTCTACTATTCCCCGAAACCTGGATTTCTCAAGACTGCGCGTAATTCAGCGCAAACCACTAAATGGATCTCTATGATGTCTTATTTTGTTCGCAACAGAATTCTACACTAGCTAATCGGAGCAGTTATGGACAAAAGTCAAAACTTTTAGAGGTACATCTCTCTAAACACCAACGTTATTTCCATAATTTCTAAATAAGAGGCAAACTGTATCCTGGGACTTAAATTTACCCATACAAACAAATCCCTCTGGTTTACAAGAGAATCCACCAACCAAATTGTATTTAATACTGACGAAAAATTTCCCCGTTCCAATACTTAAATGATATATAAAATTCATATTTTTCTGTTGACTAGAATAAAAAATGACTTGGTCCCCTTAAAAGTGTCTCTGTCATTGCTTCCATGTCTCTGCCCTGTCCTCTGCCTCTGCTTCCCTGCCACTTGATTTACTGAAGCCAGAGATCAATGTCGTGAGGTGATTTATTTTTCATTGACTTTTTATTTATTATTTATTTATTTTCGAAATAACCTTTGTCAGCCGTCAATCATCGCGTTTCCGATAACTGCCAAAATTCAATAACGCGAGTGAAGCTGCTCGTCGAACAGCACGACCTGCAGATACTTCCGATAGCTAATCCGAGAATGAATAAAATGACAAGAATATCGAGATTCATATATCAAAGCAGCGAGTTATATTGGTCACTGATATTTTTAAGAGGGATTTCATGCGAAATATTATACCACACAAAGAATAGTTACTACGTGGACTTGTACATAGTTACAAAGTTTTGCGTCGAATTGCTCTGCTTTATATAATGACACAAATAATTCTGAAAAAAGCAGTAATCATCAAGAGACGCGGTAGCGTCTCGACGCCAAGACTTAAACGAAAAATATGCCTCACGACCGAGACGCTGGCGCTACTCTTATTTACAGCAAGCTCGCCCCTTTTTCGTCTGCTACGAAATGTAACTCGAATTATCTCAGTCAAAACGTCGCCGACGCCAAATGTGTCAGGTTCAATATTTTTTTTTTTTCTCTTTCCAATGAGCTCAGTTTTAATAAAATCGGTGCCCGCAATGCTAATATCTGGCCACTTACATTTTCAGAATCGGTGAAAAATTTTTCACCGCACTCACACAACGACGAAGTGCTGATGTGTCCGTCGATATGCGTGCATGGCGTGTATCAGCCTGTCTTAACTCTAATCTCAGGCAATAGATCGCGGACGCTAAATGTATCAGCACCAATATTTTTTATTTTTTTTCCCCTTTTTAATGAGACCGGTTGCGATAAAATCGGTTCCCGAAGTGCTGATATTTGGCCAATATCTCGCTTTTTTCCGAACCCACACATCGAAACTGATTTGTCCGATCGCATATACGTGTGCGTACGTGTGTGAATAATAATCGATTCTCTTACATCAGATCGAAGAAAGGGGAAAACTGACGTGCGGTGGTGTGCATAGGCAAAAAAAGTGCCTCGCCGCGTTTAATATTATTAAATTATACAGTGTCGTTCGCGTTTAATTCAAGAGTGCCGTAACCGCGACAGTCATCATGAAGAAATCTAGACGTCCGAAACATACATTTCAAGTGAGTCGAAAGCGAGATAGACAATCGATCAAAAAATTAACAAAAATTAACCTCAAAATCTGACTGATTCTACTTATTTAATCATTTAATTTATTTAACAAATTGCAGCCACCCTTGGGAAACAGTGGCACAGGCTGCCCTAATAAGAAAATATCCAAATCCAATGAATACCAACGTACATGGCACTGATGTGTCATTGACCGTAAAGTCATTGAAGGTGTTCTTCGCACTCATAGACTTGTTACCAGTGACTTTGGCTTTCCAAAGTGGGCACAGGCGGTAAGTTTAATGAAACGTACATTTTTTTTAAATGTTATTGGACCAATACAAATATATTTAACACATAATTTTGTACATAATTAAGATAATTATACATTTGAAACTGTATCGGATGACTTAAATCAGAATACATTTGAAACTGTATCGGATGACTTAAATCAGAAGGATGTATTTTTTCTTGTTTAAATAATGATCTTTATTCTGATAGTTATATTTCTCATATTTGTTATGTAGAAAAACCTGAGAATCGACATTTTTGTTGAAGTTCGAATGACGTTTAGTCATCTCTCATCCTTGTCGAGGCTTGGGTATTCTAATTTCATTGGCGATGGTTTTCAATAAAACTGTGTAAAGCTAAAATTAATCGAGCTGCTCTAAAAATTTGATGTATTTGGTGAAAATTAAGATTTTTTTAGCATATAACTTCACCATATGGATATTCGTTGTTTGTCTGATCTCAACGACAATTATTCAGCGCTAATTGGCATGATTCACCAACAGAACCTACCGACCATCAACTTGACATTGCAAAATTGTTTCAAAATATGATTTTTATGTTACAGGTGACGAGATGTTCTCCGACACCTACAAAATAAAGCTCATCGACAATGTTCTTTACAAAGTGTACGGCAAGGTACTGTTTGTTCATTTAAAAGATATTTGTCAGAGAAAATGTATCATTGAAGCACTAATTTAGCTTGTCTTTTTTCTCTCTAGCTTGTCACTCCTAAAAACAGTGAAATTGAGATTGCTGGGTTTAACCCGTCGGCTGAGAATGCTGACGAAGGTACCGATGGAACTGTGGAGTCTGGAGTCGATGTGATGCTCAACCATCGTCTACAGGAAACATATGCATTCGGCGACAAGAAGTCCTATACTCTCTACCTTAAGGACTAAATACATGAAGAACTGAGTTTCTATTTTAATCTAAATTTCATGTTAATTGATTTTAGTCTTGAACATTTGTACACACTTTTAGCTCCACAGTAAGCTGAAGATTTTTTTTTTAAATACTAAATTTTATAAAATTTATACACATCTATAGATTGACTACTATTTTTGATCAACTATTTAGCCAGATAACTCATAAATTGAAAGAGTTATTCTGCAAAACGATATCTTCAACATATTTAAAAACCCATAACATATCGCATCAAAACATTAATTTCAAAAAGATTATTACTCTGATTTGTTCATAATTATTACAAAAGACTACATTTTTTATGAACAATAATTATTACAAAAGACTACATTTTTTATAAACAAAAATTAGTTATTCCTATGCCCAAAAATATGTGTAATAATCTTCTCTATCCTAGTGATGTCCCTGTTAATTGGCCGTTATTAATGCTTTGAATATCTGCTTGTTGCAGTGGGCAGAAAATTGAGCATTAATCAAAAACAAATTTCAATTAAAACGCGAAGTAGATTTATTAAAAAATGTCATTCTTCGTTTATTAGCAATTAAAAGTGATAATTTTTTTTTCTTCATTGAATATAAATGACGTTTATATAATGATATCTGCAAAGCAGTGAACACAGACAACATAGCTTTTTTTCTACATTTTGAACCAAAAAGCTAGATCTTTTAAAGCTTCATTTGCGATTAAAAAAGAAAAAAAAAAGAATTGCCCTTATGGCATTACTATGCATTACTAATGCATCTAGTAAAAAATCATGTATTTCCTTTGTACTTGTAAAAAAAAGTTCTTTCCAGTGCAGTATTGCAATCAAAGAAATGAAAAAAGTCTAATTTCTATATTATTTTGTTTTCTTTGGATCAGGGGTATTGAACATGCAATATTTCCGAATTATGTTTGAAGGGTAACTTACACAACTATAATCTAGAAAAAATAAAATAAAGTACCACCGAAATAATGATTTTTTAGTCCCAGGGCGGAATAAATCCTACTGTATCTGTCTATCTATTTTTATTCACTGTTCAATATTTTCCATGGGGTTATGATTTTCAAAAAAAAATGAAATCCCACAAAAATGTTTTTTCAAAACAAAAATGTGACGCCAAAACTTAAACGTGTAGCCATCCCATAAAAAAAAATCTCCTGCAAACAAAAAACCCATAAAAAAAATCTCTTGCAAACAAAAAATAACTTACAAAAAAATTAATCCCAAAAAAAAATCTGCAAACAAAAAACCCATTAAAAAAATCTTACAAAAAAATTAATCTCATAAAAAAAAATCTCCTGCAAACAAAAAATCCATTAAAAAATCTCTTGCGAACAAAAAATGCAAACAAAAAACCCATAAAAAAAATCTCTTGTGAACAAAAAATTTTTTGTTTGCAGGAAATTTTTTTTTATGGGATTAATTTTTTTGTAAGTTATTTTTTGTTCACAAGAGATTTTTTTTATGGATTTTTTGTTTGCAGGAAATTTTTTTTTATGGGATTAATTGTTTTGTAAGTTATTTTTTGTTCGCAAGAGATTTTTTTTATGGATTTTTTGTTTGCAGGAGATTTTTTTTATGGGATTAATTTTTTTGTAAGTTATTTTTTGTTTGCAAGAGATTTTTTTTATGGGTTTTTTGTTTGCAGGAGATTTTTTTTTATGGGATGGCTACACGTTTAAGTTTTGGCGTCACATTTTTGGTTTGAAAAAACATTTTTGTGGGATTGCTTTAACTTCAGCCCACCATCATCTAACTACCTTAAGGGGATATTAGAGTAGATTGTTTTACCGACATTGGTCGGTATACATAGGCTAATTAGTAGCTTACTCTATTAATCATTATTACGCTTGTGCTTTACGTTATAGATGTTTGCAATATCAACATTAGGGTGGTCCTTACATAAGGTCTGATTTTTGTTTGTTTTTGGAGTCCGTCAAATTGGCTTCAAATGGTAATAAAAAATGCCCTAATGTTACGACCGGGCTTATTTTTTGATTATAAAAAAATTAAAAAAAAAAACTTTTTGAAACACCCAGGAGCGATTTTCGCTACTGGATGCGGGCGTTTTCATCAATTAGCAGTCCCACGCGGTTTTCAGAAAAATAGTTTTTCGCATAATAATTGCGCCTTAAAACCGGGGTCTATGAGATGCGCGATATCCTGCATCACTTTTTAATTTCTTATATAGTCACTTCAACTTCATGGGTCGAGCTCGATGGTCGGCCCTGGACATTTTTAAACAGGAGTTCTACTCCGGGGTACGAGCACGATGATCGACCCTCGAAATTTTTAACAGTTGTTCTAATGTTAACAAAGTGATATTGTGAAATAAATTTAATGTTATTGCTTCCGTTAAACTTTGTTGTTTATTAAAAAAAAAAATCACCGGATGCCTCGCTTCGATCCCTGGCCGGCGCATTCCGGCCTAAAACGAGACAAATAAAATGTTGCCTTCCGGAATCACATACGTCTTGCTTTCTGTATATATTAAAGGGTGTCGAAAAATCAGTTACACAGAAAAGATATCGACGCATAGTGTAATGTATGTTCTCGTAGGTCAGGTAGTCTGTCCACTTGTCACAAGCGGAGGGACAGCGTGAACTTACTTTCCACTAACCGTCAATTTCTTTTCTGTAATTGACTTTTCGACACCTTTAAAATGTTTTGTGCGTGCGTGCGTAGGTGGATTTGCTCCAAAAATTTTCATAAAACTTTAATAGAATATGTCATACTGTTTCATACTGAATTTGGTGAGAATCCAACAAAGAGATATTTCAGAGAATTTTTAATTTTTAATTACAAAGCTTCCTCTATGGGGATGCCAAAATTGATCAACATAATTCTTCGTAAAACAGCTTTGTAAAATTTAAAAAATAATGACGAAGCAATGTGCAAAGTCCTACGTTGCAATATTTTTTAGATAAAAAATAAGTCAAAATTTAAAATAAGTCAAGAGAACAAAGTGTCCTCTGTGCGGAAACAATTATAGTAAATTATCGGAGCCTATCGTCAAGTGTATCGATGATGACGAGCAAATGTGCAGTTTTTTTACTCCGCATACACCAATTATGACAGTGCAGTAGAAGTGATTGTTCGAAATGGGTGTTCACGGAATATCAGGTATAAAAACGACTTTCCCACTCTCATCTCACGGTTCTCTGTAAACTACACAAACACTAGAAGGTTTTGAAAAAGCTTTTTCTATTTCGTTCTAAATGCTAATACCTATGGCTTACTATATACCTATAATACCTAGCGAATAAAGAAAACCACGCAGATTGCTTTGCAAGAAGTAAAGTATATGCCAGACTGAGTATGTCAAAATAGAAAAGAAAGAAAGTGAAATTTAAGCCAGAAATGAAGGAAAAAAATTGTATTTGCAAAAAGTATCCAAAGTGGATTAGAAGCGTACGTACCTGATATACGGAACTGAGCTTCCTAACTCAGTTGATAAATCAAACGCTTTGTTTTACCAGTTTTCTCCTCCGCAGAGTGAAGACTAATGCGACATGCAATGTTTTGGTAGGGCAGTGCACAGAAGTGTTAATTCCAGTGTAAACATTATCCACCTTACCCTCTAAATCCCGTTGTTATGCGTTGGTCTTGTGCGTGCCACCGCGAAACACGCGAAGTAACTTTAACTTTAGCACCACCACCCTTGGATATCGCGATTAAACGAACGGAACCGAAACACAAGCCGCGTATCGCGTGCACTTAACGTTTTCCATATACTACCGCAATTTACAGCAAGTGTATGTATAAAAAACTCGGAAAGCTATATCTTGATGTAATTTGTAAGCTATCGAGTATTTAATCCGATCCCTTCACTTAAGCAAGATTTGCCGACAACGTTCGACAGTATACATCTCTCTATAATATAGAAATATCTCGCTGCCGCCGCCGCCGGTGTGTAGGATATTCTAGGGCAATCCATGTAAAAAAACCCCTCCAAACCATGCCGGGAACTGTTGATTGGCTTGTAACCTCGGGTCTTCATAATCTTTTAGAAGTTATATTTATATTTTAACATTGAAAAGTCGGCTCTGCATTCAAGTGCATTACAGGTGAAGAAACACCCATTTCTGGCTAAATTAAATGCGGATACAAGCAGGAAAGGTTCTGTAGAAAAACCGGAAACAAGTTTCTTGTGCGTGTCGATGATAAATTAGTAATCCATTGGTATTTGGTTCTCCTATCCTGATTAGAATCTTCTCTTTTGTCTTTAATTATCAATGTTACAAATACCTACACATGATAGCTCGCATTTGGCGTCTAGCCCGCGGTAGTACTAGTTTGTAGCTGAGCATAAGTCTCAGGCTAGTATTGGTTCAAAGTCGGCTTGAGTCGTGGATCAGTACTGGTCTGCAGAAATGCTGTACTGGCTCGTGATGGTGTTGGCGCAGCGTCGGCATCGGATTCTGCCCGAGGATAACATGGCGTTGCCGGCAGAGTGCATCGGATCAAGACTGAAAGTAAAACGCTGGGATGTAAGTGCTGTTATTGCTTCGGGGATATGAAGAGCTGTTTTGATCGTAACCGTTCACAATAACAGCACTTCATATTCCTAACAATAAGTTGGAATGTGAAACCTCCAAATTTCCTCTACTGACTTTGAAGAAGAAAAGTAGATTTTTGTGGTCGTCACTTCCTTCAAAAACAGTTCGTCCACAATGACGAGAAAAATCCAGACAGAGTATTATATTCAGCAGCAGATCGCAGGCAGCGTACCACATGTCACGGCGGAGATCCCAGGGAGAAAGAGAGCGAGTCGGTCGATAAATTTCGGCTCGAGACCCTTTCTCCGATTTTGAGCACGTGCACTATCGATTGGAAGATTTACGCATGCGCGTAAATCTTTCCATCGAGTGCTATATATATCCCGCTGAATCCCGCTGAATATTGGGGTATACCATTATTTTTCCCCTCAATTACCAACTATCGTCTTAGAACTTCAAATCGGTAAAATACGCCACATTCAGAGTTTTACCCAACGATCTTGAAATCTCGTCTCACTCCGTAGAACCTAACCACAGGTTAGAACTGAAAAATTTCACTCTGCGATGCTCGCCAATTTTGCGACTCACTCTAAATTCAGGGTGAATGGAGCTCCTAAGTTAGAACTCGGGTTATGAGAACGATTGCGAACCTAGCCTGTTACAAATAACGCGCGGATTTCGATGACTTGCTGTAAGCATACAGTGTTCTTAATGTTAGAGCTTACTGTCAACTGAACACGTTTATTTGCTTATTTCTACCCTCGCACAGCCGCAATCGTTCTTCATGTATTCAATAATAGCAAGATGAAAGTTCTCTAGAAGTTCTCATCCGCTAAATAGATGGCGCTAACCGAATGCACATTCACCGCGATGCGTGTTCAGCTTTTAAAGTTACGTGTGAACTCCCACAAAACAATTAGCCAGCCACCAGATTATCAATCAGTACTAAGTTGACAATTTCATATAGCACCTGTCTTCACCCTGTATGTAACAATGTTTCATAATTTTCTTGTCGTAAATTAATACCATTGAATGTAATATTGCTATACGGAATTTTTACTGACGTCGTAATAAATTCGGGTCTCAGTCAATATGTAACTCCCGGATTTTTGTCTGGCGGGCAGTCATGAGTTAATAATTTCTATGAAAAACTATTTCACCTCCCGTAACATGCTCTGTCGCAGTTCTCCTATTTTTACGCAACGTTTTACATTTCTAACCCCCAATAGGTGTTTACGCTCTATGACCAAGTACCTATCCTACGTTTTGTCCAAAAGCAGCAAGCGAATAATGTTTTGGACAAACATCAACTGTTAGATGCAAGTGCCGCCAGTTGAAAATTAGTTTTGCTTGAGTTTCCCGTTGGAGTTATGAGCAGGTGCGCGCTCTGCAATATAGAAAGCATGCATGCATGCTATGGATATGGGTTTGTAGAAAGTTAGTGAAAGATAAAGAGACCGTGGTTTGAGGTATGCTTTTCGATCCATGTGCACGCTAACCAAAAGCCTTCGAGCCAGTCACCGAGAGTGCGTTTATACGAAGTGGAAACCATGAAGCGCTCTTGGGAGCGGCACACACTCCAAATACCAAACATCGCATACTTAAGCACATACATATGTACATACAAACAAACATACATACACATGCTCGCCCTAACCCTCACATGGTTTACATGGTGAGAAGTTAAGCATAACATCTCTCTATATGTAGAGGATATACGATGATGCGCGACCTTTGAGTTTGCATCCCACTCACTGCAGCCAAAGCCAAACTTTCTGCGTACACTCGAGAGATTATTAAAAAATCCACTGCCAATTAAATCTGAATAATCAACTGAGTGGTGTGCTTATCTGTATGAAAGTACAATTGCATTTTACTAATGCTATACACAGCCTACTTATGAATGTTGGATAATGTTTAGAATGACAATACAAACTAATGAAATGTTGCTTCCTCATAAAGGAAGCTTTATGATGCAGAAATTTTTGTTCCAGCTTTTTGTGCCGGAGAATCTAAAATATCTCAAGTAGGTACAAAATCATAGAAGCGTTTTGGCTAGCTGTATGTAATACTTTAAACAATGCTACTGAACAGGTAGCGATCGCCTGGGCAACCCATATAGGATCTGCTAGCAATAGCAACAGAGCCAATGCTAATATCTACGAACCATTGTTTCCCACTACTGGCTGGTGTTCACTGGCCGAGTAAGGCGTGTCAGCAGTACGCCACTGCTGAAATACCAATCGAAGGCTGGGCCTTAGATCCACTAACGTGTTTCACGCATGGCAGCCAGCCTTGGGCAGCCATAGACAATTTGCTTGATCTCAATGACTAACGTTAACACCGTATCGCGAAACCTCGGCATGCCATCGACGACTAATATTGAGAGAAAACTCAATTGCTATAACTTATTCGTTAGCTCATATTGGCGAAAAGGAACTTCTTAGCTGTACTGATGATAATAATCTCGTTGAAATGACGAAACTAGGAAAATCGCATTAGAGTCAATTTATTTTACAAGTTCAGTACAACGGTTTTGTTGATTCATAAACATATTATCATCTCAAAATAAATTCTGAGGCGTTTTTTTTGGGACAACAATATTTCGTCTTTCGTCCTGAATAATAAAAATCCACAAAATGAGGTAACAATAGTATTTTGTTGTGATAACCCAATTTGGCGGAGCAATTTATTCAGTAACCAAAATAAGACCAACAGAAGAATTTAGTTCCCTCAAACAAAAAAGAAATTAAGACTTTTTTTTGTCACAACTATATTTTTCATTATTAATATTAAATTAACCCACGAAATGAGGTAACAAAATAATTTTGTTGTGATAACACAACCTTTTTTTTTGTGTGCACCATTTCTGGTACGTAATATTACGATTTCGGTAATTGCATTTGAAGAAATTATCGAAAAAAGAATCCGGTTGATGGAATAATCAAAACGTTTTAGTAGACAGTTGTATATTATCATCGGAATGTTACAGATCTTCCTAACAATAAGAATTGTTTGTTAGGCTTTGGTCGTTTGTTAATAACATTATTTTATTAAGCTTCGTCGTTTCGACTTGATTGTTCATAGATGGAGTTTTTGACACGTCATACTCGCAGTCTGAGATATCGGTGTCGAAGATTCTGATGTTATCGACATACCGCTTATAGGAAAGTTTCAAATAAATTTCGAATCCCTGATTTTTTAATATAAAACTGCTTCCCGAAAAAATAATTTCCTGAAAATACAGTTTAATGAAAGTACAATTCCTCGAAAATACAATTTCCTGAAAATATTGTATTTTAGATTTTTTAAGTTACATGGGGTAGATAGTTTTTTCGGGGTATATTTTCGGAAAATTGTTTTTTTCGGAAATTGTATTTTTGGGAACCTGTTTTCGGAAAATTGTCTTTTGGGAAATTGTTTTTCGAGAAAAATTCCGTAAACCAGTTTCAGCATAAGGCGTTGTAGATTTCTTTCCACCAAGGAACCACTCAGTTTACGATCGACATTTTTTTTCCAATTTAACATGCAAATGAGTTTTGTTCAATCACTGATCGATTTATCCAATATGACAGTGGTAGTGCCTCAATAATGTCGACAGATAGGTGCGACGAGGTATGTGAACAGGAATTGATACATTGAAAAATATTTTAAGATTTAGCGACGAGGCGCGACGCTTAATACGACGATGTCAAAGATCAAACTCTATTGCGGGGGATTATTCCGCTGGCGAGAGTAAAGTTTACAGGCATATTCGTCGTCGCCAACGAAACAACTCTGTTGCGAAGTTGAATGGGCATTGGCGGGAAGATAGATAGGTAGCGCGTAACACGTTTAGGACATATACGTACCGCACCCGGAAATGTGCTCCGCAGGAGCACGTAGAGGGATGTTACGGACAGATGTGCTATGTCCCATCGACTCCTCGAATTACGTGCGAGGTATGTGAACCGCACATGAACCTACAATGTCTTTCATACATATATAGCAAATACAATGCCGAAAATGTCTCTCACGTGTAGACTTGCACTACCAATATATGTAGTTTAATTGCTTGTCTATTACCACATTTGCCTGGGAACTACCACGCTTTCTATCATGAATCGCTAATTGCTGCTCAACTTGGATACATTAAATTTTATCAAAAATTTGCACCTTAACGACGTTTCACATATCGTGATATTATCAATTAAAATTATTGTTATTTTCAGGAACAAAAAAATAATATCTATGGTTGAAATAATGCTTATATTCCTTTTTTCTGTTCACATTAGTTTCTCTATGTTTTAATTATAAAACAAAGCTGCCGCCTCTGACAGGCTGCGTTAGGGGCTACTAAGGCACAGTAACTATTCATGGACGTCAATTAGATTTTATGGCAAACTAATAAACTGTAATTAAATAAATGTTGTTATGGATATTGGGTCGAGGTTCACCCCACAGTAATTTACATTACCCGCATGGACAATGACAAACGAGCGATTTGATAACGTAACATTGACAAACAAATAGTCCCGATCGCGACTTAATAGAGAACACAAGTGTATCCGAGATTAACAAGCCATCGGTTTCGTCATTTTCATAGAAAACAGTATCTTTTCCTTTCGAACGATCAGAACAATATAATTGAATTACACGGTTAGTCTAGTCGAGAATAAAGACGATCAAGGGAAAAAAAGGATGCAAAGTAGAGATTTGCACATCGCTTCCTCCCGATCTTTGAGTGTTTACAAACCTACCTCAATGAGGAAGTAATTTTATTTATTTTCGCTTCCTCATAGAGGGAGCTTTGTAAACATTAAAAGATCAGGAGGAAGCAATGTGCAAGTCTCTACTTTACATCCTTGTTTTAAATAAATAAATAAAGAAATTTTGATCATATATCATATCTTGGTCTTTTTTCACATTTCAATTGATCTAGCTTCAGTTGACCTGAGTTAGAGGAAAATATTATTTTTTAATAAATTTCAAAATACCATAAAATCCAAACCCCTTTACCGATAATCACGAAATTTGGTACATAGCAGTGCAGAGTATTATTTTTCGTCTGTAAGCAATTTCAGCTCATTTGGTGAGGTTTGACCTGACTTAAAGCAAAGAGAAAATTTTTCGAAAAACTCAAAATCCCATAAAAGCCGAACCTATTTGCCGATTTATCCCACATTCAATACCAGCCGTCCTTTGATATAGCTTCATTTGTAAAAAAAATTATTTAGCTCGATAGCTAAATATTTGCGGCATCTGGAGCGCGAACAGCCACTTTTCGAAAAATGCAAATTTGAGTAAAATTTGAACAGATGTTTGAATTTTTTTGAAATTTTTCACGAACAATGTTGTCCACCTTCCCCATAAAAATATATAATACAACTCAAACATAAATGTAATGTTACATATCATACATTTTTTTTGTGATGTTTGATTGAACTCAGATCCATTATCCATTTATTAAATGATGGCGGTAAAAATAGTTTCTTTGGTTGAAATCGTAATTTAATTCTCAAAAATTTTAGAATTCACAAATTAGAATTCGTAGTTGAAATAAGTCTAGCGGAATTTGAAGTTTGAAAACCGTTTTTGGAGTTCAGGTCATTTTCGATTTCCAGGTTAACTGACCCGTGGTTATCGTTTTCCAGGTCATCCTCTGCATGGTTTTCATAGATCAACCTCCCCATAGTTTTCGGAGCCCAAGTGGATCTGTCCATATTTATCGTTATCCAGGTCAATCTTTACATAGCTTTTAGAGTCCAAGTCGGCCTTTCCATAGCTTTCTTTATCCTCTTCATTGTCTAAATACTGAAAACTGTGCAGAAATTCATCTGATTTCCGAGACAATATAGATGTTCAGCTGGGTAATGGAATCTATGGAGAGATTGAGCTAGATAAAATAAAATACTGGGTGCCTGATCTGAAAAAGCTTGATCTTGAATTGAAGGCTATGGAAAGTTTCACGTGAACACCAAAAATTATGTCAAGCTCGATCTGGATTTGAGAAAATATGGGGCTGTTAATATCAATATCTAAAACTGGTTGAACCAACCTCTGGATATCAATAACAATTTTGACACCAACCTGGGACTAAAAAAGAATGTATTACTACTGATCAGGAAGATATCTATAGAAATAAATTTTAAATTTTACTATTGTAACGGCCCCTTCTTATAACCGCTATCTAAAACCGTGAGAAAGCTTAGGTAAGCAATCTCACGGTCTGGACTAACTGCCGCGCAATCACCGTACGCGCGGCGGCCGTCATTATCTTGGCGTAGTAATACCCCAGCGGTCCAAGGACCCGCGAGACACCCGATGCCCCCTTATTTCTACCTCGATCATTACATTATGCACTCTCCCGGCTGCGACAAATAAATAGTATAAACCGGAACAAAGATTCTCTTAATACTCGTTACATGGTGTCAGAATTTATCGGGTCCAAAAATGAAACACACACACAGACATTCCCGCAAACACAAGTCTGGCACTGAAGAGCTACTCCTCGGGACTCAACCCATGAAGGGTGATCGGACTTGGCCGATGATCGGCCCAATCTCGGTGCCGAGATGGCCAACATTGGCATATGATATTGGCCCAATCATCGGCCCGAGTCTTGGATGATAAGCCCGGCGCGATATTGGCAAACAATAGTTGGCCGAGTATCGCGTACGAGAAACGGCCAAGTATCGCATGCGATAAACAGCCGAGTCTCGCATACGAGAAACGACCGAGTATCGCATACGAAAAAATAATAAAAAATAAATAAATATCGGTCTGCACAACATTTGATTGCTTTCTTATCATTCTGAATTACTTTATAATCATGTTTTTTACCCTGATGGGTCAAATTTCGGAATAAATTTTTTGGTTGGTGACACGTTTGAACCTGCGACTCTGCGATCTGTAATCCACGATTTTACTCACTCGGCTACGCCAGTGTTGAAATATAAAGTTACATAACTTCTGTATTGTTTGCACGTCTTCTTATATACCACTCTGCGAACTATATTCGTTTATCATTCGCTCAGATTTCCGGTGTAAATTCTACTTTCGAATATATAGATTCATACTTTCAATAATAATTTTAAAGACGCGACCAAACATTGGCTTTGAATGGGCAAATCAACAATTGGCAAGTCAATACTCGGCCGAGCAATGGCCTCGAATGGGTAAGCGAACGATTGGCAAATCAACACTTGGCAAAGCATTGGCCTAATATCGGCAAGCCAACAATTGTCGGGTCAATACTTGGCCAAGCATTGGCCTAATATCGACAAGCCAACAATTAGCAGGTCAATACTTGGCTAAGCATTGGCCTAATATCGACAAGCCAATCATTGGCGGGTCATGCTTGGCCGAGCATTGGTCGAATATCGACAAGCCAACAGCTGGCGAATCGATACTTGGCCGAGCATTGACCTAATATCGACAAATGAACAGTTGGCGAGTCAATACTTGGCCGAGCATTGGCCTAACGTTGCGAAGTCGATAATCGTCACCCCAACATTGGCCCGAGTATTGGCCGTTTCAGCTTTATCGGCAAAACCTACATGGGAATACAGCCGAGGGAAGTGGTGGGACGATGGACACAGTAAAAGGACACCTAGATCTGCCCATTCGACGAGGATGTAGAGTTCAGTGATGGGGAGTCTTACGGCTCTACACCACTTTGCATATAAGACGACGATTCGAATTAGAGAAACATATAGGTAACATTAGCACAGTGGTTAGCGCTCTTACTTACAATTAGCCCCAGGATAATCCGGGTTCGATTCCCGGTGATCACCATATCAAGAGACGCTACTGCGTCTCGAGACAAGTACATTTACCTACCATACCGACCTAACTGACGAGGCGCTGCCAGACTCTCTTCCTCGAGTTTTGCAATTTTAATTCGGTTCTTCGAGGTTACTATGTTATGTTATTAAAATTTATAGAGTTTTCAAATTTTTTGTAACTATAGACAAATAGTTTAGCTCAAATTATATCATCTAAAACCAAAATAATTACAGTTGCTTGAGCCATTTCGGTTATATGGTAATATAAATATTTTAAAAACCGTGAAAAATCAGTATTTTTAATTCAGTGGGCCGATTTGTCGCACACAGCACACGGCACGCGGCATAGGGCACTTGGCACCTGGCACCGAATTAGGTCTCCCACATAGCATATTTTTCGCATATGCTAATATATAGAGTGGCGAGTGAACGTTCACGAATGAACAGAGATCCAGCTAGAATGGCATTTTAGAGATATCAGTGCAATGATACAGTGGTATTTGTGTAAGTGAAGTGATAAAAAATGATTATTTGTTAGACGATATTACTGAATGGATTTAATAACGTCTGTCAAATGCGATCAGTGGTGCAGTCTTCATAATTTTCTTCTATCAGTTTAGTGATTCGTTTCTCTGATCCTTGATTTTTAGGTTGTTTCGACATATTGTTTATTGTACATATGTTTTGTGTAATTAACTCAGCTAATCTTTGTAAGTTGTAAATAAAGTTTAAAAGCATTTAAAAAATTGTGATTGTCATTCTGATAACTTATGTTGTTATAAAAAAATTGATAATTTAAAAATCTCCAGACTTAAAAAAAATGTATAGTAAAAAGTTTGGTTTTCTAAATTTGTTCAAGTAACTGATCTAAAATTTTGCATAAAACTTGAATAGAGTCTATCAATATTTAATAGAAAGTTTAGGCGATATTGATAAAGTAGTTAAGATTTTATGTCAATTTCCATTTTCATAATTTTGTTGAAATTGTCTAGACCTTAAAAATATATACACCTTTCCGAGATTCGACAGACTCTTTTCGAGACAGTTTTCTGCGCGGCGAATGACTCACTTCATTTTCCATATCAACACTATCGTTATAAAATATATATCGGTAAAAAAGGATTCAAGAAAATTCGAAAATAACCTTGCGTTATGCATAAAATGTTTACGCAACAACTAACCACGAACTAATATCTCGTTTCATTTTTTAATATTCCTTAATGGTTTTGTTTTCGAAATAATGGTTTTAAAAAAGCGACGCTAACGTTTATCCATTCTGGGTCAAAACTGAAGAATTTTTAATATCTAATACAGGATTTTCGAGAAAAATTTCAAATTTTTAAGTTGGAGCAAGAAAATATAAACTAAAAAAAGTAATGAAAAAGAAGTTTCACCAAAAAAAATGTTATTAAATAAAAAAAGTTTTTTTTTGAGCTTATAGAATAGTATTAAAAAATATGGAGAGAATTGGAAGGGGTCAGGGTTGAACGATTACTGTTGGCCCGGAGTACCTCATATTAAATGGATCATTTCAGCATTTAACTATTCACATCATGGCTAATATTTGACGAGTTTTCATTTTTGTACATAGACTATGTATACGGTAGAATGTCAAGAGTCGCGGTAGCGACACGACCCCAAGTTGTCTTATGTTACCATAAGACAAATACGTGTTTCCTTTACGGCTGACATTACGAGCTCTCTCACTCATAATGGAGTAGTGATTTTCGGCCGCCACTCCACATACTGTTGACTCATTTGTTGCGTGACGTTGCTAACACCATGGATCACCCGACAACTGGTGTTACGTCTCTATAATATTTGTGAACGCGTAAACTCACACATTCTGCCGCACACAGATGTATGCAAGAAAAGGGGCCCCGGCAACAAATAGGTCGTGAGGCCCTCCGACAACTGTAACGGACCAGGAAAAGTGGGAGTTGGATGGCTCCAGCCAATTAAAGCTAGGAACCTCATCTTCTTCAACTTCCGAAGTATCTCTATTGGTCATAAAAAAAGGGAAAACTACTGCGCAATGAAACATCGCCGCTAGTTCTAGAAAAACCGAAAAGTGGATATGGGAGGGTTTGGCCAATTAGAGCCATGAACTCTTCCGTTTTTAACCCTTGCGTAACACTAGTTACCAATTTCGTAGCTATTTAAGGGACAAACTTCTGTAAATGCGTCAGTTCATACTTTTAAAATGTTCTGTCAACATCTTCGGGCACCACCAGCAAGTTTAGTCCAAAGTAAATTGTGTTGTTTTTGGTAACAGAAAATCTTTAGAGTTTCTAACTCCCGACTGGTCATCCAGGGCAAAAAGACGAGAGTTACGCGTTTCACGTCGGTCTGCTAATTGGAGTGACTTCTTTATCCCGTATGATCTCGAAAACGGTAAAAAAAACTAAACCAAATTTCGTACCTCGATTCTATGACTTGCATGTCTTTCTCCATAAATTGAGGTCATAAATTGTTGATTCGCATAGATAAATGAATTTTTCAAATAGCCTATTTGAATATGTCGAAACATCGCAAAATGACGGCCATTGATGCGTATTCTGTAACTGTCAATTCATGCGCCATATGTGCCTATATGGAAGAGTGCTTGCATTACTTTGAAAAGGATAAAATATAAATAATTTTACAAAAATTTAGCAAAACCCCGACTGAAAGAGAAGCTTAATTAATAAATAAATTGGGCGAATAAAAAATTGATAAATAATTTAATAGACCATTCACATATCATAGTCGCGAGATTTTCATACCTTTAGACAAACGAATCTCCCGACTATGATATGCGAATGGTTTATTTAATTATTTCAGAATTTTTTGTTTACCCAATTTGTTCATTAATTAAGTCCCTTTTCAGACAGGAGTTTTTAATATTGTTGTGTAATTATTTTTTTTTAATTCTTTTGGGACTCTAAAAATTCCTTCGACTGAATGCGGTCCGTTGCATTTTTTTTCAATAATATAGAAATACTATTTTATTACAACAGGTTTTGCACATGTGGCCGCCATCACTCGGCCAGTGGCAATGGAGAATAGAGCTACATTGTTACCTTGCTCTTTTGAATATGTTCTATTCCGCCCTGCCGTATTATTCAACCGTGACTCGGCAGTTAATAACGGTGTACGCTTCAGTATAGTAACAAACAACGGTGTGTCTATTTGCATAGCACTTATATCCACGCGACCTTGCATCCATACCACCGTAGACCTGCGTCACCTTGTATCGACGCCACCTTGTATCGACGCCACCCTGTATCCACGCTACCTTCGATCCACGTCAACCTGTATTCACAAGGTAAATCTACGCTACCTCAGAACTTGTACTTTATATTTAAATGTATAAATAAAAATGGCGAGCGAAACCTCGAAGCGTTACTCGAATCCAATGTACCAAGGTACTCGCAGATTTTCGAGGTCATTTAAATCAATATTTTTTTTTGCAATCTGGCCGTTATTTTGAATTTCTGAATATTGATTTAAAATACGCAGTTTACGATGTAAAAGGGCATTAAATTTCACGCAAATAAAATGCATATTGATCTTCTATTTTGGATTTTTTAAATTTTTTATTTATACATTTAAGTATAAAGTGTAAGTTCCGAGGTGTCGTGGACTTACGGAGGTGTGGATACAAAATATTATGAATTTAAAGTTCACGCTTAGGTGAAAATGTACACTTACATGACCCCATACCAGGAACTAGGTAATGGCTAGATGTGGCTAGATGTGTAGAATGGCGGTAAAATCAATATTTTCAAACAGGCTATTTGAAAAATACTTTTTTGTAACACGTGCATGAACAGCGATGCTTTTCATGGCAGTTTTACGGAGTGAAAGTGGCTAGTTTCATAGCATTGTTGTAACAATAGGTTGGCGCAAGCGCAGTTTGCGATTCCTTTACTTTCGCCCCTGGTGTTCCACTTTCAACTCTAGGGACGAAAGTTTGTAACCTCACTTTTCACTGTTCATCCCGCAAACTACCATTCAAAGCACCACTATTCATACATTTGTTGCAAAAAAATATAGTGTGCATCACGGGCCAAAATTGGCGTTTGCGTCAATCCCCAACAATCGGCCCTTGTTGCACAATATACTATTATCTCAGCTAATTATTAATTCATCATACCGAAAGATATCTAATAACCACCTTATTCACTTTCGGAATCGTGCCAAATTTGGTTAAGCCGTTTGTTGTGGTTTCAGAGAAAAGTGGCGACATATAGAAAATCACATCACCGCTAAACGTATAATTCCCGACTTTTTGCTCCGGCGGCCAGTCGGGAATAAACATGTCAAGATTACATTCATTGATATGATTGTACTAAAATGATAAATGCCGCACACAATTATACAATTTGTGACTAAAATATACTGACCTTTGTTGAACTTAACGTGGTTCGCGCCTGGGTTGGACATGGGTGCGAGACAGTCATTCATTCAAGCACTGACGCTTGATGGGGTTTATTGTGCCATAGGCCCAATAACTTGGTCCAATCGTGCCGTCGCTAATCTAGAAGCCTTGTGGGATTGAGAATAATTTGGGTATTGAGCAGTGACGATTGCCGTAATAACAAAGTAGCACAGTTTATGGTCGACCCTACGATGGTTTCCACGATTCAGCTTGATTAGGCCTTAGTGTTCCATTTCGAATTATATATTTTTTGTTCTAACCTCCTTTATTGGAACCTTTATGGAATCCCCACTATGGATTCCGCTCAAAGCCTAACGAGGGCCTCTATTGGTGCTTCTAGTCTGGAAATGCCCGAAACGTTTGTTGTGGACGCGTTTGTTGAACTAAATGGGGTCTAATATTGAATACCCTATCACGGAAGCCACGAGTAAGCCTATATTGGGTCCTTATTGTACTTTGGCCGCCCGTATACATTTCTGCACGTGAAGTTGCATGTCAGTTGTAATTACTAGAACCAGGAGGGATATTTTTCATCTGGACGTCTATGACATCAGATATAAATGCACAATTTCCGCTGAAGAAATATCTTCTATATTAACTAGCACGATATTGTCGGCAATATTCGCAGAACAGAATGGAAAATCCTTTGTCTAACAATAAGTTTATTTTAGAAATGTATATTCCCCTTTATAGGACGGTACATCAGCTGCACATCCCACCTCGTATAATGTATATATATACTGTTGAAATAAGCTCGACGACACTACCATTCGTATGCTGACTGTACTTTTCAACATTCTTCGTTTTGCCCCCTCGCCCAAGCTCTTGCCGCTCGTTGAAACTCAGCTCCTTTCTTCTTTTGTTTTTACCTTCGTCGTTTCGCTTTATCTACAAACCGCGGTTATGTTCGTAGTGCAAAAATAAGGCACGTCACTTCGAAGAAGTGGCACGACCGGGACAGCTGTCCAGGAAATGGCCGACGTCCGGGCAGATTTTCCAGAATCATATGCCTTGTACATAGATACGTGCGCAGAGAGGGTCAAAGACATTCACTCGAATATGTATGAGGCATTCTCTGTAAATACAGTATTATTTTCTTCACCAGGTACAAAGTATGTAAAAAGAAAAGTATTACAGTCCAAAAAAAATCAACTGCCAGATTTTGATGACAATAGATGGTTTATGTGTTCTAGTTGCCATTTAAAAAAAGAAAGAAAGCACACATTTGATCATCATTGGGAAAAAACTCTCAACTATAATATTCAAAGGATTATTTAACGTTCCACAATTTTTGCTTCCTCATAAAGGAAGCTTTGTTGGAATTTTTTTTCCAGAATTTCATGTCAGGATACTCTGAATGACCCAAAGTATCGAGAAAAGTAGTCTGGAAAAAAATATATGTGCGCGCGAGCGTGCGTGTGTGGGATTATAATTGATGCGAATCGGTTGGAAAATACAAATTTTACAGCATTTTGTAAATTTTGAAAAAATCCTTTTTACGGTGTAACTTTCGCAAATTAAGAGATATCGGGCTGACATTTTGTATGTAAATGGAATACCATCAAAGCATGATGTATACCAAATTTGGCGAGAATCGATAGAGTGCTTCTAATTTTATTGCAATTTCAATATTTTTTAAATGTCTGCCAAGACTTCAACTCCTGTAAATTGGGACCTGTCTCGTCATTTCTACGTTTACCTTAGGGGTTTGAAAAAAGAAAAGCCCATTCCCGAAACGAGAGAATTAAAAAATCTGAAAAAATTCAGAGAGAGCACCTTCAAGTACTACCACTATTTATCCAATTATGGAACACTTCCCAGAGGGTACACAAAGTTGCTCATGGCGTGATACTGGTGTGATGATGCTGTTGTAATGATATTTGGTATTGAGAATGAAGTTATGCAAAACTGAAACATAATGTGGATGCTTGAAATTGTTAAGTTACTTGAAATCAAGTCCATGAAATAACGTGATTTCCGTTTCTGATATATAGTGTTAATGTATAAATAAATTTTCATGAAGTGTAATTGATTAAGAACATATTAGACAATACGTGCTTCGGATGTTTCCAGTGTTCTTCATTTTGTTTTAATTGGAAGCAGCTTTTAAATATTTTGTCGATTTGAATGGATTCGGTAATAATAAACCTGAAAGCAGTCGGACCTCATAGAGTGAAAAATTGGAACCTTAATTGCAATTTCGAGATTCGGCCACAGTGCGCTGTTCACGGCTGAGATACTTTCATACATAGTGTATTGTCGTCTGAGGCTCCCGGCACATGGTACAGCATGGAGTATAACCTGCGTATCGCGGAACTTGTGCAGCCAATCGCAAAACTGCAATTCCGTTTTGCTATCTATCGGAACACTTTTTAATCAGTCTGTAAATTATAAATATGCTAATTACCATTTTTTAATATTTTCACAATACAGGTAAAGTATTAAAAGGAGTTGTGTTTTGTTTTGAGTTCCAATACTAAAACTACATTTCATATATTGGAAGACTGAGATAAGTTTCCCTGGTAATCCATGGGGTCTTTGAGTAGTTTTTGTATTTTCAGACAACTCTCTTTTACATACAGTTGACATTTGTTGCGACCACTATATACAATATGTAGGAATGTAGCAGCAATGGAGTATACATACATATCTCTTTTACATAGTTTATATGCAATGAGAAAATAATGAATTTCGACAGAGACTATGGACCGGGTAAAAATCTGTTGTGTATCTTCGATGAATGAAATAAAGTTTTGACATTGAAGTTGAAAACAAAACCCCAATGCCTGTTAGTAGCTTACTTCAAATATCAAAATCAGTATTTTTCGCATTGAAGGTAAAGTACTAAAAGCAATGGATAATGCGTTTTCAATTTCAATACCAACACTACACTTAATTCAGAAAAGATACGCAGTTAATTTTAGTGTAGTCTGCAGTTTCTTTCAAAAGTTAATGTGCGTTTGGACAATACAGACAGACAGAAATGAGTGAATGCGTTTTTAGAATTTGGAACACTCAAAATGTCTACTTCCATAAAAATCTGGAATTCGATTTTTTGTTGATTTGCAGTACTTTCTCTTTTACATACTCCGTATGTGATGAGAGGCGAAAAAAGTGGCCGATTTGGTGAAGAACGCCTCATGTGTGTATTGTCTTCACAAATCCCGATACATTATTTGACTCATATTTTTGCATAGACACAAATATTTAATCCTCTAAATATGCAGCTAATGAAATCATTATTAACAAAAAAACAAAACCTTTAAAAGATATGTCTGATTTTTTAAATCGATTATCGAAGTATGCAAGAAGATTAAAATGTCACTTTGAATTTTCAGGCCGAACCAGCTTTGATGTACGACAGCGTTCAGGTTTTCGCTGTTGGTCTTAGAACACTGGAACAATCGCATGCCCTCAGACCAGCGAATCTCTCCTGCGAACTCGAGCTTCCCTGGGACGGCGGACTATCCCTCATCAACTACATAAACTCGGTGAGCTTGCTTTTGTTTAGTTACGCTGACTTGTTGCAAACCCTCAGGGCCACCCCTAAGAAATTCACTTGACTGCCTGCGCTCCACCTCCCATCTTCCTGCCTAACGTACACACTCCATCCAAAATTCGGCGAAGATCTCGAACCGCAACATAAAGTCCGACCATCCACGCGCCGCGACAACCAATAGACAATTAGCAGAGTTAACCGAATAGCAAGTTTCACGCTCCTAAATACACTCAGATTTAGGGTCAGCGTACATAACCTGACGGAATTAACCAATAATAGCATTCATAGAAAATACAATGTATTGTGTAGAGTCCAGAATATAAATCGACCAAGAATTCCTTAAACCAGCTGCTTTTATTTCATAACAGATAAAGGATGCAAGTGAATTTACATTTTGCTTCCTCATTGTTCAAGATTGCCCGTAGAGCATTGCTCGACGGAGTACATTGGTTTGTGTTTGACTTCCTCATGGAGGAAGTTTTGTAAATTATAAATATCAATAAAATTTTCTTTATGAGAAAGCAAAACGAGTAAATTTGAATTAGTCTTTGGACAAGCGGTCCAATGAAAAAAAAATGCACCGGGTTATGAAAAAAATTGAGCAATGAATTTGCAGGAAAGATGTAATCAAGTTTGTAAACATTTCTTTCATTGCCGACGCTGGTTTTCCTTAGACTGTGTTGAGCATCTAATCTAATTCCTATTTCAAAAATATTCCTAGAAATTTAAGAAATTGCAAAATAGCAAAAAAATTGCATCCGGACATGTAGTGATGGCTAAATGTTTTTGATAAATTCCACTTTTTTCGACATTTTTTCTTTTTCAGTTTTCCTCTTAGAATTGTGAAGTGCCGGGTACAAAAAAAATTAAATTTTGACCGCCCTTGTATAATCATATCACGTGACTTAAATCAGAAAGGCGGTTTTTTGTTACATCAACACGAAATACGCCGTTCTGATTTTAGTCATGCGATATACCGTTTCCAGATATTAACTCTCGAGGCAGAACCATCGATTTGCAAGCCCTCATTCCTCTAAGGAGCCCCTCACAGGAAGATCCTCACTTCGATATTCACTAGGTAATTAGCAAAGTTAACGGAATAGCACGTTACATGTTCGGTATTGCTCGGCATCCAAAATCGTCCTTTGAGGCTATTAGAATTTCGTAGCGATCGATGTATTGAATATCCTAGCTACAGACCTTGTGGTGATTAGTGAACGAAATCATATTTTACACTTCAACACACATATTTCTGTATGAACTGTGAGGAATTTTCCTTCCGGAAAGGCTCACAACCCTCGCTCTTCACCCTCGACATCCATCCAGCAAATAATTATAATTTCCAGGGGAACCATAAACCATAAGGATCTAAAAGTATTCGAATCAGGAGTTACCTTACCCATAAAGATAGCTTAACCAAAACATCCGAAAGATAGCTTTCCACGAAAGGTAGCGATCCCTAAACATAGTGTACCCGAATTATCTACAAGATAGCTTGCTACAGTAGATAGCAATCCCTAAAGAGAGCTTAACCGGTTCATCTGAAAGGTAGCGTGTTGTCAAAGATAGCAGTCCCTAAAGATAGCGGATCCGAGTTATCTACAAGATAGCTTGCTATAGTAGGTAGCGTTCCCTAAAGAGAGCTGAAACGGATCGTCTGAAAGGCAGCGTATGATAAAAGATAGCGATCCCTAAAGATAGCGCAATCGATAATTTGGAAGATAGCATTTTTCATAAGATAGCTGAGATGCCCCGGGCGAGTAACAACTTCAACATAAGAAGGATATCAATAAAATAGTAGGCAAATCTGCAACATAAGAGAGGTTGGGCGCCAGGTACCTTAGTACCGCCGATCTAAAGGATCGACTTTAATCGGTCTCCCCTTGCAACAAATTCTCCCCTGCTGGATAGAGCGAAGATGTGGTGAAAAGCTCTAAGACACACGACTAGCTCAGGCTCCACGAGCTGATATGATAGAGGGGCTGGGTGAACAAAGAATGAGTGACAACGACGCAAAGCTTCGGGAATCATGGCTGTTTATTAGCTTATTCCCGGGCTGCACTCGATTTTGGCAAACGAGGCGCACGATGGATCGTCTCAGTTTGGGATGGTACAAGTTAGGAGAATGGGCGACTCGATATAAAAAAAACAGAAAGAAAATAAAATTATAGTAAAATAAAACATCCCAAACATTCCCGTACAACATAAGAAAATTAAATAAAGTAACGTCAATTGGCTTAATATAGGATATCATAAAATATAATAAAGCAAAACAATATTTATAAAATAAAAGTAAATGGATATTTGGCTGAACCATGGCGTAGACTAGATTAACAAAAAAAAGAAAATACAAGATACTCAAAAGAATCATAACCATAACCCAAATAAAATAAACTCTAGCGCGTCATCGAATAACCGGGAGAAGCCAAATTACAACAGATTGGAAATAAATTTAGAAGGAAATAATCCGGTAGAAATAAAAGAAAAGTAGTAATAATAATAACTATGATAATAATGATAATAGATAGCGCAAATAATAATAATAAATAATACTAATAATAATAGGTAGCGCAAATAATAATGAAAATAATAAAAATAATACTAATCATAACAGGTAGCGAATACGTCGGGAAATTATCAGGGGGAGAGAACAGGAGAACAGATAATCTTCCTTCGATATTCTGGGAATCGAGTAAGTAAGCGCGGGTAGCCATACCCGAGGTAGCGAGCTGACCGACGATAGAGAGCGAAACACAGAAATGGTAGGTAGCATAAATCGAAAATCCCGAAAAATACGAATCGCTTCGGAGGCATTTAAGCAAAGATAACTGGTTCAATAAGAGAGACAGAGAAAGCGATAGAGAGCGAAATAGCAATAACAATACGTCGAGAAGTAAACACCTCAACGGACTAACGTGACCCCTGAGCGCGAGACGGGCCGGCAGGAGAGGCGAAAAATTCCTTTCGAGACATCTTATTCTAACGGGCTCCAAATATTCCTTTGAATATAATTTTATACTCATAATTACTCCTAAATACAATAAAATATTAAGGTAGCCGATAATACGAAAATTCAATAAATTCAACCACAAATATAAAATCGACGTTCAAATAATTCACAAATTTAATAGAGTTGAGTATTTAATTCCTAAAAGGAGTTCTTATAAGAAAATTATCTAATTAAACAGTAGCACTTTCTTTGAAAATTTAAACAATACGCGATCGACCAAGAATTAATACCGGGAATTCTTTTATACTCGGTATAGGACCAAGTACGCACTCTACTCTCGCAAACAACTAAAACTAAAAGGAAACTTCAAAACAACAAAACTTCAATAAAACAATATAATTAACTTACGATAGTAGAGAGCGAACAAAGAATTCCCATTGACAGAATGGTAAATGGAGGGTTGAGTCTCACCGGAACGCTGGAGCAGTCTCGAACGATGATTTTTGGTTGTCCCTCGAACGATGCTCTCGCTGGCACAGTTATCACGGAAGTAATTATTCGGGGATCTGCTGCGGCGTCGATCGATGGTGTTCCCCACTCCGCCGTCTCGCCAAATACCGCGCACACACACACTCTGGATCTTCGGTTTCGCTCCTGCGAAATTCGGCTACTCTCGGGTCCTTTCGTAGCTAGGCGAGTTCTAGTTCTCGCGGAAAGGCTCGATACACGCGTTATTTTTGAATATAGCTTATTTGATGATTTATGGTGCTGTAGATAGTGGTAGGATTGAGATAGCGAATTTTTTATGTGATTTTCCTTACTCCTTGTTTCTCCTCAGTCTCCAAGTTTTGCAGCAAGTCTTACTGAGGTGCAAATGTCTTCCCCTCGGATTCGTTGGCGACGTTAGAAAGGTGCGGAGTTCCTCTCGCGGGAAATCGTGGCCACGATGCATCGGCGATTGAACTCACAACATATTTGGCGCAACACTGCAATTAAACCTTTCTTCAGTTGCTTTCAAGCCCTTTCTTAGTGGGGCGCCGGGTTGGCCGGACCGCGACAATTTGCCTCTCAGTGGGATGGTCCAGCTCCAGGCTGGTAAGTCGTGTAGGAGGCGGGTGACTCGGTAATATCTTGGCCCATTTTCCAGCGCGCTCCTTTGGCATCCAAGGTCCACGGACACAGGTGTTCAGTGTCCGCCTGCAGCACTGTATAATAGTGCTAAATTCCCAAAACTGAGTTTTTTGGAGCTCCTAGAGCTCTAATAAATGAAGAAAACTATATATCCGAAGTAGCTCATGTGGTGTGAGGACGAGAAACAATCTTGAAGGTAGCGTAACGGTACTACACGAGCGGCAACGTGTGTTGTGGCAGGTAATGGTTTGTTGGCGGAGTGTAAATCCCATGGTGGAAGGTGGTCGTTGGGGTGAGACTCCGATGACGGGGGGAACAATACGGTCGTGGAATAAATATATTCTATTTTACCTAATTTAGCGTTAATTTAAAGATAGCCTTAATTCGAATTAAGATAGCCTGGAATTTGTTCGCGATATTTAACTAAATAGATCGTAGAAAAAAATAATGGAAGATAGCAAAACAATAGGATGTAAATGTCTTTAATTCGTCGGTACTCCTGCCGGTGTCTAGAAGCGACCGAGCACCACTCCAGTGTCATAAATCCGACACTCCTCGCCGCTTACACTTCGCACGGGTGGCGTGGCCAAAAAGTCACGTCACAGAATCCCCCTCCCCAGGGGAGCTCTGTGACTGTACTGCCAATGGTGCCGATCGCGAAGATGGTGTGAGTTGCAAGCTTTCCGGCTCTACTGAGTCCGGTCTCACTCAAACGGATGTAACTGGTGAGAATCCCCCACGAAGCGAAACGGGTCGGAGGTTCCGCAGGAGAGCTGAAACAGAGAAACCGGCACGAGACCCAACCCTTTTTGGGCCCAGATCTCAACCTCCAACCAGGCTTAAAAGCACTTTGCACCATTCTGTAAAAAAAAACTGGTCGATCCTGAAATGTAACTTTGAGGGCGAATAATTAAACTGAGTCCCTGCCGGGATCCGTACGACGTTCATGAGTCATAGCAGTATAGAGAAGCGAGCAGAGCACACGGTAACAGAGACAAATGATAACGCAGGAAAAAAAAAATAACATAAGCAGGCAAGCCTGGAAGTAAGGTAACAGACTACAGAGTTAAGTAGAGAAAAGAGAGTATAATTTGAATTAGAGTGGGATTACAAAGTGATAAGAAAAACAGAGAAAATGAAGATAGCGCGTGTGATGTGGAGAAGGTGTATGGTATAAGGGGAGGTAGCAATTGTGTAGTCTGTGAGTGGAGAGAGCCTGTATATGGTGTTAGTGGAGGTAGCAAATGTGTGAATCTGTGAGCATGTGTAGTGTGTAAGTGGAGGTAGCGAGTGAGCATGGTATAAGTGGAGGTAGCGTGTAAGTGAAGAGAGCGTATGAATGAAGAGAGCCTGTAATTCGTCGATAGCGTCAGGAGTAAACAAAGCCGCTACATAAGTGGGCGTCACGGAGTTGTTAGTGGTGACGCCGAGCGGCACCCTCTAGCCAGTCATTGCCATATGGATCGTATCGCGAGTAAATATGGCGCTGTTCTGCGGCCCGCACGGAGAGCTGGTGGCGTGAAACATTACGCCCTTCCTCCGGGAGGAAGGGACCTTGAGCCCTCCAAGCTGGGCCGTCGACAGGACAGGTCTTGACGGTGAAGCCGGGACGTCCACAGCGGCGGCAATGGAGAGTCGGTGGTTTGTGACACTCGTTGCTTCGGTGCTCCGGATCCCCGCAGTTGAAACATCGCCCATAACGTGGCTCGGCGTCATTGGGACTAGCGGGAACCCAATCCGGGGCATGGCTGGGCCCGGCGACGGCCGGATCGTCCTGGCGTCGTCCATCGAAACGTAGAGGAACCTCTCGGCTGGTTCTTGGTGTTTGTGGCGTTGGGTCTCGGGGCGGATTCGGATTGATGGTTCTCCAGCGACTTCCCCACGGTCGCGAACTTGGCGCAATTTTCCGCAGATGTTCAGAAGTCTCCGCGGTAATGCCTGACGGCATTGGAGACGTCGCCATATCCCGGAGCAGTGGCGTTCGGCGGCCGGGGAACTGCGGACCAAGATGCGTTTCCGGTCCCGTCTGGGTCGTGACATTTCTCACCTCTGAGACCGTTTGCGTAGCTCGTGTAACCAGTTCCGGTGGTGCCTCCGTTTGGGTTCCTACCCCATTTGACGCGGGGTAATCCTGCACATCGAGACAGGTAGCCATGCGTGTGGGTACGGCCAGTCCTTCATTAATTGGGCACCGCTGCCCTGGCTGGTGCGTCAGTGTCTGAACCCCCCCTCGAAGAACTTCGAAGAAGCCAGGCTTGGCAAATTCAACGGCCGCCATCCACCGAAAGTAGGGCTGCATCCGGTGGAATAGAGGATTATTATCCTCTCTAAAAGCCGGTTGGTTGGAGATGATCTCGATCAGCCGATCGACCTCCGGCGGTAGAGAAGAGGTTGAGTCATCTTCGGTTTCGGCGTCGCTGAGATGGACAGATCCTGGGTCCTCCGAGTCAATGACTACGCACTCCACTGAAGCGGTGTCGTCATCTGACTCGCAGGGAGAATCCGGTGCGTAATTCCGGGCGCCCGTCGAATACCCAGGACGCTTGGACATTACGGCTATCGTGGTAGGATGGTTAGGAGAAGAGAGCGGGTAGAGAGCCAAACAAAAAACTGCGTTAAAAAAAAAATGAGATGAGGATGGACGTGTGTAGAGGAGATAGCAATGTAGGCGGTGTAACAGATAGATAGCGTTGAAAGATCTGAAAGATAGTGGAAGCACTATAGGTTAACATATGGCTTTAGATATTGTACGTGGGATTTACCCATCCACGTGCCCTTAGGGTCTATTAACTGCACCACCACCGGAGAAAGGAATTTAGTGATTTGGAAAGGACCATTAAATTTCGGTGCCAATTTAGCGGCGATGTGTTGGGCCGCAGAGGATAATACGTGGTGCCTTTTTAAGACTAAGTCCCCCAGCTGAAAGGAACATTTACGGCGGCGTAGGTTGTAATAGTGGGCTTGGCGACGAAAGGCTTCGTCAAGCGCGTGTTTCACCGTTCCTCGCAACATCTCCACTCGCTTCATACGCTCCCTCCAACTTTGAGGCGTAGTGGGTGTTAGGTCAATATTAGGATTACTTTGATCGGACAAGCTAATCGCGGGTCGTGGTTCCCTTCCTAGGTTAAGGAAGGCTGGGCTAGATTCTAGAGAGCTATGGTAGGCAGTATTGTAGGCAAAGCGGAATTCCGAGAGATGATGGTCCCAATCCCGGTGATCCCTCTCCAAGAACGACACGATCATAGTTTTTAATACTCGGTTCACGCGTTCCACAGGATTGGCTTGGGGGTGGTAGGGTGGGGTAGTACGATGATCGATACCGGTTCTCTCAGTTAGCGCCTTTATATCTTTATTCACGAATTCTGTACCGTTGTCTGTTAAGAGTACCCTAGGGGCACCCCAGCGGCAGATCACGAGATCATCAATCGCTTCCGCAATCTTTTTGCCAGTGGCTTTGCGTAAGGGACAGCATTCTATCCATTTGGTGAACAGATCTTGGAGGACTAAGATATACGCGAAACCCGTTCTGCTGTTGGGAAATGGTCCCATAATGTCCGCTGCCACATTGTCCCAGGGTTGCTCTAGAACCCGTTTGACCATGTGACCGGCAGGGGCGACCTGCGCGACTTTGCATCGCTGGCACGAATCGCAGCTACGTACGTAACGTGTGACGTCGTGGAACATATTGGGCCAATAATATCGAATTGCTAACCGGCGGTAAGTTTTGTCAATTCCCAAATGTCCCGCCTTAGGGGTGTCGTGGGATTCATAGATAACTTGGGGGCGAGTTTCGCGAGGTAGCACTAGTTTCCATGCGTCTAAGTCTCCTACTTCATAGGCAGCTAAATCCGGCGCGCGATGATAGTAGAGCTGCCCGTTCTCGATATGCCAATCGGGATAGTAGTCCGGGTTATGGGTGACGTCGCGAATTTTACGATTATACCAGACGTCTTTGCTCTCTACTCCAGGTAGCAAGGGTAGACACGTTTCACAAGGATTTTCCGGAATGCGAGATAGCGCATCGGGGACGTGGTGAAGGGCTCCTTTTCGATGGATTACCGTGTAATTATATTCTTGTAGTTCTAGGGCCCATCGACCTAAGCGACCTGTGGGATTCTTTAGATTATGTAACCAACGTAGACTTGCGTGATCGGTAATAACGGTAAAATTGTAACCCTCCAAGTAACAGCGGAATTTTTGGATAGCCCACAGCACTGCTAGGCATTCTTGCTCGGTGGTAGTGTAATTCTTCTCAGCTTTATTGAGGGAGCGACTCGCGTACGCAATAACATGTTCCACCCTGTCAATTTCTTGAGTCAATACCGCTCCTAAACCTACTCCGCTCGCGTCGGTCTGTAGAGTAAAGGGTTGTTCAAAATCTGGACATATCAAGGTAGGAGAAGTGGTTAGTCGACGACGAATTTCGTCGAATGCCTTCTTTTGTTCCTCGCCCCAATACCAGCGTACGCTTTTCTTGAAGAGAGCTGTGAGAGGGCTAGCAATGGTAGCGAAGTCCGGAATAAAGCGTCGATACCAGGATGCCATGCCAATGAACCGACGTAGCTGTTTAATATTTCGCGGCGTGGGGTAATTTATCACGGGCGCGGTCTTTTCCGGATCAACCTGCAGTCCCCGCTGGTTGACTAGGAACACAAGATAGCGAACCTCCGAGCAGCAAAATTCGCTCTTTTCGGGGTTAATGGTGAGGCCGGCCTCGCGAATTTTTCGTAAGACCTTCCTGAGCCAAAGGAGGTGTTCCTCAAAGGTTTCCGTTACTATTATTATGTCGTCTAGGTAAACGTATACGTGGGGTTGCATTTCGGGACCCAACAGTCGATCTAGAAGTCGTTGGAAGGTAGCAGGGGCGTTAGTTAGGCCGAACGGCATGCGCGTGAATTGGAAAAATCCCCGTCCGGGTACGGTGAACGCGGTAATTTCTCGACTATCTAGAGCTAATGGAACCTGGAAGTAAGCCTGACTTAGGTCGAGGGTGGAGATGTAACGTGCACTGCGCAACTTATCCAAAATGCTACTCATTAGGGGAATAGGGTAGGCATCTCGTTTCGTTACACTATTTACTTTACGAAAGTCTAAGCAGAATCGCCGCTGACCATTGGGTTTCTTAACCATCACGATGGGGCTGGACCAATCGCTTGCCGAAGGTTCGATGATTCCGTCCGAAAGCATCTGATCTACGGCTTCGTGAATGGCTTTTTCTATGGGTGGTGATACCGCGTAATAACGCTGTTTAATGGCTGGGTGACCGCCCACATCGATATGGTGTTCAGTTAAGGTGGTTGACCCCGGTTTCGCAGGCATCGGGGGAATTTCCGCGGCAATTAATTCTTTTAGGTAGCGTCCTTGGTCGTTAGAGAGCGTTTGCAAACCGCAACATAGCGTGGCAAGGGGGCCGGCATCTTTTTGTACTTCGAAATGGTAAAAACGGAAAGGGTTAGATTTACAATACCAGCGAGCTTCTTCAAAATCGACCACAAATTGCGCGGTTCGTAAGAAATCGATACCTAGAATACAAGGTAGCACTAATTCAGGTAGCAAGTAGGCCGTGAAGGGAAAAGTTCTCCCGTTGAGTAAAATTCGAGGGCTGACGGTTTCTCGAGCGATTGCCCGTTGACCTCCTGCCATTTCGACGCCACGAGGGGCAACTTTCCTTCGAGCTATTTGTAATTCGTCCATCCATTTAATGGCGATGGGACCGAGGAACGTACGACTGGAACCGGAATCAACGAGCGCGCGTATTGGCCAACCATTAACCATAAAGGTGATAAAAAAGGCGGTAACGCTCTCTTCCGTTTGCAGTTGACCGCACCACCAGAGATCTGGGTTGGTGCCCGGGTCCACGGATTCCTTAATGGTGGTCATAGAGCTATAGGGGGCGATGTTTTCGCGAGACCAAGACGATCCCCCTTTTATTCGTTTCCCGAACAGAAAGGGCACCGGTTGGACGTAACACCTGATTTACCACAACGGTAACAGAAGGTTCTGCGCTCGATATCACAGTCATTAAAATTGTGGCCTGGTTTTCGGCAATTCCAACAGACTCGAGGTTTAAAGGGTGGCCGGGTTGGTCTCTCGGAGGAATCCGGGTTAGGTCTAACGCCGGCTTCGGACCAAAAGGGATTCGTGGAGGTATAAGGTGTAGAGAGCTCTGTCGGGTTGTTCGCAATAGAATCTCCCGCGTTAGGTAGCGTTGGGCGTTCAGAGAGCGGACCGCGTCGTCGAGGTGGCCTGGGTCGGTTCTGAAGGGCTTGTAAATTATCGGTACTAGATAGCTGGGTAGAATGCGGTTTATTGGTAGTTGGGTCCATGGATCCCGTACTCGCGGGTGATGATATATCATAGAGAGCGTATTCTTCTGGACTAAACGTGGCGAACGCCGTGTGATTAGGAGGATTCCGCGGATTACGCGGCCCCTGATAGGCTAATTCTGGACAGAGCGAGTGGTCCGGAGCGGGTGGAGGACGATACGTGCGAGCGGACTGAAAGCTTTTCTCTACGCGAATAGCAATATGTTCTAGGGAATCGAAGTCGAATACGTCGTCTCGGTGTATAGCGATTTGGAGCCGGGGAAGCATGTTCCGGTGAGCGTATTGAATTTGCTCTGATTCTTCCCACTGCGGACGGAGCCGGTTGAATAAACCGCGAAGGCACGTAAGGTAGTCCGCTACGGGTTCCGCGATACCCTGCGTGCGCCGCATAATCTCTTCGCGAAGGGCGTACTGATAATCTGGGTCCCCGAACCTCTGTGTAAAGGAGGCCTTAAACCCAGACCAAGATCTCCAGAGACCTCGCTCATTGCGGAACCACTGTAGGGCTATGCCAGTTAGGAAGAAAGGTAGACAACGGATAAGCTCGGCGTCGCGTACTGGCATTAGTGCGCGACCCTCGTCGACTCGCGCGAGAAATGTTTCGACGTCTTTACCGCGTTTTCCGGAAAACGATAAATCCCATTTACGCATGAGATGTAGCACGGCTGAAGGTGACGGCGTGAAACGCGATACTGGGTGAGCGTCATCAAGAGCGGTGTCCTCGGGAACCGAGGTCCGATGATTTTCACGATTTCCCCGTGGTCAGCTCCGCGGAGGAGGTTGTCGTGGATGTGACGGATTTTGTCCGCGTACCGTTGAATGTCCTTGCATTGGATCGAATATCGCGTTAGGGTACGATAAGGTAGCGTTAGTTTGGGGTGTCGGGTGCGGCAAAAGGCCTGTTGCTCTCGCGGGAAGAGGTTCGCCGGTTGTTGGTGGCACGAAACCCTCCACAGCGGTTGGGTGTCCAGTATGGCTTAAGGCCAAATTCGGATCGTTGCCTAACGCGGGATTCGGAGCCATGGTGGTCGTTTGAGGGCCTGTCTGATCGCGTGTGGTCCTTGAAGGACCAGACCCTAACGCGTTATCTCCGTGGGTAAGATCCCATAACGTACCTGTACCAGAGTCGGCCACTGGATCCCTTGGAGTAGCGATTTCTCCGTCCTGTGGATCCTTCTGGGAGGAAGTGCCCTGGGACCAGTCCATGGTGGATCACCCGAGTTTTCTGGATGCGGGAGACACTCGTGGACGATAAGAGAGCCGAATAAACCGTTGAAAAGCCGAATAAAAGAGAGCGATCGCGACGCGCGAATGATAGCCGTCGTAATAGTACACTGATAGTGATCAAATGTCTTTTAGCTGAATTAACGTTGGTTTAAGATAGCGGTCAAGGTAGCTGTTATAATCAGGTAGCTAACGTAAGATTTCACGTGTGCAAGGTAATCCCGAACTAGGTTGAGTAGCGGGCACTAGATAGCACTAACAAGAAGATAGCGTTCGCGAGATTCGATAGGGAAGGTAGCAAACCGGAAATCGTTCCCGCTTAGCAGAATAAGCGTCGGGGTTAACCGTAGTGACTGACGAAACTCCCGATCATAAATGAGGATCGTTGAGCAACGCGTTCGGGTGGCAACTGCTCGAAGGATAGCGAGTGGGGACCGAACCATGTGATCTAATAAAACCACGTAGCCGGTTTTGTTTTTGCTATGTCTTGTTCACCGTATAGAGAGCCGATAACCATCTGAAGTAAATAAGGTCAACCTTGTTGACATTTTGAGGGACTTAAGCCTAACGGTTGACGTTGTGTGCCCTATCCGTCTCTAAGCGAATGACAAGGCCAGTGAGAGGGAAAAAAAATTGTTATGATTTAGCGTAGTTAAGAGTGCGAGATGTGTGAGCAAGAAACGGTACTACATTTAAGCCTGCAAATAATCGTGCGCACAAAAGAAATGGTCGACACAACAAGGATATAAACATTGCTACCAGTACGATAACAGCCAAACACCACAGGGTATTACCGAGACGGGTCGAATTCCACGTAACGATCGGAGAGAAAAAAAAATGTTTTGAGAAAAAAAAATTGTTTTGCTAACAGAAATCCCACTTCGGTTCATTCACTCGTAGGGCACTCGACCGTAGTTACATCGGTGCTATTTCGGGGAAGTTGTTGTCTATATTTTTTTTTTTTTTTGTTGAGGACTTTTGTAGTTCTTCTGAATATACTGACTTGATATTTCATTTATTACCTACTATCTGCTCATTCCGAAGTAACTCGTAAAACGGGAACGAAACAAAACGTTTATCGTAGTCGGGAAGTTATCTGTTCTTAGTTCGTAACTTGTGTCTTTGAATTGTTGTCACTCTGGGCCCCACGTTGGGCGCCATTTTGTGAGCGCGAGACGGGCCGGCAGGAGAGGCGAAAAATTCCTTTCGAGACATCTTATTCTAACGGGCTCCAAATATTCCTTTGAATATAATTTTATACTCATAATTACTCCTAAATACAATAAAATATTAAGGTAGCCGATAATACGAAAAATCAATAAATTCAACCACAAATATAAAATCGACGTTCAAATAATTCACAAATTTAATAGAGTTGAGTATTTAATTCCTAAAAGGAGTTCTTATAAGAAAATTATCTAATTAAACTGTAGCACTTTCTTTGAAAATTTAAACAATACGCGATCGACCAAGAATTAATACCGGGAATTCTTTTATACTCGGTATAGGACCAAGTACGCACTCTACTCTCGCAAACAACTAAAACTAAAAGGAAACTTCAAAACAACAAAACTTCAATAAAACAATATAATTAACTTACGATAGTAGAGAGCGAACAAAGAATTCCCATTGACAGAATGGTAAATGGAGGGTTGAGTCTCACCGGAACGCTGGAGCAGTCTCGAACGATGATTTTTGGTTGTCCCTTGAACGATGCTCTCGCTGGCACAGTTATCACGGAAGTAATTATTCGGGGATCTGCTGCGGCGTCGATCGATGGTGTTCCCCACTCCGCCGTCTCGCCAAATACCGCGCACACACACACTCTGGATCTTCGGTTTCGCTCCTGCGAAATTCGGCTACTCTCGGGTCCTTTCGTAGCTAGGCGAGTTCTAGTTCTCGCGGAAAGGCTCGATACACGCGTTATTTTTGAATATAGCTTATTTGATGATTTATGGTGCTGTAGATAGTGGTAGGATTGAGATAGCGAATTTTTTATGTGATTTTCCTTACTCCTTGTTTCTCCTCAGTCTCCAAGTTTTGCAGCAAGTCTTACTGAGGTGCAAATGTCTTCCCCTCGGATTCGTTGGCGACGTTAGAAAGGTGCGGAGTTCCTCTCGCGGGAAATCGTGGCCACGATGCATCGGCGATTGAACTCACAACATATTTGGCGCAACACTGCAATTAAACCTTTCTTCAGTTGCTTTCAAGCCCTTTCTTAGTGGGGCGCCGGGTTGGCCGGACCGCGACAATTTGCCTCTCAGTGGGATGGTCCAGCTCCAGGCTGGTAAGTCGTGTAGGAGGCGGGTGACTCGGTAATATCTTGGCCCATTTTCCAGCGCGCTCCTTTGGCATCCAAGGTCCACGGACACAGGTGTTCAGTGTCCGCCTGCAGCACTGTATAATAGTGCTAAATTCCCAAAACTGAGTTTTTTGGAGCTCCTAGAGCTCTAATAAATGAAGAAAACTATATATCCGAAGTAGCTCATGTGGTGTGAGGACGAGAAACAATCTTGAAGGTAGCGTAACGGTACTACACGAGCGGCAACGTGTGTTGTGGCAGGTAATGGTTCGTTGGCGGAGTGTAAATCCCATGGTGGAAGGTGGTCGTTGGGGTGAGACTCCGATGACGGGGGGAACAATACGGTCGTGGAATAAATATATTCTATTTTACCTAATTTAGCGTTAATTTAAAGATAGCCTTAATTCGAATTAAGATAGCCTGGAATTTGTTCGCGATATTTAACTAAATAGATCGTAGAAAAAAATAATGGAAGATAGCAAAACAATAGGATGTAGATGTCTTTAATTCGTCGGTACTCCTGCCGGTGTCTAGAAGCGACCGAGCACCACTCCAGTGTCGTAAATCCGACACTCCTCGCCGCTTACACTTCGCACGGGTGGCGTGGCCAAAAAGTCACGTCACAGAACGTTCTCTTCATGATTAAATTTTGCAGGTTGTAAAAACAATATTAATCTAAAATGTACGTCTTCGCAAGTAAATCAGCGTCCTTTCCTCCACTATGATTTTTGTAATAATTCATGCAGCGGCTGAAATTTTATGACGTTTTGGATTTTTCTAAATTTGTCGCAGAAGCTACCACTTACCAGAGTATATAGCAAGTTCCTAGAACTCACTGCAAGTATTGACTTAGCTTAAAACATATATTTTAATGACCTCATTACGTCCCGAGTTAACGAGTCATTGGAAATGTATATATTTTTGGGAGTTCTTGTTCGATTGAGAGTAGAAACTCAAATTTCGAATTAACGCACGCGTGTAATTTTTGTTGAAGCAACCGGACTTAACACTTTTAGAACACCAATTCAAAAGGATAAATCTTCTTATTTTGCCACTGCTTACGAGAATTACTGACTAATTATTATTATACTTATACTTAAACGCTATACTTAAGAGCTACGCGTTTAAGCGTTAATAATATATTTAATTTATACTTATAGTTTGGTTATTGATAGAAGACAGAAGAATTGGCTTAATGAGGGTAAGCAGGAAGGCTTAGTTGAGTGTAAGGTAGGGGTAACTAGCGGCCGTTAACGGGCCCAAAAATGCTGACTACGCGTGGTGCGCGCGGCCATCGAACTTACTGGGAAGTTGGGAAGAGCTAGAACACAAGTGCTTGAAACAATTTTAATGCGGAAATTATTAAACTGAAAATGAAGGCGAATGTCCGAAGTGCTCGGAATCTCCGCATCGGATGGTTTATAGAGGGTATTGTTCTGGGATTAGAATGTGGGGATGGCAGAAAGACAAGTAGTCGATATTACGATAATTAAATATAAAGATGGAACAATGGCGAGGACGTAACAGAACTGAAACTTTTTATGAAAAAGTGCGACATTTTAAGATTTGACATTCAGCCCCTGGTGGCTACCTTGCCATTTCTTTCTCATAAGTGAACGTTACTAAACAAGTCTATAAAGCTTTATATGCGTGTTTTATCGTTACGTAAATATAAATTTCGCATCACCTCTTACAAAAATAAGATTGCTTTACGAATGCCAGAAGATACGAGCAACGTTTACACATAGAAATCAAGTATAACCCAAGTTAAAATATCCCGTGTAAAAATCTGTCAGGGACTCCCAGTTTTCAATCGGTTCCTGATCGGGTTTTGGTCTGTTTGCCCCAATTGGATAATCCTACTTAGGATCCGAATGGATACCAAATCTTCTTCTGGTTTTGCTCCGATCCCCAGATTTTCATTAATCGACATTTGCTAGGGTTTTCCTACAAGGGTAGTTTCACTCGGAATCCCGATCCATTCAGAAGGTATCTTATTTATCGACAGAAAATACTATTGCGTTGAATCCTATGTGGAATTAGAAAGGATCCCAGAGTTCCAGTCATCGACCAATGTATCAGTTGACATTATTCTTTAGATTTTTTTTTGCAGTCCGAGTTCACACCCTCGATTATTGATATATTGATCGAAGTCTGAGATATTCACCTGACTATCTAGTATTTGGCACATTCTTGATTCAGACTACAATACATCGCTGATCCAGTTCGGACTTCTGTTTGGGATCCAGTCAGAGATTCCCTTTAGAATCCAGTCCGAAATACTGATCGGAGTCCAGTATACGAGAGTTACATCCCATGTTTGAAATCCGGTCCAGTGATTGACTGGATCCCTATCATGAGCAGGGAAATCTAGGCAGGATCCCACCGGAACCCTGATGAAATTTCTGCACGAGATGAAACTTCCAAATACCTATTGAGTTCAAATGGGTAAAATATACCACATTCAGAGGTTTACCGGAGGGTAAATCTTATTCTGATTTCTCTTAATCTTATTCTCTGAAATCTTATTCTGCACTTTGGAGCTTCTGAGCAGTCAGTGGGAAGAGAACCCGATCGACTTCAAATAGAGACAATAGTGTCACGTTGCTTATCACGTAGAAATTACTTATTGTTATTGCCGTATATAGTAAATTTCGATTAAGCGAATTGAGAGGCACTGAGGTAAAATATCAAAATGGCCGAAACTTTTCGTCGCTGATACCGGCATCTCAGACTTAGTATACATATAGATATATGAACGTATATATGTGGCGAGGGAACTTGCCAGTGGAAAGGGAAGAGTGCACGAGCTTACCCGTAATTTACGGTCGGCAAGATCTGGCCTGACGCCAAAACGAACGATATCCGGCCTCGTCCAAAGGGGGCAACCCTCCCGCACAGCGTGTTCGTTCCGCCAGGACGGAAAATATTTAGTGGTCACGAAGAAGTCGAGCACGAGGTCGTGTGCCCGAGCGGAATAGTTTTCCCTCAGAAGAATTGTCTAGCTACGGCTCTATGGCCATATTCGCTGTTACGGTATAACTAGGCTAGCGCATAGAATGTCAGCAATAAGATGTAACTCGATAAACTTTAATCTTCTCTTGCGGTCAAAATTTATTTCTAAGAGACCATCAGGATTTTCTGAACTTTACCTCGATATAGTGTAATAGTTATGGTTATACCTTTTTTCTTTATATGAGATTTGAACCACCGCCCACGAAATTCCATTATCAAGTGCAGGTATTCGAGAAGTTGCCAATATCATGTTTAAAAATATTACGAATCTAGAGGGTGATATCAGTGAATGTTCAGGGAATGTTCAGGGAATGAGAATGAGCGGTTCAAAGATGGCAATTGAATTGAATGACATCGTAAACTGGACAAGCTGGGTGAATGAGGACCGACTAAGAGAATTTGTGTGTTTTACTCAAAAACATATTTCTCTTGATAAAATTAAACTGAAAGAAATTGATTCTTCTTTACAAAAACAAAACTTCATATGGCCATGAGTAAATGAATAATTAATTAATAAAACTGTCAACAAAAATTCATTGGTCAATACATGTAGTGACTCCATTAGATACGGAGTTGCGTACACCGACGCCCTCATGGGTATTTTTTAATTCCTAACGGTCGTACCTTCGTGTTTAAGCCCTACAGCCTTTAAATACGCGATATGTGTAAGAATACCTAAACAGCATACACCGTTTCATTTTTATACTAATTCCAAATGGGCGTATATGTATATTACGCGGTGTAATTTAGGCCATTCCTTGACTTATTTTAATGTACGGCCATATACTTGTATCTTTGTATTGTGCATGTATCTTCTTCATACTTGGTAAGCAAGTGGGCTATCGTACAGTAACGTTTGGGTTTGTACTTGGCGAGAATCCGGTGAGAGGATCAAATTTTATAACATTTAAAAAATTTTGGAACAAGTCATTTTACGCTATAACTTTCGTAAATTACGAGATGTCAGGCAGAAATTTTATGCCCAACATTAAAATAACATTAAACCATATTGAGTGCCAAATATGGCGAGAAACGATCGAGTGAATCTAATGTTATTGCAATTTCCATGTTTGTTTAAATGTCCGTAAACAATTCAACCCCTGTTAAAGTATCAGTTTAGTTCACATATGGACTATTGTGGAATTTTTTGAAAGATCACGTTTGCGCGCTACCTTGCGCAGATTACGGGTTATCGGATTCAAATTTGGTTCACATATGGACTACCATGTAACAAGGTTTGTTTGAAAAATTTAACACATATCGGTCGGGCGGTTCAAATTTTATGATATTATGAATTTAAAAAAAAAAATGTCTTTCGAGCTCAAACAAGCCTGTAAAGTACCTTGCAAATTGCTACCTCGTTATTTTGTAACTTTGACAAAAAATTGTTTTTTAGAAAGCTCTATGACGAAGCCAACATTTATAAACACACTTCCTCGTAGAGGTAGGTTTGTAAAAAGAAAGCTTTGTCAAAGATACAAAATAATAAAGATAGATAGTTTTTTTGCTTTAAAAGGGTATTTTCCCTTATTGCAAGGGGTTATGTTTACAAAGACAGTTTACCGATGTACACAGTATTTACAAAGTAAGTGCTAGACACATTTCTCCTAATAATTTAATTTATCTGCAGTGGCTCTCTTAGTCTACCAGAACAAACGTCCTTAATCGCATAATATTAAGAACAAATATTTACACAGCTCCTATGGCACGCTTATGCCCCAAAATAATGAGGTAGCAGTTTGCAAGGCTCTTCTTTGCAGGCTTTTTCATTTTAAGTTAGGTAAATAACTTAGTACTAATGGGTATTACTTGTAGATCATCTGTTTTTATAATGGTTATTAGTACATTTTTATAAGACGTCTCGGACAATCACCGATAAACATTATGGTTGATCGATTTAATCGAATTCTCTTTGATTGTGTCACGAAATTAACAATCAAGGCAATCAAAGGGGAAGCCTCGTGTGAGTGTTTTCAGACTTCCCTGATCCCACACCTAATAAGGGAACTCTAAATTTCGCCAGATTATGACCATCTACAGCTCTTCATGATACGGCTTGCCGTAACATTGCTGGATCACAACTTAATTCTCATTAGGCAAGACTTAGCGAATTTCGACCCGAGCATGCGTGTCTATCGACTAGAGAACACTGTCTCGTCACACGATATTATTCCGTTAAAAATGTGTAAAAAGAGAATATTTTCATCATCTACAATGATAGGAAAGGCAGAGGAGCTGTACTCTCATCTGGTGCTCAAGGTGCTTTATCTACGAAGGCTGGTCGCAGAATGTCTCGGGTTACTGATAACCACAGTTGGACGGGACGCGTTTCTTTTACAGGATCCGACTGAAGTTTTCTTTTTTTCGAGATCACGTCTAATCGTGTGGAACAGTGGACAATGAACAGCTCCGATATGTGACTATGACGCATTGCCTCGTTAGGAACTAAAAAGATGATGACCGAAGAGCGTACGTGGTCGGTCGCCCGAGAGAGTCAGCGAAAGATACATGTACACTATATACATACACACTATTACATATGGGACATTCCACGACCAATCAACAGAGTCATGACCATCGTATAATTTTATTTTTTCTTTTGGGATGTTGTAGAGCAATATGAAACAAGGGCTCTAGCTTTTTAATAGATTTTTTTCGAAATTTTTTGTTTTGATAATCACTGGAACCTGACTTCTCAAAAACATAGTTTTTAAACAAATCAAATTGTTTAAAAATCCAGAAATTGGCGTGGAGCGTCTTTTTATACCGCACCATACCATATAATACACTAAGAGGGGAAAAAGAAACGTTTGAAAAAATATGAGGGTCACAAACCTGTTCATTTGTCATGAACTGCCCCATACAAATATATGGAACCTAACCCACTAGCAGAGGTGCCTTCTCAATAAAATGTGGATTTCCATATATTGGACATGTACGTGCTCTATTAGTATCCAACAGGTATATCTGTACGTGCTTGCAGATAAATCGATTAATTCCAGATTAAATCGGCCCTTCACTATAATCACTTTACAGGCAGTCTCATATTTCCAGAATGCAAAGTTTGTATACGTACGCACTGAAGTTAAAACGTGAGAACGAAGCTTTGTACTTACAAACGTGCAACAAAAAATACTACGCACTTGAACCTACTCTATGTAAGCTTTCATTTTTTTACTAGGATTTTGAAAAGATCAGGACCCTTGATACCTGAAGGCTAAACGATATGGGACGGGGAAACTGTGTCTCTGTCCTTGATTTATATCTTGGAATGTGGGTGAACATGTAGTATTCGGAAAAAGGCCCCTGGAAAAAATTACTCGAAAAAAAGTTATTTTCCGGGTACTCTTTTTTCGAGGGACCTTTCTTTCGGGTACTTTTTTTCGGGCGACTTTTTTACGGGTTCTTTTTTCCCGGGTACTTTCTTCCAGGTTCTTTTTTCTAGGGGGCTTTTCTTTCAGCTTTCACAGTGATTGGCATTTTGTTATAGCAGTGATTGGCAGTATTCGAAAAGACAGTAATTGGCAGAGACGAACGAAGACGACAAAACGAAAAATTAACATGATAACGATTTCGAGATCATTGATATCAAATATCCCCGGTAACCCAATAGCTACAGCATTCGTTTTAGTCTCAAAAATTCTATTTAAAACGAATGCACCTAACTGCTGCACAAATGTAAGCGAAACACTCAGAATTCATTTATATGATGAGGTGAACGGATCGAAATGTGGATGAAACCCGATGTTTGCTGTAAAAGAGTTTGTGTGCGTCTCGTGTCGATCAGTATGGTAGAAGTAAATATACTTGTCTCGAGACGCTATCGCGTCTCTTGATAGTTGTGAACGCTACTTTTACGATGCATTGGTATGTAACATCTAGTATAAGTATAAGAACTAAATTTTAAAAAACTTACTAGCGATTAAGTCAATCGTAAATACCAAGCCATCGCTCTCCAAAATGCTATAAACATACCGAAAGGTGTAGCAACTGGATAAGTGTGCTTATCGGCGCAATCATACTAACTCTTTATAAAACCCTGATTATGGTAATATTTGGCACACCAATGCATGCGACATGCATATGCATAAGCGTATCGGGATATAGTCAAGAAGCTCAGAGCAAATCCCCAAAGATCCGTATATGTATTCTGTATATTTGTGCATTACAGTTTAACACAGTGGCGTGGCAAGTACGAGAACACTAGGAATGATTTGCCTGTGGGGAGTATAGAAAGCACAGAAGATGAGGGTAGAGGGATGTGGTTGGCCCGAAGCCCGAAATTGTGTCGCACTGTAACGTTTAGTGGCTTTAAAAAAGCTCTTAAAAATTCGGTACCCTCTATGAAACACATGATTACCTCAGACGTGAGTTATATAATGGAGCTCTTAATACCCGGGTGGCATACGATATTATCGTAGTACAAAAATATTATAGCTCGGTACGATACGGTATTACGGTTTTATCACGTCTACAAGTGATAGGATATTGTACCCATTATACAAGGAATATTGTGTATACCTAATAGTGCATTGCTCAGCTCGATGTATATTCCACGAATGCTTAGTCTGATACTGTAAGCTTGATTATTATACATGTTACGATCCCAAATATTTGTAAAGCGTAAACTCATATAACCGTCCGAACGCAGCTACCCCGGGTATGGCCGAAAAAGGGCCCCAGCAATAAGTAGTCGATGCAATGGAGAGTTATTTCTAAGGTATTTCTAAGGGAGGGGCTTGTGAGGTCCTCTGTCAAGTGACAGACAACCCCTGAATGATCTCCACTAGCTCTAAAAACCAAAAAGTGGGAAACGGGAGGGTTCTGCCAATTAGAGCCAAGAACGCTTCCCTTTCGAACCCCGGCGTAACCACTAGTTAGTAATTTTATAGCTATTTAAGAAGTCAACTTTTGTGACCCAGTGAGTTTTAAGATGTTCGATCACCATTTCCGGGAACCACCAACAAGTTTAGTCCAAAGTAAAGAGTTTTGTTTTTGGTAAGACTAGAACTTTAAAGTTTTTCTAAGTACTTTTGGGACTCTACATATTCTTTCGACTGAATGCAAAAAAGGGCCCTCAAGCCTCAACAAGTAATCGTTAAAAGGGAGAGTCAGGGGTATTTATGAAGAAGGGGGTCAAGGCCCTCTGTCAACTGTAAGACATCAGGGAAATTAGGTGACAGACGGTTCCAGTCAGTCAAAGCTATAGAAACCTCGCTCTGTCCATCTCCCAAAATACCTTCTCTAATCCTAATAAAAAGGGAAACCTTCTGCGCCATACCAGGAAGCGGGAGACGGTGAATTCTGCGCCAATTATGAGCCGGGAAACGTACCCGCTCCAACCCCTGAACCATCTCCACTAGCTCCAAAAAACCAAAAAGTGGGAAACGGGAGGTTCTGCATCCTCTTTAATAAAGGGGATTATCACAGTTATTCAAAAGTTTGTGTAAATAGTACAAGATACCCCGACAAATGACGAACATCCATAACATATCATGAAAACTGAAACGTCAGGATTCTTGAAGTTAGTCGAAGTATGATAACAAATATGTGTTAGAAAAAAAGCGGTTTCTTCTTTCCGTCTTGTAAATCGACCATTTTTTTTCAATTCCTGATTTTTTATTTCTGAATTTTGATTTCAGATAAAAACCTCTTAAAGCCCATGGTCAGTTTAATGCCCATCATATATTTATGAGAATTACATTTAACTTGAAAGAATATGCAAAATTCTTATTTGGATTTATTTATAAAGCGAAATACGTGAAAGTCAAAATGATGTATATCATTGTTTTTCACTAAATAATATCCATAAAACGTCAGACAGTGCTTTCTATAGCCGTATTGTTATAAAATATGGGTAGAAATAGTACAGGTCTGACTTAGAAAAGAAGACATTCAGGGATATCACTATGTTTCAAAGGGATGTACATTTACGTTTGACCTATATGGATTTTGAAATCTTTTCACCAGAATTTGGTATTCAAGTCCCAAAAAAACTTTGAGTAAAAATATCGATTCAGATAGAGATATTACAAGCATTTATTGAAATTACATGTAAAACAATTGATCGTTACATTTTCCTAAAGAAAATAAATGTATAATAAAGAAAGCAACGTACTTAAAATGTTGTACCATACTTTGGATCGTCCTAAGTAAATATCTATATTCATGTTTTCATATTATTTGAAGCCAATTAAAATATAGGTTAGTTACCATTTTTTGCAAAAAGGACCAATTTTCTTCGTTTCGTCTTTTTATAAATACTTTTGCAAACAAATATTGACGAAAACCGGTATTTTTTCACACTTGTCCATGTCCTGAGGAGACTGAAAACAAGAAACTCGGTATTTCATGACAAGAAAATAGTTCAAAATTTTTTTTAACTGAGCTGATTATGACACTCTCAATGTGTACTCGATATTGAGTATCCCATTATCCCCAGTGACTCCACAATTCGGGTCAACATCTTTCCAACTTCGTTGAAGGATAGAGCATTAGGAGACAACCATTAATCTAATCTCTCACCCTACGTAGAGGGATTCCAATATCGCCTGGTATATTTCTGCCTCACCAATATACAGTTATGAGCTTTATATAGTATACCCCAAGACTTGAAATATTTGCACCACGTCACGCCCCGGAATTCTCCTGAACCCTCCCGCATACCAAGACTTGAATTATTATGCGAGATACACGTGACTCGACTTCGGCCAGGTAAAAAAAAAACAAATTTTTTTTTAACTCTCCTCCGAGTACATAAACTCAGGTGCGGTCGCAAAGAAGCTTACATTCTTAGACCACCATAGCAATATCCTGGTGGGCTTATACTGTTTAATATACAATATGTTCAGCACGAGTAGTCACTTACCGGAATTGGAGTCTTCGACATGACTTCACCGATAGTGTCATCCTCTATCTACAATTCATAGTAGTTGTTACGTTTTTATTGCACCACGGTTCACGTTTTTAGCTTTGTGAGAATGTGTTTGATAAATTGTCTTTGGTGTGCCGTGAGCGATGAACTATCGATTCGAGTCATTCAGGCCTTTGCTTTTCTTGTTTGAGCGGTGTTGCGTTTATCATGTGTTAGTGAAATCACCTCGTATGGAAATTTATATATGATGTATTCGGTGTCCGTCAAAAATATCATTAGAAAAAGTAAATCCACGGAAAAGACGTGAAAGAAAAAATATCCGACGGAGAAAATATCCAGGGAAAAAAATCCGAGGTAAAAACATCCGCCACTCAACTAAAATCTTGAGTAAATAATATCTGATAAAAATAATAACTGCGGAAAGAATATCCCATTTTTGGCATTTACAGTTTTTATTATAATATACATTGATGGATGACTGCAGGGTTTTTAAGGTGTCAAAATTCGAAAATATTATCTTTAAGGTGTGGGCGCCTGAGTTGTGATCAGTAAAGAGGGGCCAGACAGAAGATGGGTAGAGGTATGGGGGTCCAGGGTGCATAAGCCCTCCACATTAAAAAAAAACGATTATTCACACCATCAAAAATATTCAGGAAATGAATATATATTTATCAGAAATTTTTATGAATAAACCGCGATATATGCGTATTGCTCTGCAGAGATGCCGTTCGTTTGACACCCAAAATACCAACAAGCTGGAATACCGTCAGTAATAGTAGTAGAGCATTGTTTGCTGGTTTTTTGCAGGTGCTGCCTCCATCCGAATTTTTCTGATGTAAACGAACGTAAAACAGTGACGAAGACATCATGGGGGTCATGGGGGACTTAGAAAACTCCGGGCCTGGATGAGGTGTATGTTAAGGAATATTGATTGTTCTAATATACCCATGAGACCCCCTCTAAAGAAACATCTAATTTACAAAATTGACAAAACTCCAAAGGTAAATTTAGAATTATTGTGACACGGGAGATTGGCACGCGAATCACGCAGGTGGGCATAGTCTCCCTAGTGTATATATATATATATATATATATATATATATATATATATATATATATATCTCTTCTCTCTATATTATATAAAGATCTCGCCGCCGCCGCCGTCGACGTCATGTCAATAATCGACGGGGTTCATTCAGTTCCATGGCCAACTTCAGACCGCTCGCCCATCGATTCCATGGCCCACTTCACACTGCTCGCTTTCCGATTCCATGGCCAACTTCACACCGCTCGCCCATCGATTCCATGCCTAACCTCACACCGCTCGCCAAGTCTTCCATGGCCATCAGCTTCACATTGCTCGCACTTCAGATTCATGGTCGAATTAACACCGCTCGCCCTTTGAACTTGTCCGTATAGAACAGTTGAGACATAGCAACCGTTACCACAGCAACCGTTATCGTAGCAAACGTCTCAATAATTACCTGATTATTGCAATGCGACCCTGCGGATTAAGTTAGGTAGGACTAAGATTCGTAGGGTTATAGGTTAAGTAGGATTGAGTTTGGTAGGGTTAGACTGCGTAGTTTTAAGTTAAGTAAGGTTGAACCGTGTATCAAGTATGGATTATGTCCTTATTATGAACCATATCCCTATTATGATTATGGCAGCGACGAAATGTTTTTATAAGCAATGAAGAACGGTGGTTTGATGCTCGGACCGAGCAGAGCGGCGAAACTATCTTCTTTCCACTTATTATAAGGAAAGAAATCGTAAACTTGAGGTATTTTAAGCACTAATAGCATTACTGTTGCAAAAATTATAAAATTTAAAGATTCCCCGCTATATCCGTGGGATATAAGGAAAGGAGAATCACGTCACCAAAGCACCTACCAATCGGGCTTTCCGAGGTGTTCGGGTGTAAGCGATAAAGATTTGAGCGATTCCCTTGGCTGAAATTAGTATACTAACTAGTATACTGTCCCTGAGCATGAGACGAGTAGGACGTCAATATACAGTTGTTTTTAGTGCAGTCTGCAGTTTCTTTCGAAAATTACTGTGCTTTCAACTCGTTTACAAAGTTTTTGATACAGACAAAGAAAGAGAAAACTATTATTTTGGTATTGAAGTTGAAAACAAAATACCTATGCCTTTGGCTACTTTACCTGAAATGTCAACATTTCAGTTCTTTCCAATTATTTCATGTTTCAGGTAAAGTGTCAGAAGGAGTGAAGATTTTGGATTGGATTTCAATACCAAAACTACATTTTATACATAGAAGGCACACAAAGTTTCAATGCGCTCCACAAGTTTTTGCAATAGTTATTGTGTTTTTGGACAGCCACATCCCACACGCAGTCAGATAGACAGACAGATAGAAATGAATGAATCCTTTTTTGGAATTTAAGACCTTCCAAACGTCTACTTCCATAAAACTCTGAAAATCCAAATTTTTTTTGGACTGCAATATTTTCCCTTTTACATTCTGTCAAATAAGGAACAAAATTGTTTTGCTGTGATGACACAAGTTTTTCTCTCAGTGTAAGATGAAACCAAAATTGATCGACATATTTTCTCATAGAGGGGACTTTGCAATATAAAACATTATGATGAAGCTATGAGCATGGCTCTACCTTACAACCTTTTTGTTTAACAGGGGATGTCTTTCATAGACCCTCGGACCGTTATAATTATTTTCATATTCTCCAACAACGCGGAGTATATAACTGCGACGCCGGTCATCCGGTTTGGCGTCACCACGAATATCGTGCTATTCTCACCGCAAACGATGTTTCAAATTAAACGGACTTTTGACCTTTCCGCTTGTGATGAGAGCTATCGAGTTGACTCTTCGGCCCTGTGATTCATTTTTTTCGACTTCTGTTACCTAGTGCCAATTTGATCTATTTGCATTTTCACCTGTCACTTGCAAGTAGAATTGCCAAATGATACGGTAGCATGGAAAATCAAGCTTCGCAGTTATGTTATGCAGTAAATTCTGAGCTGGAGGTTCGGCTTTTAAGAGATAATAATTAGTAGGTAACGACGCGGAATGAAATGAAATGAATTTCATACAACACATATTGGCGAACATAGCGTATGTTCGCAAATATACATCACCGCCGAAAAGGAAGCGTGACATATAATGATCCCGTAGAAACACTAGATTATGTTGTAAGCTACACCGCGTAATCCATAAAAGGGACTAAACTGTCATTATCTAGTAGTATTATGTGTCCAGATACCCAACGATGGTAAGTTGACCTTTCAATCAATTACTCCTTAGTTTCAATTGCTAGGTGGTAAAAAAAGAAATCATTCCGGCACTTTTTCAACAATTTCACCGATGCTTTTATGATCTTCAGGTTGTGGTAATGATTTCTAGTCTTCCTGACGAGGTGTCTCTGTAACATATTGTTGTTGCTTCCTTTTAAAGGATACAGTCATTTATGAAATCATTTTTTCTTGTTCCTTCAAAAATGTATACAGTTTTTTATAGATGGTATTAAATATTTTATATGGATTCGAGTAATTATTTAAAAAATATAAAATGCCAAATGGTGTTAACTTAAAAAGAAAATCTGAAGACCAGCAACATTTTTAAAAACAAAAATGTTACGCCAAGTATTAAAAGTGTAGCTTCCGTATAAAAAAAAATCCTTGCTAAAAAAACTACTTAGCAAAAATAGTAAACCAATTCCACTAAATTAGCAAAGTTAAACCCCTAGATAGGTGTTTAACAGACGTGGATGTTTCTATAGAAAATCTTGACGTGCGAGCGACTAGCTCCCGCACGTAGTCCATTTAAATCAGGACGGGAAAAATATCTGATGAAAGTAAAAGCTCATGGAAAAAAGACCAACAGGAATATTTATGGAGGCTGAATGAAATAAAAAATACGCTTTAGGGGTGTGGCTGAAGTTGACATGCCAGCATGTCCTAAAGAATAGTCAGCATGTCCTCCCTCCGCTCCAATTTATTTTTTATGTAAACGAACGAAAAGCACCCGGGAAAAACGATTCATATATAATCATATATAATCATATATAAACTGCTCATATATGATTGTATATGAATTTTGTCTCTATATGATCATGCATGATCATATATGACTATGCATGATCATATATAATTGTATCTGGGTATACATGATCCTATATGAGAAAATATAATTGTGTATAATTGTATCTGAGCATATACAATCATATATAGTTATATGTAATTATATAAGACGATGCCTAAATAGATATAATCTTCTGAAGCATATAAGGTCAGTCATGATTATATATGATCATATACAATTGTTACAATGTAATTGTACATATATAATCGTGCCCATAATTATATAAATCGTCCGACGATTTCATTTCATATAGATTTAGTAACATGTAGACTAACGCAAATTATTGAATCCTTAATAATCATATTTTTATTACCTTAACAATACATATTTTCGTAAAGTTGGATATCCATGTATTATGAATGGATATACATTTATAGAGATCAGCAACAGACTATAATCTGATAGGAACGCAAAGTATTATTATTAAGCACGGTAAGTTTATTTTTAGGAACGTTAAGGCGAATCATGAAACTGTAGTTCACACTCTACTACTTTCTCTGTCCAGGAAAGCCAAATATCTTCATTAATCGTTGCGAATGAGCATGTGATTATAAAGAAAAGAACCGCATATGCAAAAATACCTATAACTTGAGCGCTTCAAACAAAACCGGATGATTCACGCATTTACAAAACGGATATTAAATGCTTAGTTATATAACCATATAACAAATTTTACATCCGTATATAAATAAGACGTGAACATCGAAATAATTCGTGAATATTATATAACAATAGATTATGGAATACCATATAATCATACGTGCACGATCATACATGAGCTGTCAGTTCTCTGTGCGCAGTCATATATGATTGTATATGATCATATATTGCACAGTCGACACACAGAATAGATCTCATATACAATCCTATATGATCATATCTGTTTATATATGACATGGTAAACAGGCAGTTTTGGTGTTATATATGGTCATATATAGGGTCATATATGCCAATGTATATATACATATAAAGTTATATACGCTCATATACATTTGTATATGGATCCACATACAATCATATATGCGCTAAAAATGGGCGATATATAGTTGTATATAACTATATATGATCATATCTGTTCATATATGACATCGCAAGCTGGCGGTTTTGGTATTATATATGATCATGTATACCACTGTATATGTACATATAAACTCATATATGCTCATATATGTTTCCATATACAATGATATATAACGTTATATACAATTATATATAATTATATACAATTATATATGATTATATATGAACCGTTTTTCCCGGGCAGTGAAGAATACGGATGGAACGAGGGATTGGCGAAGCCGCTCGTCGGATGTTGGCGGAGGAGGACGGCGAAGGCCTCATCTACGACACAATTTTTTGTAATACAATTTGTAGAAAGTTATTATTACAAAGGAAATTATATATTTGTTTTGTACATCCGCCTGCAAATATTTCACAACCAGACTCAGTTATAAGAATGAAGTACCTATACAAAACACTTTTATTTTATTTTTATTATTTATTTTTATTAACAATTAAAATTAATCGTGAAAAAATATCGCCACGGCCGGGATCGAACCGAGAACGCCTAGTGCGTTACCTGGAGTTCCCGGTACTATCCCCGGCTGTGGCGATATTTTTTCACAAATATTTTTAATTGTTAAGAAATCGTCCATTCTAATTGCTTCATCAATTTGCGAATTGGTAAAGCAATTAGAGTGGACAGAAATTAATGGTTCTCAATTTTATTTTTAATAAAATTCAGAAAAATTTGAGAAGCCAAGGGTCGGACCTAGGTTGAATAGGTATGGAATGTCTAATTCTTATCTGCTCCAAGCTGAGGACGTTTTATTTTCGGGAATTTTCTTCCGGGATTCAAGTTTAATGTCTATCAAAATCACATACCTAAAATGTTGAATTCCTAAAAATCGTATACCTCAAAATTTGTATTCCCCAAAATCGGCGTAGGTTGCAAATTCGTATACCGCAATTTTCGTACTATGAAAAAAATGACTGACAGCAATAATTCTCGGGGTATAGATTTCCATAGGACACTACCATTATTTCAGCTGTCGACGCCGATCGCGTCGACTGCACCAGTACTTTAATTAAAGGGGGAAAGCTTTATGAAAAATCCTTTATCGCTATCACACGTCGACTGCATTACCTTATAAATTAAAAACAGAGAATAAGATACACACCGTGTCTCGAAAACTATAGTACACACAGTAGGGCGATCCTTATAAGGGGCCCGAAAAAAATTTCATATTGAAGCTCGCCAAGTCAGCTCCAAATGGTGAAAAAAATGGCCGTAATTTTTTTTCAGATTTTGCTTTCATTCCCTTCGGCTCCATATTTGGGCGTGAGTTTTCAAATGATTCAAAAACATGCTTATTCATTATCTTTGGTACTCCATTTAATTTCAAGGTTAATCATGGCAAAAAATCCATATTCTCGAATATTAAGTGACATTCATCTTCTTATCAGTGAAAAACAATAAAAATCATAAATGGGGTATCCCATGAAAATCGTGTGTTATATCAATTTGATTTTTTTTTCAACATAACAGGCGATGAAATACAGTAGAAAAATCATCTCTGGTATTGCATGTCGTCAACTGATATTACGTATCGCCGACATTTGTGTTATTCCAGTACAGTACTGACTAAATGAATGCCAATTTTTTACTTAATTTTTTGTCAGATCACACCCCCCTGGAAAAACAGTTTTTTTTTGTCAAAGTTTGATATTGATTATTTATTTAATATTGCAATTAATATTGGTCTATATTGGTTATTTATTTAATTTTCGTATTTCTGGAAGTATATTATTGTACGTTAGTATTGTTAAGAATACAATAATATTATTTCGAAAATTAAATAAATAATCAGTATCAAGAAGACCGAAATACTTCAGCTTTGGCAAAAAAAATCGTCTTGCTTTCTCAAGAGGCATCGTTTTAGTTAAAAAAATCGAAATTTTTGTGTAAACATACTTAGAATGTTCCAAAACAAAAATATATATATATATTTAGAAGAAATGTCTGCGTGTGCGTGTGCTTCTTTAAAGATATACACAATCGTTCGAATGACTTTAACTCTTAAGGGAGTTAGACGGAATATAGATTTGTGCACAATAGTAATGTGCATTATCCAAATGTGCACAAAAAACGTATTTTTAAGCAAAATATAATTGTGCACAAAACAATGTGCCAATTTATGCTGTGTACGATAATTGTTATGTCATGCATGGACGACACATATATATTTAAACATTAAATAATTTTACTCGGGATCTTGTCCGATTAAACGTAGAAACGAAGATTCTGAATTATTACACTTTTTGTATATTATTTGATAATTCACATAGATACATAAAACTCGCAATGTATTATTATTATTATTTTAGTATTATTTAAGTTTAAAAAGACGAAGAACAATTATTTATATTAATATTATATTTAACGACCGACAAACAATGGTCACCGCTGTGACAAAATCCCAATCTATTAACGATTAATGCCGTTAGGCCAAACAGATTATAAAAGGGCTCACTCAGAGTAGCAGACAAATTCAAGATCTTTTCAAAACGAAGACGAAACTAAGACTGAATGAATTAATTAATGAAGCAGAGAAGAAGACCGAAGTGGTGGGGATTAGTGGAACCGTGAGACGGCCCGAACTCGCTGACGTGCGACCAGCAAAATTGCAGAAAAATGGAAAGCGTGTGACGGTGATTTTGGTGCTCGCGTCTAAGCGCGAGCGGATATGAGTTAGCAGTCATCGGATATGAGCATCCGGCGCAAACGAATGGTCATCGTCTGGATGCATTAAATATATAAAGAATAAAGATTGAAATAAAAATCGTGAGAAATTAATAATAGATAAGAAAAATAGCCAGGACGTAACAATAATATCTGTGCCCTACCGAAATGTGCACAAAATGGATGTGTTAAAAATGGCATAAAGTAATAAATCCTGTAACGATCGTAATTAATGTCACAGCGAATTACAGAAAATGTATAAAGCTTTATACTTCAAGGTAATTGATATTGCTAAATTTAAGAAATCTGTTTCCCTGGCTTACACGAAAAATGTCAACTTTTTAATACTATTTCGACTGCGAACTGCAAAACTTTTATTGTCATTTCATAACTGTACATATACTTGTTAAACTTCCATATAGCAATGGAACAATAAGATATTCGATTGTAACATTTTTTAGTTTGTGTTTCAATCTTATGTGGAATTGTAAGAATAATATGCAGAGTCGAAGTGATAAAAATATTCTTGCAGTCTGCAATCCAAATAGTATTAAATATATTACATTTTTCGTGTAAGCCAGATAAATACATTTCTTAAATTGAACAATGTCTATTAGCTTGATGTACAATGCTTCATACATTTTCTGTAATTCACTGTGACATTAATTACGATCGTTACAGGGCTCATTGCTTTTCTAATAGACTAATAATTACTATGCTCGTATAGTAATATGCAGAGATATATATAGGAGTAGGCTGAATTCTGAAGGGAATATTCGTACTGTGAATAGTAAAAATTGAAAGCAGCATGTTAACCGTCACAGCAATGAAAGACTTTACTACACCTGCGTTACTAATTATGGAATGCACAATTTTTACTACGCTACATACGACCTATTCCCAAACTGAGTATTGCAAGCAACGCTATAAATCCAAACAGGTTCTAAATTACTATGCTATTATAGTACTGAGTACCGACATTTCTGGTACAAAGCACTACAAACTGAGACTCTCGTTTTCTCCGTGCATTTCAGAACAAACCGCTCAATAAATTGAGTTCTATAATGTCTCATAATAGAGCAAATATTGAGTAAATGTTGACAAAAGTTACAACTTTAATAGGTACATGCCTGTGAGTACCAAGATTATACTCACAATTTCTGCACTCGTTTATAACTTTGATATGGGGATCATTAAAAAGATCCCTTCATATCGCCGAATAAGTGCAGAATGATGTTATAAACATAAGGAAACATTAGACAACGAAATCGGTTAATTCTGAATCATACGCAGAGATGAAAAATTCAAAATCTGGTTTACAACAGAACCTATTAATACTTGACCTCCCAAACTTATAACATTAGTTTTTCTGCTAATCTATCATTTTTCCTTGTCCCTGATGTCCAAAAATAACATATTTTATCGCCGAAACGAGACTCTGATTTTCTTCAATCACGTGGTTGATTCAACAATCCTAAAGTAATTTCCAAATGCAATTGTCCCTGGGTTTTGGTATTTGTAAGTGGATGGGATTACCAATGGTTTCGTTGTCGACGATGGAACGACGTCCTTCTAGGATAGAAAGGGTATCGCATGCTCTGGTTAGACAGCGACTAGAGGGAAAAGCCGACGACGAGAAGGATAGGTAGGTAGTCGGTTCGCACTTACCGGTCGCAGAGACAATGAACGTCGGATACGACAAGCGAGCGAGAGAGCGGAGAGAACGGAGGGCCAAATTGAAACTCGAATTACAACTACGGTCATAAATTACGGGATGGTTACTGCCCTAGTTGGGAGAAAACTTGCTGGAAACTAGTGGAGGAGTAACGCGAGTAGCAGTAGCATCAGAAGCCGTCCGACCGGCGGGAACCTCCGTATCCTCAGGCAAGACTACGCGGTTGGTGTTAGCTTAGGGGGCTAGCTGGCAAACGCACGGAATCAAAAGTTGTATCTATGTAACTCATTTGCCCTTGTTATGGAAAACGTCGATGTACATTTTCTCAGCGATGTACAACATAGCATAGTGTTTAATGTCTACATAATATACACTGAGCTACGCAAACTACATTAATTCGGCTAATTAAGCGAGAGTGAATATTATACTTACGAGATAATTGTTTGTACCGTTTGGCGTTACTTGTACAAATTTATTGACAATACATCTGTTATACAGAACCCGAATCTACTCAACACCGACACTATCCAAGGATTCTGCACAGTACCAATTGTACACATGCCCAACTCTAGACAATCCTATCTTTACATAAGCACAAATTCAGAAGAATATAATTCTATTGAGACCGCCTAAACTGTCACGGGTCAAATTCATAATGGGTATACTCTACACGGCAGCCAACTTGATATTTGGGTTAGGAGGATTCTTGCTCCCGTGCAAAAATGTCATCAAGGATCCGTCATAAGTTTCCCGATTACGGTCAGCATCCAGTCAGTCTTCGGATCGCATTCCAACAATGTGATGTAACGCTTGCACACTGGATTCCGGTCAGAATTCCGGATGATATTCTAAACGGAATCTTTGACTGAATTCCAAATATAAGCCCGTACTGGATTACCGATGTCTAAATCAGGAATTTTTAAAATGCTAAGTAGTCAGATGAATTTTTGACCCCTCACTTTTTTTACGCGGGGACGCGTAAAAAATATGAGGGGTCCAGGAAGGAACCCAGGATAAAATCGATTATGGAATCTGGACAGTCCCGGTTGGAGTCTGGGCAGTCCAGGGTGGAATCCAAAATGGTGAATGGGGCTGGATCGAATCCATTTCTCGACTCTAGACTATCCAGATTCCATACGAGACTGCGCAGACTTCAACCTAGACTTGTCATGTTTACGCGGGGTTGGAAAAAAAGTAATCCAAACTTACATTGCACAAAAATTTAAAGTATTACGTAAATTATTTATACACTGGTCGATGACTGGAACTCCGCTATCCATTCTAATTCAAAGCAGGATTCAACGGAATAGTCTTTCCTGTCGGTAAATAGGACACGTTCCGAAATCCATTGGCATTCCGAGTGAAACTACCCTTTTAGGGCAGTAGACCCTAGCAAATCCCGATTAATAAAAGGCTGCGGATCAGAGCAAAACCGGAAGAAGATTTGCGATTCATTCGGATTTCAAGTAGCATATTACCAATTTTGTGAAATCCGAGCAAATCCTGAACAATGAAAATGTGATATTCAGTACAAAATCGGAATAAGATTTGAGATCCGTTCGGGTTCCAAGTGGGATTACCCATTTGGGGCAAACCGACTAAAACCCGACCGGAATCCGATTGAAAACTGGTAATGCCTGACAGATTTCTCCACGGGCTCGTGAAGATGGCACAATTAACCCATTCGACCATAAAAAACGAGGACGCTGTGTCTGCAAGGTCAGCAAAATTATCTCGAATCACTACATGTTCGTTATGTACGTTGGTCCAAACTTTGCGATAACTCTGCTGTGAGCTCATGAAGCTTTATCATTGAATAATATTAGATTGTTAGATGTGTTGTCTATTCATCTTGCCAATCTCTCAAGATTTCCTTTGGAAAACAATTGACTATATAACAGCATCTTAGCAAAGTTATACCGGCAGTAGAATAATTAGAATTTTGAGAGGGGCTTATCCAATAACACCGTGTAAGTCTATGGCGTTAATTTGAAGTAATAATCTATAGATTTATACATCATTACACATTCAAGATAATGAATGGATTTTTTAATTATTACTTCATATCAATTAACAAATGACCATCTCCTCTTCTCAATTACTTTAATATTCTTTTTTCAACCAATTCTTTATTGCACAGAAAACTGTATTTCGTTTTAGGTTACAAACGGTAATAATTTATTCATAGTAATAATCACTTTCGCTAGTAAGAATAATTATCTCGATAACATCATTTTTTTCGCAGCTGTATATTCGCAATACATTATTAACGTGTTTCCGTCGACTTCTTTTTCCCTTTAACTAGGGAACGGAAGATCATCTGGCATCCCTCGCTCTTCAAGTAATGTGACGGCTACTCGTTAATATCGCCAGGTTAGCTATTAATCCACAAAATGTATTGGATGAAAAGACGTTTTGAGATGATGTTCCCCAGTTAAATTCTCTTGAAGATGCAAATCATTGTACCCTCTTGCTTCCAGTAGGACATTTTCGATTCGGATGAATTACCTTGAATATTATATTTGAACCGCCAAGCGCAGACAAGCTGTCACAAGATGGTTAATGAGATCTTGAGAAATTATATTACTAATTTCCTTGAAAGCCCTTTCAACCGTAAAGCGCAGTTCTACAGAGATACTGCAACTCTGAAGAGGCAAAATTGAAAGTGCAAAATAAAACATTTCTCTTTCCTCGACTTCGTGATTCACTGAGTTTCTTCACAGCTTCTTGATTCGATAGGGAATGCTTTTGAAGTTCTCGAGATGAAAAATGTCGACAAAACTTTGTCCGCTATTCGATTACTTTTTACCCTCTTTGTCTTTACCTGTCCTCCCGTAGGAGCTCTGAAAATTGCGCGTGGTTATAGCAGGAGAAGGGTGGGATAGGATATTGTGAAACTACGCGAAGGAAACAGACCCTTCGCAGATTACCGATCATTCGCGGAACCCTCGTCTTACAGCGGACCCTCCATATGGAATACCAGACCGTAGTCTATGCATGGCATAGTATTGTAACCCAATGTATGAACGTACAATTTCCATGGCGATTACTTCTCGTTCGGTTCAATTAAGCCACTTGGCGGGACGGTAATTTTGCGCCGGTGGATTTAGCGGGTACGTCGAAACGCCCATTACAGACCTGTAACTAACTCTGTTATACCTCCTGGCAATCCTCGTGGCTTCCACCTGTACTGTTATATGTATATATAGCAGATACATATATATGTGCGTAGCGAACACTTTGAGACCATTTCGATACGTGCCGTGTATACTTTGAGGACATGTGGCTGTTTTGAGGACTGTCCTCACAATTCTATCAACGTAAAGCATGCTTCGAGGACTGTCCCCAAACAATTAGCCATCAAGTTATGTATTGTTCCAGGACACGATTTTATTCAGTTACTTCAAGGACATGTCTTCAAAGTAACGAGTATATTTTTCGTATTGTTCGGGGACAGTCCTCAAAATAACAACATGATTATATGATTCGTATGATTTGAGGACAATCTCAAATGCTTTTGGATTTCGACCGAAAAAAGTCTACAATTCATGATTATCGTCAATATTGACATTTCAAACGCATACCTGAATTTCCTGAACAGTTTTTTCTCACTAGGGGGTTATAGGTGCTAATGCGCATATAATCGCCTGACTCCGATTCACCACCAATCTAAACTTGATGTCATGACTTTTCTGGTATCCAATCAGAGCACAAATCAAGTAGCAACAATGAAATCGAGATATTACGCGTAGTGCCACGGACTTTTTAAGAGGGGCATTTTAACAAATTTTGATACACAACAGAACGTGTTGACAATCGATAATGGGCGAAATTGGCTTGGATATATAACGTCGCCAATCGAGATAATATCGCGGGATGGACATCTTTCGATCTTACCCTGGGACCTTCGAACTGGAAGCGGTTCGCCATAGTTGAACCTCTGACGTGTTTTGTACAAATAAATTTTTTCAAAACAAAAATGTGACGCCAAAACTTAAACGTGTAGCCATCCCATAAAAAAAAATCTCCTGCAAACAAAAAACCCATAAAAAAATCTCTTGCAAACAAAAAATAACTTACAAAAAAATTAAACCCATAAAAAAAAATCTCCTGCAAACAAAAAATCCATAAAAAAATCTCTTGCGAACAAAAAATGCAAACAAGAAACCCATAAAAAAAATCTCTTGCGAACAAAAAATGCAAACAAGAAACCCATAAAAAAAATCTCTTGCGAACAAAAAATAACTTACAAAAAAATTAATCCTATAAAAAAAAATCTCCTGCAAACAAAAAATCGATAAAAAAAATCTCTTGCAAACAAAAAATAACTTACAAAAAAATTAATGCGAATCAATATATTAGCCAAGACATAAAAAAAGACATAAAAAAAAATCTCTTGCAAACAAAAAACCCATAAAAAAAATCTCTTGCAAACAAAAAATAACTTACAAAAAAATTAATGCGAATCAATATATTAGCGAAAGCATAAAAAAATATGTAGATGTTTGTCAAAAAAAAAACTTGGCGTGCCAGCGTTTTGCTTCCGTACATAGTCCATTGAAATAAGTTCGGGACAGAAACTACATTTGCTTCAGACGGTGTGGCAATGGACATATTATGCACGCCTCGTGTGCGTAATACATCTTTTTTCACGCCTTGTAAAATTAGGTCAAATTACGTACAATACCCAACGGAAAATCTTTTTTCGCCCTTGTATAATAATTTACTATTATATGTGGTTTAGAGTATTACTTATTATATGTCGCGATAAACCCGCCGAGCTATGTTCTCAGTAAACACGAACAATCGCTGTTATATATTACAATTTTCTACGCAGTAATGTAACTATTAAATAACGACGGAGTTATGAGCCATTTTCGTCTAGTTACTTCGAATCGTTTACCGCTAGGTGTTCCACTGTCGTAATAGTTTTATTGTACAAACGTCATTGTGACGTCATCATCATGATTTAGGCTACTAACCTATTATTTCTTATAAAATATAAATTTCTCCGGTATTAAAGCAAATAAAAAATAACATAAGAAACAGATTGACCTGTTTGTTTTCGTAAAAAATACCATTGAAATTCTCGAAAAAGGCTAATTGCTGAGTAGGAGAAAATCGTAACTTCCGAATTATCTCCGTGTAATCTTCCTCTCAGTTCGGGTCATACTGACGTACGCAAAGTACTTTTCGTAGCTTCCTTCAGCCAGGCTTGCTAAATATCTCATGCTTTAAAATTAATAAAAAGTCATACAGTATTTTCGATCACTCTTCAATGAATAAATATTGCTGGTCGATTGTAATTAATTAAAAGTTAGCAATACTAAACTTTCTCTGAATCTTACTAATAAGTGGAAGTCAGTAGTGGTCCTGTCCTTATTTCAATGGACTCTGTACGGAAGCAAAACGCTGGCACGCCAAGTTTTTTTTTTTGACAAACATCTACATCTTGTTTTATGCTTTCGCTAATATATTGATTCGCATTAATTTTTTTGTAAGTTATTTTTTGTTCACAAGAGATTTTTTTTATGGATTTTTTGTTTGCAGGAAATTTTTTTTTATGGGATTAATTTTTTTGTAAGTTATTTTGTGTTCGCAAGAGATTTTTTTTATGGATTTTTTGTTTGCAGGAGATTTTTTTTTATGGGATTAATTTTTTTGTAAGTTATTTTTTGTTCGCAAGAGATTTTTTTTATGGGTTTTTAGTTTGCATTTTTTGTTCGCAAGAGATTTTTTTATGGATTTTTTGTTTGCAGGAGATTTTTTTTTATGAGATTAATTTTTTTGTAAGATTTTTTTAATGGGTTTTTTGTTTGCAGATTTTTTTATGGGATTAATTTTTTTGTAAGTTATTTTTTGTTTGCAAGAGATTTTTTTTATGGGTTTTTTGTTTGCAGGAGATTCTTTTTTATGGGATGGCTACACGTTTAAGTTTTGGCGTCACATTTTTGTTTTGAAAAAACATTTTTGTGGGTTTTCATTTCTTTTTTAAATCATAACCCCATGGAAAATATTGAACAGTGAATAAAAATAGATAGACAGATGCAGTAGGATTTATTCTGCCCTGGGACTAAAAAATCATCATTTCGGTGGTACTTTATTTTATTTTTTCTAGATTATAGTTGTGTAAGTTACCCTTCAAACATAATTCGTAAATATTGCATGTTCAATACCCCTGATCCAAAGAAAACAAAATAATATAGAAATTAGACTTTTTTCATTTCTTCGATTGCAATACTGCATTGGAAAGAACTTTTTTTTACAAGTACAAAGGAAATACATGATTTTTTACTAGATGCATTAGTAATGCATAGTAATGCCATAAGGGCAATTCTTTTTTTTTCTTTTTTAATCGCAAATGAAGCTTTAAAAGATCTAGCTTTTTGGTTCAAAATGTAGAAAAAAAGCTATGTTGTCTGTGTTCACTGCTTTGCAGATATCATTATATAAACGTCATTTACATTCAATGAAGAAAAAAAAAATTATCACTTTTAATTGCTAATAAACGAAGAATGACATTTTTTAATAAATCTACTTCGCGTTTTAATTGAAATTTGTTTTTGATTAATGCTCAATTTTCTGCCCACTGCAACAAGCAGATATTCAAAGCATTAATAACGGCCAATTAAAAGGAACATCACTAGGATAGAGAAGATTATTACACATATTTTTGGGCATAGGAATAACTAATTTTTGTTTATAAAAAATGTAGTCTTTTGTAATAATTATTGTTCATAAAAAATGTAGTCTTTTGTAATAATTATGAACAAATCAGAGTAATAATCTTTTTGAAATTAATGTTTTGATGCGATAAGACATTAATATGTTATGGGTTTTTAAATATGTTGAAGATATCGTTTTGCAGAATAACTCTTTCAATTTATGAGTTATCTGGCTAAATAGTTGGTCAAAAATAGTAGTCAATCTATAGATGTGTATAAATTTTATAAAATTTAGTATTTAAAAAAAAAATCTTCAGCTTTCTGTGGAGCTAAAAGTGTGTACAAATGTTCAAGACTAAGATCAATTAACATGAAATGTAGATTAAAATAGAAACTCAGTTCTTCATGTATTTAGTCCTTAAGGTAGAGAGTATAGGACTTCTTGTCGCCGAATGCATATGTTTCCTGTAGACGATGGTTGAGCATCACATTGACTCCAGACTCCACAGTTTCATCGGTACCTTCGTCAGCATTCTCAGCCGACGGGTTAAACCCAGCAATCTCAATTTCACTGTTTTTAGGAGTGACAAGCTAGAGAGAAAAAAGACAAGCTAAATTAGTGCTTCAATGATACATTTTCTCTGACAAATATCTTTTAAATGAACAAACAGTACCTTGCCGTACACTTTGTAAAGAACATTGTCGATGAGCTTTATTTTGTAGGTGTCGGAGAACATTTCGTCACCTGTAACATAAAAATCATATTTTGAAACAATTTTGCAATGTCAAGTTGATCGTCGGTAGGTTCTGTTGGTGAATCATGCCAATTAGCGCTGAATAATTGTCGTTGAGATCAGACAAACAACGAATATCCATATGGCGAAGTTATATGTTAAAAAAATCTTAATTTTCACCAAATACATCAAATTTTTAGAGCAGCTCGATTAATTTTAGCTTTACACAGTTTTATTGAAAACCATCGCCAATGAAATTAGAATACCCAAGCCTCGACAAGGATGAGAGATGACTAAACGTCATTCGAACTTCAACAAAAATGTCGATTCTCAGGTTTTTCTACATAACAAATATGAGAAATATAACTATCAGAATAAAGATCATTATTTAAACAAGAAAAAATACATCCTTCTGATTTAAGTCATCCGATACAGTTTCAAATGTATTCTGATTTAAGTCATCCGATACAGTTTCAAATGTATAATTATCTTAATTATGTACAAAATTATGTGTTAAATGTATTTGTATTGGTCCAATAACATTTTTAAAAAATGTACGTTTCATTAAACTTACCGCCTGTGCCCACTTTGGAAAGCCAAAGTCACTGGTAACAAGTCTATGAGTGCGAAGAACACCTTCAATGACTTTACGGTCAATGACACATCAGTGCCATGTACGTTGGTATTCATTGGATTCGGATATTTTCTTATTAGGGCAGCCTGTGCCACTGTTTCCCAAGGGTGGCTGCAATTTGTTAAATAAATTAAATGATTAAATAAGTAAGATCAGTCAGATTTTGAGGTTAATTTTTTTTTATTTTTTGATAGATTGTCTATCTCGCTTTCGACTCACTTGAAATGTATGTTTCGGACGTCTAGATTTCTTCATGATGACTGTCGCGGTTACGGCACTCTTGAATTAAACGCGAACGACACTGTATAATTTAATAATATTAAACGCGGCGAGGCACTTTTCTTGCCTATGCACACCACCGCACGTCAGTTTTCCCCTTTCTTCGATCTGGTGTAAGAGAATCGATTATTATTCACACACGTACGCACACGTATATGCGATCGGACAAATCAGTTTCGATGTGTGGGTTCGGAAAAAAGTGAAATATTGGCCAAATATCAGCACTTCGGGAACCGATTTTATCGCAACCGGTCTCATTAAAAAGGGAAAAAAAAAATAAAAAATATTGGTGCTGATACATTTAGCGTCCGCGATCTATTGCCTGAGATTAGAGTTAAGACGGGCTGATACACGCCATGCACGTATATCGACGGACACATCAGCACTTCGACGTTGTGTGAGTGCGGTGAAAAATTTTTTGATGAAAATGTAAGTGGCCAGATATTAGCATTGCGGGCACCGATTTTATTAAAACAGAGCTCATTGGAAAGAGAAAAAAAAAATATATTGAACCTGACACATTTGGCGTCGGCGACGTTTTGACTGAGATAATTCGAGTTACATTTCGTAGCAGACGAAAAAGGGGCGAGCTTGCTGTAAATAAGAGTAGCGCCAGCGTCTCGGTCGTGAGGCATATTTTTCGTTTAAGTCTTGGCGTCGAGACGCTACCGCGTCTCTTGATTATATTCTTGTTGATTGCATACATTATTTGTTCACATTCTAAATTTTTATTAGCGTCGGCGAAAAAATAATCGGTAACGTCGTCTTGATAACGGGCTAGATTTTACTACAATTTCTGGATCTATTTTGAAAATTTTGAAAATTTTTATTTATGAGCGAACGGTGTGAAGTTGGTCACGGATCCAAATCTGTGGCCAACTTCACACACCCTCGATTCTTGTACACGGCGGCGACGGCGGCGGCGGCGGCGGCGAGATCTTTATATAATATAGAGAGATGTGACACTGACTGTATCCATGCCTTGCGTTGTTCGAATTGTGGTTGTGAACACGATTGTTCAGAGGCCCGATTTGACTTTGCCCTCCGTGTGCCTATTTGTTATGTACGACGTGATTCGAACGGACGGAAATCATGATAAATGTGAACCGACATATCGGTATGTCGAAATGACGATTATATCAATCCCGTGATGGCATCGGCTTTCAACGTTTGATCTGTGTTCCAAACTGTCGTCACGATGTGCGAACATATCCTTCCAGTGATCGTAATTGGTCACTAAATAAATTTAAATAAATTAAAAAATCTGTAATCTAGAACCTTGCAAATTGCTCATTATTTTATATCATTGTCATTATTTGACAAAGCTTTCGGTTTCGCATTTTTTTTTAAATGTAAAATATCATAATATTTGAACCGCTCGACCTATTTGCGTCAAATTTTCACTCAAACCTTGTTCCATGGTAGTTCATGTGTGAACGAAATTTAAGCTAAATCTACAAAAAAATTACAAACATTTTTGTTTTTCATGACAATCATTTTATTTTTATCAAGTAAAATCCAAATTTACCAACATAGCAACCATTTCTTTGACTAAAGTTATCATTGCTAATCAATAATCGCAAAATCACGTGGAAAATTGCAGCCGGATATTTCAGAATTTATAAGAATTTAAGTGTTTGCAGAGATATAAACATAAATTGAAATTGCAGTAACATTAAAACCACCCTTTCGATTCTCACCAAATTTGGCACCGAACCTAGTTTCGTCAGTCAATGTTATGTACAAAATTTCAGCCTAACATCTCGTAATTTACTAAATGTATAGCGTAAAATGACTTTTTTCAAAATGTTCAAAACGCTGTAAAATTTGAACCTCTCAACCGATTCGCACCAAATACAATCCCAAACGTTGTGTTAACAATTTTTTAAACCACCTTTTTCGATATTTTGGACCATTTTGAGTGTCCTGACATGACTATCTTGAAAAAAAAAGAATCCACGAAAACAAAGCTTCCTCTATGATGAAACACAAATAATTCTCTCAACCTCGCGGTGACGTTGACAGGAATTTCATTGGTTCAAAGGAATAGATTTTGTGATAATCACAGGACCTTTGAAGGAGAAAGGTAACTTTTTTTGCGTCATCTACTTGATGAATTTACACTCCAACAGAATATTTGATTTTGTGAGCTCCAAACACAGTTGAGGTAGTCGGCGGTGTTATTCGCTATGTGATGCAGCACTAAGCTATTGACAATGTATTATTGTATACGTGCAGGCGAAAAGCCGTACAAGAAGTCCCGTTAGCCACAACTGGTGTTCGATTGCACGTTCACACCAATACATGCTTAGCTTCTGAGGTTGTGTGAGTGTTGCACATAGCGTATAGTAATGAAATATAAAGTTGAAGCAAAGATTGTTCAGTAGTCAATTAGAGTGCTTTGAGTGGTTGAACGAATCATATATTGTATGTCAATAAATAAGACGAGTTCTTTAATGATGTTGCTTTTAACCCCTTCATTGGCACAGAGAATTTGCCTAAAAGTGCCCAAAATGTCGCGCAATTTTTTTTTTGTTCCATCTGAAAATGTGTATCATTGGTGTTTGGGTCGCTGAATCCAATTTGTACATTAAAAAATTGTAAGTTCAAAATGTCTGATCCAAAATGGCGGATTAAAAAGTAAAAAGTGACATTACATTGATGTTCTTGACAAGATTGTGACTAAAAACGTTTTTCAGGTCGCTGAATCCGAAGTTGAAAAAAGTTTGCAAATTCAAAATGGTTGACCCAAAATGGCGGATTAAATTTTTGTTTAAATTACTGTACGTTGATTTTCTTGACAATATGTGGTGCATAAAACGGTTTATTCTTGGGTCATTGAATACAAATTTAATGTTTAAACGGCCAAATTAAAGTTATCTGAAGATTAAAAAATGTTTGTCATGGTGACAAACATGTTTAATGCTATGAAACACATTCGTAATTCCTATAAAACTAAATTAATAGTAATTACAATTTTGGATGCTCGAAATCCTAAATAACGTTAATTCCGCTAATCGGGAAACCATAGGCATCGTGTACTGGATCCGAGGACAATTTTATGGTATTTGGGGGAATCATCCTCGGAGATGCTTCTCGATATTCGATATTTTTTTTGTCTATGTAGAAAAAGTTATGGGGCTTGAAAACGATAAAAGTCTATGGATTTAAAAAAAATAGACGATTACCTGCAGCTTGCATGTAATGTAATATAATGTTGGGCTCAAGTCCATCGAAATATTGTATTATCGTTGTATGTCACCGTAAAACCAACCAAGTTACCACCTAACATATAGTTGCGGCGACAAAAACTCAATATATTCAAGAATTCTATTGAATTTTATAAGTCAATGTTTTAAATTTCGAATCAGCAACTCAAAAGGTATTCGCGAAACGGCGTTATATGAGGCCGTGTAGTATCTCATTTATTCTGATTTGTGCACAGAGAATAAAATATTACTGTATATCGGCCATATTGGATCTGCGTTTTGAATTTAGAAATTTTCATTTCATATTCGAATTCCGTGACTGAAGAAATCCCTTTAGTCAACATGTTGTCAAAAAAGTTCAAGTTTTGTACATTTTTTAATGGATTGGTCCTGCATTTTGCGTCAGCCATTTTGAATTCCGCAATTTTCATTTCAAAGTCGAATTCAGAGTGACCCAAGGAATCCTTTTGGTCAATAATTTGTCAACAAAGTCCCAGTATTGTAATTTTTTAAATGTTTTGGTCCTCCATTTTGCGTTAGCCATTTCGATTTCAAATTTGGATTCAGCGATACCAATAAACCCCCGAGTTCCACTTGGATCCCAAATCGGAGAAAGTTAAAACCACAAAAGCGAGGTGCGCGCTATTACGTCAATGCCACTCAGGGCACTTTTGATTCAAAGTAGTATTGCGTCAATGCCAACGAAGAGGGTGTCTTAAGTGCACGGAAAAAAAGGTTTAGTTGGAACTACCATTTTTTAATTGGTTAGACGCATATTTATTCTGACAACCATTGCGTTTATTGCCGGAACCTCGACCGGTTGGTTCGCTCGACAATGCCGAATTGGTTGGGATAATGGTGTATATGACCAACGCGATTAGTTAGAGTAACCAAGAAAATGTTACCAATTCCATTGGTTGCTGCGCCTAACTACCGTGGTCAGTGCTACTAACGGATTGTTTGACGCCACCACGAATTTTGCGCGCGAGCTAAAAGGCGCCAGAACAGTGTTGTGTTGCAATGGAGGTGGCCGAACTATTGACAGCTTGGGGTTACGCGAATCTAATCGGACAATTTCAAGATATGTTCTGTTGGACTTATTATTTTTAAATTTTTATTCATCATAAAGAATTTCAAGACACGGATTCCACCATTCCATACTTCGAAATTGTTTATGATTGTGAGTACGTGTAATATAACATAACCTCAACAATATATCTGTTGCCGGCCGGAACCAAGTGGGTTGGTTGATCCAAGCGAGCGAGTTAGTTGGATCAACCAAACAAATTGGTCAACACAATAATATAGTTTATGGTTAGGGCTACTACTAACTTGGTTGCTCCAACTATCATAAATCTAACCAAATGTTATTGGCTTGCGTAACCAGAAAATCACCTAGCGCATATATAACCATAGCATTTGGTAGGAACTACCAATTTTTTGTGAATTCCAACCAATCCTTTTTTTCCGTGTGCTTGAATGAGTCACATGTTGTAAATCAATCACCAACGTAAATTCTTTGAAGCCACATCATTAAAATGGTCACATGAACTGCATTTTATCCTCGAAAGCACTTTGATGAGTCAATCTAATAAATTGTGTGGTTGGTTCAAACTTTTCGGAAAATTCAATCAGCCAAAAATGGAAACTGAGTGAAAATAGTATTTCTTTGATGCAATCGTAGGTGGAGTTAACCGCATATGATCGCATCAAACCAGAGTGTGCGCTGGGTTCATGTATTGTTATCAAATGTTGTATGTAGATAGATAGATATTTGCGTAGATTAATACAATATCATATACGGTTGGCTGAACCTTTCCAGAAAATCAATATACTACCAATATGCTGAGCAAAGTCAAAGGGACACTTAAAATAACTATATGCTATCGTTCTCTCATCCACCTGAGGTTCTTGAATCAAAAATAATCCGGCAACGGATTGGAGTCGTTGAATCAACTTATGAGGTATTCCTGACCAACTCAATAAGCGTTAAACACCTGACATCTTCCAAATCACTTCATAATTTTTTATATTATTTTATATGTTCGATAAAAAGGCTTTTAATTTTTTTTTAGATTTCTGTTTACTGGAACTTTTTTTCCGTGTATTTATTTAATTAAAATGTTTTAACCTAATTTAAAAATTTGAAATTTTTCTCAAAAATCCTGTATTACATATCAAAACTGAGCTTTGTCTCAGAGTGGGCAGATGTTTGTGTCAAATTTATCAAGTCATTTTTTCGAAAAAAAAAACAGTCATTAAAAAATGGAAAAAAATTATACGTGATGTCAGTTCATGGTCGATTTTTGTGTAAATATTTTATACATAACGCATGATTATTTTCGAATTTTCCTGAAGCTTTTTTTATCGATATAAAGAAAAAACATGTATTAAATAATGAGACGTTGAAATAGAGAATAAAGTGAGACATTTTTAACTCTCGATTTATAAATTTCTTAATTCCAACCATTCTCAACCAACCTTAGCCATGATGAAAAGTTGGTTTATGGTCGGTTCTGGAAAACCAACCGAACGCCAACCATCGCTATTCTCAGTTCAGAGTTAGAATTTGGATTATTTTGTCTTATTCAATCGTAAACCAATGTTCCACCATGACCAATAACGGTCGGTTAATGGTTGGATTTGAGAAATTTGCAAATCGAGAATTAAAAATATCTCACTTCATTTTCTATTTCAACATCTCATTATTTAATACATGATTTTCTTTTATATCGATAAAAAAGGTTCAGGAGAATTAGAAAATAACAATAACAACCATGAACTGACATCTCGTTTCATTTGTTTTTTATTTGTAACAGCTTTTTTTGGAAAAAATCGACGCAAACGTCTGCCCACCCGGGTCAAAGCTTAACAATTTTTTAATCTAATACAGGGTTTTTGAGACAAATTTCAAACTTTTAAATAGGGGCAAGAAAATTTTATTTAAAAAATTCATCAAAAAAAAGTATCAGTAAAAAAAATATTTTAAAAAATAAAAGTGTTTTTACGAGCATATAGAACAGCATAAAAGATAATAGAGCGTACTGGAAGAGATCGGGATTTAACGCTTACTAAGTTGGCCAGGACACCTTTTATTCTCACGAAGAAATTGACACAATCAACATTTTCAGTTTATTTTACGTTTTTCAATGCATGTCTTAGTAATTCAAATAAATAAAACTGCTTCAGATCTGAGTGCTGCTCATGCTTTCGGTGCAAATGAAAACCCAATTTATCGCTGAAAAACTTATTTTGAAGGGGTACATAAAACTTTCTCGTATATTATTTTCTTGGTGGAAACCCGACAAGTCGTATTTCGTTTATCGAAAGATGTCTATAAGCACGCTGTTGTTTGTGCGGTATACTAGGCTATTTATGACTTTGCTTTGCAATGCTAATGACAGTCGAGGCATTTAGACGCCATTTGGAAACGAGCCAAGTGCCAGTTTCGCTTCGACGCCCATCTCGCTGGTATAATCTCCCTTTTACGCAACCGCATCGTCGTATGCCGAAGCTACGGTTACTATACATGTACTGTAAATAAGCTACGGGGTATTCAATTCGAAGGACAAACCAGCAGTGACGGACTTCGTTGTATGGGCACATGCACAATTTTCATCCTGCCAAACACTTTGATGGCTGCATCACTTTCGCTTGTTCTCGCGTTTGACGAGCTTGCATGGAATTATCTCTTAAAACGCTATTACAACGGAATATTAACCCTTACACGGAAAGTGATGATTTAATAATTTCCTGATAAGCATCTACAAAACGACATACATATACACAATTGTGTAAGTATTATAAGTAATAGACACCAAGCGTTGCTGAACTCCAGTAGTACTGTACCGACGGTCGATCATATATCGATCGCGTGCGCGCGAGAACCTGGCAAAGGTTTGAAAATTCGCGTGGGGTCTTGCATCTCATTTTGCGTAACTCGAGCCGTATAGCGATACGGGTGAATAGCATCGTCCGTGATCTCTCAACTAGAGGTAACTAGAGCGATACTGAGATGCACTGTTCACGCGCAAAGAAAATGGATCCGCGAATATTAGTGCAATCCTTCATATAAATTATTCATCGGAGTCCAAAAAGTGTATAAAAGTGGGAGAGTTCACACTTAGGTAACATATTTTTGAAATTTTTATAATAATCTTTCGTGAAAATCTCATAAAGATAGGCCTCATGGAGACAATCCTTATGCTATCCTATAGGGCGGCTGGGGACATTCACACCTGGATCTTACAATTCATATCAGAATTATCTACGGAATTATATCGCTACCTGGAGTGACAAATCTTTTCTTTTCTACATCGGAAGAAGAATCTTTCAATATCACAGATTTAAATAAAGAAAGATACTGTATTTCGCTCTCGTGCACGGGGCACGAGACACCTCATCCGTTAATTGTGACATCAGCGGGCGCTTCGTGCGCTTCTACAGGGAGGGACCACGCGCTCCATATATGCGGGTTTTCTACGCGACCATTCTTCGACGCTACCCAACGGATCGTCGAATAATCCTGAGATAAGTTTTCCGTTTCTTTATAAAAATAACGGCAATTATAAGCGAAATCTAAAATGTCTGAATGATGAAGAATGATATACTAAAATAACTCGATAGTAATATGTGGCTATATCTATAGACATCTATACATATACAAATATATAGAGAGATGCTCTGCGCCGATTCTTCTACATTTTTCGAACCCGTTTGATAACGGTAATATTCTTTACGGAAAATATTTCAATTTACCGTTTATTATAATTATCAATAATGTATTGGCACCTTGATTATAATTATTTATAATTATCATTGATTTCGATTTGGTGCATTTATGAATGATTTATTGAAACATTACTCGCATTATAATTATTTATATTTATTATTGATTTGGATTTATTGAATTCGTACATGATTTATTGACAGATTTGTCATTGATTGTTGTAGACCTATTGATTGTTAATATTATAATTATTTAAATTGATGATTATTCGATTAATTTTTTTATATGGTGTTTATATTGATGATGAATATTTTCGTATATTATCCGATTCTTTCAATTGTATTGGATATTTAATTGAATACGTGATTCACGATTCAATATATACATTTTCTTTTGATAATATTTGTGATTTAAACTGATGTATGTGTGAAAAGATGAGCGCTCATGCGTGCGAAATGATTATCTGAATATTTGAACTGTATTATTGCTGATTTGTGCCTACACTCGGTCAAAGTATCTTATGTTTTCAATAATCGATATTTATTTGGTGATAAAAATAAATAAATAAATAAACAATTAAAAGGATTATTAACATTTATATTGGTTGGATTATTTGAAGTAGACGGCTTTAACAAGTACATAAATACAAACATTATGATTTATAGCGAAAATATTACAATAACACCAAATAAACAAACAAAACAAAAATTAAAATATTAAATTATGGAGAGGTCAGACCAGATGAATCATTTTATACTTTTGTATATGTATTTTCAAAAAATTTGGCTTCTTGAGCTACAATATCTGTATATCTGTATTCCTTACTGAATTAGCACTATCTGAGTAAAGCAAATGTTAAGCAGTTCGTAACATAATTCGATGTAATTCGGGGTAGGGCAAATTGAATCCATCGCGCGGTATGTTGGGTACGAAAGTGAATCAATTCAATAACAGAATCGTGTTCCGGATTATAGTTTATCTATGACGAATGTATTGGGGGTGGTACTTAATTTAAAAAGATTTAAAAAATTAAAAACTAGGGCTGCTCCGAACTCCTGCGCGATTCGGACGTCAAGCCCCTGTTTTCAATAGTACAGTTCGTCATAATATAATTGTAAACTGTCATTTACAATTATTGTGATTTTAAATAAATTTCAAGCAATATGTGAGGAATCCCATATTAATTCAGCAAACAAAACAAAGAAGTTCCCAAGAATTTCTAAAAATCAGGTTCAGCGGTTCCAATAGATACTCCAAACTTCAATTAAAAAAAATTCCTTCCGGAATATGCCAACTTTTTCATTTTTTACTTAATCTTAGAAACAATTAATCCTATTGACAACTCCAAAAAACGAAAATGTGCGGGTTTTCATGGCCCACAAGAACGAAGCGATTCAGAATTAATTGAATAATTCGAGGCAATATTTCACGACAGAACCAACAAATTTTCTTTCTTACGGTTTGGAGTGCGTGTGCGTGTGCCGGGCTTCGAAAATTGCGTGCAACGAAAGAGGGCCCTTGCAAAACGTAGTTGATGGATGGGAAAGTTAGGACTAGTTCTATGGAAGGGAAAGTGGGAGACGGATGGTTCCAGTCAAATATAGCTAGGAACCTCATCCTCTTCAATTCCTGAACATTCATCTAGGTCTAAGATACCAAAAAGTGGAAAAGGGGAGGTTTCGGCCAATTAGAGTAAAAATCTCTTGGCTTTCCAACCCCTGCGTAACACTAAATAGTAATTTCGTAGCTATTTAAGGAGCACGTAAATTTGTCAGTACATAATTTTGAAAAACTGAATCAACATTTCCGGGGAACAGCAAAAAGTTTTGCCCAAAGTAAAGTATTTTGTTTTTGCTAAGATATAAACTTGTAAGTTATTCTGAATTCTTTTGGGACTCTAAAAATGCATTCAATTGAATGTGGTCTGTAGCATTTAATCATGTACTTTCCAAAAATCACTGAGAATATGCGGTTCATCGCATTCAATCGGTTTGCTTTCCAAAAACCTCTGCGCATGCGGTCCGTCGCATTTAGTCTGTTTTCTTCCCAAAAAGCTTTTGAGCGTATGCGATCCATCGCACTCAATCAGTTTTCTTAGAATATTCAATCAATTTTTCCCTTACTCTGAGCGCATGCGGTCCTTCGCAACCGTTCACTTTCCTAATCTACTTATTTTCCTAAACTTTTTCCAATAAAGCCGGGGTAGAGGTACGTATATAATTCTTTAAATCTAAATACATTCTACTACACGAGACATACATGTTATTTCGATACGGAAAATTCACGCTAAAATAATTTTCAATAAAACCAAATCACTTAGTCCGAATCCCTGACCAATTAGCCCTCGTGAAGAATTTTCATCAGGGATTCGGCTGTATCCTGCCTAGATTTCCCCATTTACAGTCGGGATCCAGTCAGTCACCGGAGCGGATTCCAAGCATGGTATGTAATACTTGTAAACTGAATTCTGATCAGGATTCCAGACTGGTTTCTAAACAGATTCTCCGACCTAAAGTATTATGTCAGGTACTGATACACTGGTCGATAACTGGAACTCTGGGATCCATACTAATTTCAAGTAGGATTCAACGGAATAGTGGTGCCCGTTGATAAATAAGACATGTTCCAGAATTCATTGGGATTCTGAGTGAGAATACCCTTTTAGGAAAACCTTGGCAAATCCCGACTAATGAAAGTCTGGGGATTAGAGCAAATCCGGAAGAAGATTTGGGATCCATTATGATTCCAAGTAGAATTACCCGTATGGTGAAACCCGAGCGAATCCTGAACAATATCTGGCGGTCTGTGCAAACCAAGACTTGGGATCTATTCGGATTCCAAGTAGGATTGCCCAATTGATTTTTACACGGGTCGTAGCAATAAAGTCACAGACGGGGCAACTCAATGTTGCCGCGTGTAATACATTTTAGGTATACTGAGTCTAGATTTATTCGCCGCAGCAAAATGTACATGTCAGTCTTCAGTTGTCTGAATTGATGGACCTTTCGAAGCCGCAGACATAGACGTACACAGAAGGAATATTCTTTTCACGCAGGACTGCAAATTAGAACCTTGCACGTAGCTTCCTTATTATTTTTCATCTTACACAAAGCTGCATCTATGAGGAAGCCAACATTGATGAACATAGCAATCCCATAGCAATAGCTTCGTGAAAGTTGGGGAATAGTGAGGAAGTAATGTGCTGTAGTGAGAATTTCAAAGTTCCGATAATACCACAAGCTGAAGTCCCGAGAACTCTTTATTTTATTTAGGCGCCAGGCGTTTTCGCGCCGGGAAGAATTCTTGATCTTGGAGGAACCGAGCTGCTATACCAGGCTGGCCGGAGCCGTCAAGAAATGTAGAGTGACAGGATTCAAGGCTATATGGACTCGTGCAGTCAAAATATGAAATAAATAATACAAACTCAAATTGCGGGAGTAATAAATTAATGATTTATTCAAAATTAATAAATCTCAATTGACTCTAATTTCCCGCGAAATTCCCAAAAATGGTAACAACCATATTTTAACAAAACTGGCTTTGATCGGCCAAAACTCACAACACACCAACACACTAGAGAACGGGAATTTAATAGAAGCCTAACAAGACTATTATTTAACACGGGATGGTTTCGATCGGCAATAATCCACCCGGATAAAAGTAAAATACAAAGCTACGATTTTATACGCGGGACGGTTACGATGATCCGCCCAGAATCGAATATAATCTCTGTTTCTCGAATGCCCAACATACTATCAATCCTTACGGGAAAATACGGAGATTTTATACAAATATTCGGGCTTATCCCGATTTCCAAACAAATACCAACAATACGGGCTATTACCAAAACTTGTATATGTTTTAAATGAAAAAACTATATAAAGAAAATGATCGCGTGTTTCTTCGCCTCTTTACCCTAAACGACGCGGTCTTTCCCGTCTCTCGCTACTACGCGCGGCGTAGCGGGAACGAAAACTCTCGATTTCATGTGACTTTAAAACAATAATTACGCGACACTCAAACACTCTACGAACAAAAACCGGCTACTCAATCCACCGGACAATAATAATTTACCGCAGATCACCCTCACAGAATAGTAACAAAAATTGTTCCCGCACACCTGAAATATAGCGTACAATAAACTAAATAAAATGGGAAACTCTCCGGGAATTTACTGCCGACAGAATCTTTAAAGAAATGCTAATTAACTATATCGCCCGGACAACGTTTAGTGACTAGCCACGCGGGACTGCCGTCTACAATCGCAATCGATAGCTCGCGTGCTATATAGCACACGGGAAATCGCTGTCACGGCCGATGCAAACATATTAATACAAATTCTCAGACGTTAAAAAATATTAAGCGACAAGGCTCACCTCGACCGGCGGAGGAAATAATTTTGTCCGATGTTCCGGGAATGAGTTCCATTTGGCGCAACGCGCATCACGCGCCACGACGAATCGTCGAGAATTGCTAAAAGATCCATCACTCGCGGTGGCACAAGCCATCTAATTCCTACACTTTTCCAAAATTTTGGCGGCGAGAAATGAGGCAGGTGGTTACGAATGCACTAATTGCTAGCGCTTCAGGCGCGCGAAGTCTAAATCGAAAACTCGCAGCGCAACGCGTCGGGATGGGCGACAGCGTTGATTCTATCAGGTTTTCTTTGCTGTACGTTGTTCTACGAGTGGCGGGATATTATGCCACCCTCCCACAGGATGTCTTCGGGAATAAATAGCATTGTGAGTGCACCGTAACACCTCATGAGCACGGAATCTCTTTGCATTCAGAACGCGACGCAGGAACCATCGCAAGGCAGTAACCCTCCGCTCTCATACTCACCCGTTGCTCAACGCACATAAAGAAAAATAAATATAAAAAAAGACAGTAATGAATAAATTATATTAAATTATTTATCGAGACCCTATGAATCTGCGAGGAGTTGTCGTGACGTGTGGCGTTTTTCAGGGTTCTCGGGAACCCGCATTTTTGTCACGTTACAGTGCATGGTTCAATTTTCCACTCTTTCGTGCAGTATTACAGTAATTGTATAACCAGAAAAAATATCTAGGTGACTAGTAATTTGGTGACCAGTTGTGAATTGCTACTGTTAAAAAGCTACATATATGTGATACGCCGGTACTTGAGCGGTTAACTGACTAATCACCAATAGTTGATTGATAAGTTAGTTTGTTCAAGTAATTACATGGTTGGTTCATGTAATCTGTAGAGTCAACTGTGTTGATTCTGTCCACAAAGGACAAAGTAAATTAAGTTTGATTACTGGCATACACGATGTGGTGCATGGATAACGAAAATTACCAATTAAATTTTAAAAGTGCAATAAATTGTCAACAGATGTTCGATAACGGATCGGCGAATATCTCCTTTTTAATGCGCATTTGTAACAGTGTTAAAACGTAATGCCATTTTATCGTTACGTGTAAACTCGATTACAACAACGCAGCTATCGCTATCGACTATCATCTGCGCGATGGTATAAAACCTTTCGAGGACTGGTTTATGTTGCGTCGAACCTACAGAACCCTCGACAGTGGATTGTACGCCCGGCGTACGTCGGCGATTTCGTGGTCCGGAACGAAATAACGTGCACCAGGGGAGTGCGAGGGAAAGAGTGAAGTCCGATGAATTTGTCGGCTGGTTGGCTACCGCGACCAAATGTAAATTTATCGGAACGTGAGATATATGACGTTGTCGATAGCTTAATAATTTGAACTTGTCTGCTGGTTCGGAGTGTACGAATATATGTGGAATGACGTCGTGTAAATCACACGTAGTTATACCAATGGACTAATCGCGTTAAAAAATGTTGATGGCTCAAAGAAATAGAGATTGAAATAACATCAGGATCTTTGAAGCAGCATGATTACATTTTTGCGTTAACTGCTTCATGAAGTTGCATTCGAACAGCCTATTTGATTATGCGAGCCCAGAACTCTGTTAACCGAACAGCGATGTGTGCTATATTAATGTAGTACTTAACAAGCTTGTTGCAAGATTTTATGAAAGCGCGAGTTGATCCATTGTCACATTCGCGCTATGATTGGTCGTCACTGTCGTCAGACAGACTGAGATCAGAATCAAGTTCACGCATTGAAAGTTTGTTTGTTTGTTTCAAATATCGTTTGTATCAACTGACACTAAGAAATTCGAGCGTTTTAGCATCCGGATCGGTATCTAGTTAATGAAGTATAACGAGAAAACAAAGATTATTCGGTAGTCAATTAGAGTGTTTTGAGTAGTTCAGAGTTCAGTTCAATTACACGTTATGTGTCAATGAACAATATGATTTCTTTGAAGATTTTTCCCTTAACAGAACTTCGATGTAGATTAATCCAATAAAATATGCGGTTGACACAATCTGTCCAGAAAATCATATCAACCGCAGATGGGAAATCAAGCAAACTTGTCTTCCATTGATACAAATATATGTGACGTTACGTGAACCATAGTGTTTTCTGTATTGATTAAATGTGGATTTGAATCAAAGATTGATTGCTGATCAATTGGAGAATCATGCTTGACCGAATCCCATGTTGTAAGACAATGATCAACATAACTTCTTTGAAGCAACTTCATAGAAATGGTCAAATAAACTGTATTTTGTTCTTGATAGGTCAATCTAATAGAATGTGCGGTTAAATCAACCTTTCTAGAAAATTATGTCAGCCGCAGATAGCAACTGAATCAATGTTGCGTTTCTTTTATGCTTACATATTTATTTATTTATTTTACTCAAAACGGGCCGAACCGCAATTACAGGGTGAAGGTCACCCAAACAAACAGCATCAATCGAGAGAACCGCAATAGAGTAAGAACCTCATCCAGATAACACTACATGCGCGATAAGGAGATGCATTAAACATAAGTGGCCCATAATAACATCTATCGCGTTTTATTCGTTCCCATATCTGTTGGCAATCGCAATGGTTTGCATATGTGTCTATACTAAAAGAGGTACTGTGTCGTTTTTATTCAGCGTGTTGCGTTTGTAAGTTTCAGAGTACGAACAACGAAGCAATGTTGAAAATGAATACATATCGCGCATAGTCATTTATATAGTCTTGTGCCCTTTTATAAGATTTCGTTTTTCTCGTAACTTCTTTATTTAATTCATCCCTAGCGAATCCGAGTAACCGTCACTTAGTGGTTGCCTTGCAGTCACTTACAAGTTTCCGTCACTATAAGCTTCATTTTCAGTTACTTTATCGTATTAGAGCCATAAAGTGATGAACAATCGGCTGTCGCTATCTATCAAAATAAAACCAGGTAGTAATTAATAACCGGCGAATGCTTTTGCAATCAAAAGCGAATCTGGAGGTAACGCAGAAGTAACCATCAGTTCGTTAATAGTTGCTTAGTACGACTTGTCAAAAATTCGATCTATAATAAAGGTCGAACGACGAAGCTCAATTAACAAATTGCTCGTATACATTTTCCTGCTATTCACGAAAATCACCGAATTTTTGCGATATTCGAAAGTCGATTGCCCCTGATTTGGTGTTGATCAAACTGTGAACTGTATTTCGACGGAGAATCGTTGAGATTAACAAAATGAATAGAGAAATTGCGCGATGATTGTGGGTAGTTGAGAATGACAAAGGGAAAAGAGCAATTAAGAAGCGTCCAGGTAATATTAACTGACTGTCTTGCACAATGTTGCCTCGATTAGAAACATTGGAATGACTTTGTAAGGCTGCGCGACAGTGTGTACATTGTGCCAACATTTTGTCTGGATGGTCTAGTAGCACGTAAGTGAGAACGTACCGTGAAAATGCTGTGGAAATACGAGAGCCTCAAGTTGCCGAGCATGCATGAACCTTTTCCCGCTGTTTAATACTGCGCATGTGGTAGTGAGAGGTTAAATTTCCTGCTACAGTTTTGGGGCCGACCTCCAGCCACGACGGCAAAAAGGGTCACGTAAAGGAAGTTTTCGGTTAAATCCGTGAAACAGTGAAACGTCCCCGTGCCGGACGTTGGATCTCGCTAAGCCACCCGCTCATATTCTCGTCGCGTCCGAAAGATATACTCTACCCTGATGGAGCGGGGCGACATTAGAGTGTCGTGCTCGGCCTCTCACACATACATATACCACAGGCTGCACCAATGCCGCTAAACCCAGCATCACCTCTGAGCTCACTAGAACTACTCTACTTGCGACTGAACAGGCTCTATAACTTCAAATGTCCCACCCGTAACAAATTATCTCCAGTGACATTTGCGTTCATACGGAATCGTTTTTGTGACTAAACTTGGTGCAATATATATTTTTTGACGAACTGACAATAATCACTCGAGGCAAGTTTAGATATTCGCGGCCAGGTTAAATTAATAAGAATATTTCGAGGCGTAGCAGCCCTGGATTTGGTGATTAGTTATACGATGTGTCTATTCGCACACTGCACGCCACTTTATATCCACACCACCTTGCATCCACGCCAAGAATATCCCAATGACAAAATATACTAAAACAAAAGAAATCCCACAAAAAACATAGCATGATGAAAAATTTCTAGGATGTCCCCAATCAAAACCAATTTTTTATTTCAAACGCCTCCAATACGTATACTAATATAACAGTTACAAACACGAGAGAATACCATTGTCATGGCACTTGTAGTGTTTTACATTTTACGGAATGATTTTGCAGTAGGATATATTTTTTTAAATTTAAATGTACTCCTTTTACTTTTAGCTACATTTTAATATTGGCTCATTTTGCCCATTCTTATATTTTTGAAAAATATTTTACCCCGCGTTATTTTATTACAAGGATAATCCGAATCTTGGGAAAAAACATCCTGGAAACAAAACCTCCGCAGTTTGCAAGGGGTAGAAATTGTATAATTTGTTAAGAGTAAATAAAGGAGTAAAGAATCTTTGACAAAGTCTTTTTTACAAAGTTCCCTCAATGAGGAAGTATGTTGATCAATTTTTGCTTCCTCATAGAGGAAGCATCGTAAAAAAAAAGTTGCAAAGTAGAACTTTGCACATTGCTTTCTCATTAATTTCGATTTTTCACAAAGCCACCTCAATGAGGAAGCTTATTTATCAATTTTGGCTTCCTCATAGAGGAACCGTGAAAAATCGATTAATGATTAAAAGTCGAATATTTAATTAATGAACCAATGCAGTAGAAAATGTACACGTGTTTACAGCTCTGGTTCACTTTATGATATCTTTCTAAACTATAAACTGTTAAAATAAAAAATTTACATGCTCCAAACTCATTTACGAACTCATTTACCGATTATCACCAAATTTGGTACATAACAACGGTGAATATTTTTCATCTGTATTTTTCATTCATTCACTGTCAGTGGACCTGAGTTATAATAAAACATTATTTTTTTCCAAAATTCAAACTCACGCAAAATTCGAACTGCCTTAGCGTTCATCACCAAAGTTGGTACGTAGCAGCGCTTAATGTTATTCATAGTCTGTAGATAATTTCAGTTCGTTTGTTGAGATTTGACGTGAGTTAGAGCAAAATGAAATTTTTTTAAAAAATTCAAAATCCTATAAAAACTGAACCAATTTGCCGATTCATGGAAAATTCAATACCGATTTTTATTTAACATAGCTTTATTTTTAAAAAATCATTTAGCTCGATAGCTAAAGATTTGCAGTAGCTAGAGGGCGTACAGACAATTGTCGAAAATTGAAAAGTTAAATAAAAACTGAACATATTTTTGAATTTTTTTAAAAATTATTACAAACAAACGTGCCTCACATGTGCGCCAAATTTTAGCCCGATTGGTAAAACCGTTCTTGAGATATTTAGGTTTGAATTTTGAATGCCACCACACACACACACACGCACATCCAACCTGACATTTTTTCTAAACCACTTTTCTCGATGTTTTGGACTATTCTGAGGGTCCTGACATAAAAATGTCGAAAAAAAAAATTCAGCAAAACAAACCTTCATCTATGAGCTATGTGGAAGGAAAATTGAAAGTTCTCTGAATTATGAACTCTTTGTTGGATACTCACCAAATTTAGTATTAAGCAACAATCTTTTTTATTCAAGTTTTCTGCAAAAATTTGGATCAGCTGCTTGAACCGTTCTCAAGTTACAGCATAAAAAAAAAAATAAAAAAAAATAAAGTAAAAAATTAAGTATTAAATATTAACACACTCTATTAAAGTTTTATGCGAAATTTTAGATGAGTTATTTGAACCGTTCTCGACTTATAGTATCTTGAAAGAAATAGAAAAAAAAATTCATATCTTTTGAATCCCTCAACCGATTCGTGGCAAATTCAATACCAAACAACCTTAGTGGTAACTCGACTCGCGTACAAAGTATCAGCTCAATCGTCCACCAACGGCGGCAGTTATCTTCTTAACGTCATTTTCGTCACATGCACACACACACACACACACACACACACACACACACACACACACACACACACACACACACACACACACACACACACACACACACACACACGCACACACGCACACACGCACACGCACACGCACACGCACACGCACACGCACACGCACACGCACACGCACACGCAAACGCACACGCACACGCACACGCACACGCACACGCACACGCACACGCACACGCACACGCACACGCACACGCACACGCACACGCACACGCACACGCACACGCACACGCACACGCACACGCACACGCACACGCACACGCACACGCACACACACACGCACACACACACACACACACACACACATCCGGTCACCGGCAAAACTGCATCTCTCGACATTCTAGGGTATTATAAGTGTGTTGACATTAAAATCTCGAAAAAATAATGTTTCCCGAAAACATGGTTTCTCTATGAGGAAACAAAAATCGGGAATGAAATCCGGGAGGTCGAGGGTCAAACTCAGATGGAATTTGGTATGAAATGCCCTATACATTCAACGAGTAGCAGCAGTAAATGGTGTTCTCCGTTTATATTTTCATGCCGTTTCATGGTGGGCTTTACATCTGTTACGACTACATCGGTATTGATGCCATCTGATCTCACTACGGCATCACAACGCGCAGAACTATATATGCAGTAGCGCACTCACCGCGAGCGTAACGACTTTCTAAGTACGGAATTTCCGAACCACCCGAGCCTTCTCGCTTCTATAACGTTTTATCGTAAGCTTTTTGATGGTGCCCTAAACTTTGAGAGTATACTACCGTTCTTCAGAACATCGTGAACTGAAGACTTTTCTTCTTCATCTTAAATATTCCACCACGTTGTTATACCTTAGATACCATTACACCCGACTAACAATAAGTTTCTTCTTACTTTTTGCAGGTCGAGATGAAAGGAATTTCTGGTCCAATAGAATTCAAGGAAGGGCGAAGAATTCAATTCAAGTTGGATTTATTGAAGCTGAAACAGCATTCTCTGGTTAAGGTATTTTAACATTCGCTACATTTCTTACTTTGTATGAAAACACTAGTCTATGCTCAAAGGTAACGAAAAATAAATTGTCACATTGTGTAAACATTCGTAGTTAAGGATATTCATACCAAATCAAATTTCTGTTCGATTGTATTTGAACTGACCATTTTTTTGTCCATTCTGTTCAAACAACAAAAGACAAACTAACATTAGACCTCACGGCAACGAATGTAATAAATATGCAACTCGCTGTTTTGTGTTGACCTCTGGGGTGAGACAATGTTAACTATGACAGCTCAACTGATAGACCAATGTGAAGAGGAGGAAACTTAATAATTTTCAAATGGTTGGGTTTAGGAATTTTTGACAAAGGAAATTTTTTGTACAGCGTTAACATTTTCTATAGAGACATGCTGTAAAATTAGTCATTGCAGTTATTATTAAGGAGGTACAAAAGTCTAAATGCGCAGAAACGTATTTTCCATGTTATTTAAATGAGAAATTACAAACTGCGTGAGTCACGTTCAAATATTATTATCTAGAGCTCTCCTTTGATGAGTTTTCTTTTCTTGCATTAAAGTAACTTCTCAACCAGTTAGTTTGGCAAAAAAAATATAACACTTTTTTGAATCTCTCTAATGTGTATGCAAATTTAACATGAAAATCATGCGACCAATTGGAAGTGGCCAGTGTCCAATTGTAAGATTTGCCCAACTGGCCAAGAATATTTCATATAGAAGGCATTCACCACTAATTCAGCCATTTTCTTACCCTCTCGGATCTATTTCATAATTAGTCAAACCTTATATCTATATATCTTATATATCTAAAGCTTTAAGAAGTTTAAGATTTTTTAATTCACGCGTTACAGGAATGGGTTTCATTTTTCAAATCCGTGTATCATGGAAGATCGGGCAAAAAAAATGTAAAGATAGAAAAGTTATGTTTTTCGATGAACAATTTAATGAAATATATGTTATATTTTTGGTGGCATCAAAAAGGCTATTTCCAGCGAAAGAAAATGGAAAGTATTTTTTTTTCTTTCAACGCCATGTCTTTTATTTCGCTGTAGAGTTTACACGGTATTTGGTAGTGAATTTAAAACGTATAAAAAATTGGCATCATGGCGCTCGACATTCTTGCCGAGTAAAAAAAGAATTTTACGGATTTTCCATAAATTAATAAGCCGATAAATGTTTAAACCTTGCGGACAACAAAGCAAGGTCTAAAATTCCTCTAATTCCCAACAGGTTGGTGAATGGCGACCAGGTGCCGGTGTCAACGTGACAGATACTGCGGCGTTCTTCGAGCCAGGAGTCGCAAACGCTACGCTCATCGTTATCACGATACTGGTTAGTAACAGTCTTCATATAAATAACAAAAATCCAGATCAAGCAAGAAAACCAGCTTCGGCTTCATCTACCTTCGATAATATTTTTTTTCCATTTCTATTCAATTCACGAATTCTACTGAGTGCAGCGAATCAGGATTCCCGAGTACGTCGTATCGTTAAAAAAAATCAGAAAACGTTATAAATCCCCGTCAACTGACTGAAAATGACTAGAAAAAGAGAGGGGAATGTGCAATGCTTCTTGAGCATGAGAGTTACGTCAAAATAGACTGAATGAAACGGTAGAAGAGCTTGTGAAAGCGCTCCATTTATGAGCATTTGAAGAGCAGCCGGTAGAGGGTAAAGGCGGTGATTCGATTCAACGTTGCGAAATCGGTCGGAGTGTCTTACCGTACTTCATAGTTTATGCCCCAAGTGCGCGAGCATATTTTCACGTTTACGCGAGAGTTAGAGAGTTGATGGAATGAGGGGCCGGATAGACCCTCAAAATTTACATAGAATCATCGGGAACTCCTTAAACCTTCACTCTTTCATCGAAGGGACAAAGTCATTTACACTTTTGACTCCTCGTAGGGGAAAATTAGTTTTTACGCATTTTTGCTTCCTTATAGAGGAAGCTTTGTTTTTACAAAAACGTTTTATTTCAGGATTTTCATGATAGCACACTGAGAATGGTCCAAAACGTCGAGAAAAGTGGTTTAGAAAAAATGGCCGTATGAATTTATGTGTGTGTGTGTGTTCGTGTGTCAGCGTGCGTGGATGTTTGTTTGCGCGCGTGCGAAGAACCATTCAAGCGAATCAACTGAAATTTGTCGCATAAATGAAGTAGTTGCCCTGCTTTAAATGTTGTAATTTCCGACAAAATGTATGCAGGCAATTAGATTTTATATAAGTGGTTGCACTTTTTTTACTTTCAAAATTTTTACTTTAACAAATCTTACTTTCGTAAGATTTATTATTTTTCGCGAAATAGTTTTTCGTGAGTATAGATATATTTAATGTGATTTGGTATTAAATTCGGTAGATATCGGAAAAGCGGTTCGGTTTTTACGAAATTTTCGTAATTCTCTTGAAAATGCTATAAACACGAGAATGGTTCAAGTAACCGATTAAAAATTTCGTACAAAGCTTAAATAGAGTATGTCAACGTTTAATACTAAATATAGTCTGAATCGATAAAGTAGTAAAGATTTTATAGAAATTTGCATTTTTGTAATTTTTTTCTAAATGCTGTAACTTAAGACCAGATCAAATTTGGCGTAGAACTTGAATAGAATGTATCATTGTTTCATACTGAATTTTGTGGGCATCCAACAAACGGCTCATATTCCAGAGAACTTTTTTCTTTTTTACAAAGCTTCCTGTATGAGGAAGCCAAAATTGACCAACGTATACATGCTCGTAAAGGAAGCTTTGTAAAAATTCGAAAAAAATAATAAGGAAACAATATGATGAGTTTTATTGCATCCATTTTTTGTACGTGCGCCATGTCGTGATACTGAAAATGGCCTAAAACGTCGAAAAAAGTGGTTTAGTAAAAATGTCCGGATATGTAGAAACCCAAACATTTTTTTAGGATTTACAGGCAGATGTGAATATATTATAGTTATATGAATACGAAATATAAATTCGAGCTTAGTTGGTTAGTATTTTGGGGTTGCTCAAAGGACACCTGTGTTTGTCTTGTAAATAACATGCAAGGAAGTAATACCGTTAATGTCATTGTGAAGAATGATGCCAATTTTTAAGTTGCGGAGCTTTGGTCAGATTTTAACGGGTACGAAATGAGCTTCAAAACTAGTAGAAATGCCCTTTACAAATTCCGAAAGCGGATCTTCGATATCCTTTTTCGAGATCTCCATATCATTATAAATAAGTACAATAATGAAAACCCAATCAAAGAATGTCATGCGTATGAGCAATTAATTGTATGGGATTTTCCGAAGAATTTTATTTCCCTACTTAGAACAGAAAGCGTTTTTTATCTGAAATCATGAATGCTTATGACTGTTTTATAGAGAAAGCTTTGTAAAAGGGTCAATAATTCTCGAAGTTTTACATTAGTTTGAGTATCGTAATCATGGAAATCCCGAGAAAAAAAATATCATGAAAACAAAGCTTCCTTTATGAGGAAGCAAAAACAACATCAATTTGGCATGGGATAACTCATACGAAATTTTAAGAACAGGAAGTTGACAATTTTCAAGGGACAAATGTTGGAATAAATATCTGAAATAATTTCAGGATTTGTTTTTATTTATTTGGTACCATTTTGGGATGCGAAACGATGAAAATTCGATCAGACCAGAAATAATGAACACCCTAAGGCAACATCTTTGATTTTACTTTCAAATTTCACACCAAAGATATCTGTACAGATCGGCATTGTAGAGCTCGTACGTTTAAGCGGTAACAAAAAGCAGTAACAGATGTTCTCTCTGCTGAAAAAAAAAGAAAAATCAAAGGTCCTTAAAAAATATACATTATTTAGATAATATTTCCTTTGCGCATTTTTTTACTCTCAAGATATACGTACTTAAAAAAAATGTACCTCGTGATTTCGCCCTAAAACAAGTGTCTAGCTTGACAAAGAATGATTCGTTTATGGATGCGTGCCCGCGGAAATATCGAGGACAATGCTAACCTCGATGCGTTCGAAACTATTGGGAACGCGTCTTTAAGCTTGTGTAGAGTCTTATCGTCATGAATTTAGCCTGTGGCTTTTTTAGCCACTTTGGCGGTCTGTATGGAAATGGAGTTGTGCTGAATTTGTGCTTGTGTAGAGTTGGGGCATGTGTAGAAGTGCTGTTATGTAGAGTCTTGGTATAGAGTCGGTGATTTGTAAAGTCGGGTTCTGTGGAATCGCGGTATTATCAAAAAAATCCTGCAAAGTAGAACCGTGCAAATTGCTTTCTCATTACTTTATACCTTTAAGGATACCATCTCTATCACAAAATGTATTGATCAATTTTAGCTTCCTCATAGAGGATGATTCATTAAAGGCATAAATAACAAGAAATTAATTTGCAAGATTCTACTTTGCAGGTTTGTTTAAATACGGGGCATTCCATGTCAATTCGACATAGTTAAAACCCTCGTATTTCTCAATTTCTTTTTCCTTCGACTATGTTATAAAGTCACTAAAAAAAATAAATCAAAGATTTTTCGACAAAAAATTCTGACCATAATGATCGAAAGTGTTAATTTGACACGGCTGGCCATTATTGATTTTTTCTTTAAATTTACAACATAAATTCCTCGTTAAAAAAAAATTATTGATTATTCCCATTATGTCCATTGCTTTTGCTTCCTCACAAAGGAAGCTTTGTTTTCATGATAAAACAAATTCGAGATTTTCATGTCAGTATACTTATGTTAAAATTGTCCAGAACTTCAAGAAAAGTGTGTGTGTGTGCGTGTGCGTGTGCGTGCGTGCGTGCGTGCGTGCGTGTGCTTATGTGCAGGACTTCAAAAATTCAATTGGTTGCATCTCAAGAACCGTTCGAAGGACTGAGCTGTAATTTGGTACACAAGTAAAGCTGATTACCAGCTTCGATTGTTCCGATTTTTAATAAAATGTATACAACAATTTGCATGTAATGTCATTTTCAATTAAAAAAAAGACGTGGTCGCTCTAACTTTCGTAAAATTTCGGATATTTTTCTAAATAATTCTTCATAAATGCAGGTACACGTAATGTTGTTTGGTCTTGAATTTGGCCGAAGTCGGTAAAGCACTTTCGATATTATGAAATTTTGAGTTTTTCAAAAATTTATTTTATTACATTAGCTTTCGCAAATCTTTTGCAAGCAAAACCGAATTTTTTATATAAACGGAGTACTGATCGATGATGGTTGGTACAAAGTTTTCTCATAATCTATAAAGCGTTTAAAATTATAGACGAGTTTCAATTTTTTAATTTTCCATAGCTGTAACTTTCGAAAATATTGAAGCGAGCTGAACTTTATTGCGCATACTTAATAGCGTTAAGGAATGTTCGGCACGACAATTAAACGAAATCGACGAAAGGTTTTCAATGTTGCATTACATTAAGTAAAAAGATTTTAATAATTCTATTATTTCAAAAAAAGAGAGACGTCAAAATTAAAAATTACTTGAGCAATACAGCTATTATTTGGCATACAAGTAAAACAGTGAAAACTTTTTATCTATTACAATTTTCATTAAAATACATGTTAACCGGTAAGATCTACATAAAATGTTATCACCTTCATCCAAAAAAGGTCAAGAATCGTTTTACCAATCGAGCCAAGATTTAGCACGTGAATAACGCTGCAAAAATTCGAAATCTACATTTTTGCATATAAAACTTAAATAGAGTGTGACAATGTTTGATGCTGAACTTGGAAAAATTTATAAGTAGTTAAGATTTTATAGAAATTTCCATTTGTTTTTAAATGCTGTAATTTGAAAACGGTTCAAGCAGCTGATCCAAAATTTTGCATAAAACTTGAATAGAATGGGTCGTTGTTAGATGCTGAATTTGGTGAGCATCCAACAGAGAGTTCATAAATCAGAGAATTTTTTATTTATTTTTTACAAAGCTTTATCTATGAGAAAGCTAAAATTGATAAACATACTTCCTCGTAGAGGTAGCTTTGTAAAAGAAAAGCTTTGTCAAAGATATAAAATAATGAAGAAGAAATTGGCAACCTTCTACTTTTTACCTTTTTTTTATAGGTAAGTTTATATAGCCAAATAAAAAAAAAAAATCTTCATAAATTATAGAGATAAAGTTCTGGATCACATTGATAAATTTTCTACCACATGTTTCCTTTTTTTACCGGAAATTAAAAAAAAATAACATATTTTTCAGTTTTTTTTAAATTTCGTAAAAGTTCCGTTAAAGAAGAAAATAAATTGAACAAATAAAACCAGTAAATGTTTATATGAAGTACACATTTTGTTAGAAAATTTATCAACGCATATATTTAAAATAGTCTCGTTAATTTTGTTTTTTATCAAAGAATGAATGTTGTAAATTTCAAAAAGATCGATTATGGCCCACCGTGTCGAATTACCACTTTAGATCGTTACGACCAGAATATTTTTTTCGAAAAATCTGAAAACAGTTTTGTGTTATTTTTTTGAGTGATTTTATAACATACTCGAAGAAGAAAAAATTAAGAAATACGAGGGTTTTAGCCAGATCGAATTGGCATGGAATATCCCATGCATTAGTAAAATAATAAGGTCGAAATATTTATTTTTCGATAAAATGTCAACCTCTCGATAACTTCTCGCCAAATTTTATATCAATCATGATATTACGTTAGTCCATTTATATATCCGTTTTTGAAAAAAGTGTGAAAAGCCTTTTTCACAAACATTTCAAAAAGACATAAAATAAGAAACATCAATTTTAGTTATGTGCCAAATTCAATCGCAAATATTGTTATATGAAAGTCAATTTGTATACCAAATTTGAGCCTGATATCTAAACATTTACCAAGGCTATCTTGTCAACAAAATAAATTGCAAGAGCAACAAACACACACGTACACACGGTTTTTTTAAAACCATTCTTCTCGACATTTTAGACCGTTCTGAGTATACCGGCATGAAATACGAAACGCAAAAAATATTTATGAAAAGAAAACTTCCTCTGAGGAAGCTAACATAATGAAATATGGTGGATCAACTTACATTAGAGTAGTACGGTTAATTTATAATCAATGAATTAGATATTTATCGCGTGCATGTGAGGGCCTCAAGGTGGAAGCAGGTAACTCTTGTCGCGTCCCGCGGGAAATCATCCCTCAGGATAACAAATGGCTCATACCCAAACATTAGTTACATCCAAGTGGTCTCGAGGTCCCTCTCGGAACACACATTAATGACTCATCATATATCCGAACTACACTTTAAGTATGAAGTAAAATCGAATTCCGGAAAAGTCAGCTAATAATTCGCAAGCGTTCGACCATTAGAATTAACGATATGGACGTTTTTTACAAAATTCCTACATTAAAACGTCGGACATCGGTAGGATAAAGCAGAGAAAGTCGATATTTTTTCATGAGGTCAAAGCACGTCACACTATTCAAATCAGCGTTAACTTTTCTTTTTAGTTTTGCACCTCAAACAACAAACCTCACGTCATATCGAACATGACATTCACCCGTTTTCATCACACGGCGATTCATTACAGAGCACATCTTTCGTCTTACAACCTCCTCACTTACTGTTTTTTATTTCCTTAAGGGATCATGCTAGATCGTGCATTTACCCGCGCAGAAAAAAGTAGTCCGGGATGGTGTTCCGGATGAAGTCCCGGATAGAATTCGGGAAGGAGTACCAGATGGATACCGGGAAGTCCCGGCGGGAGTCCCGGATGGGTTGTCAAATGGACTTCGGCATTTGAGACTACTCGAAGTCCATTTCGGACTCCATCCCGGACTTTTCGTCGGACTCCATCCGGGACTCTTTCCCGCGGACACCACCCGGGATTTTATCTCTGGCCGTCGAGAAATCTCAACATTCAAAATTTCATTTTACTTATAACAATTACTTCTTGAGAAAAAACTTCGAAAAACCTTAGTATCCAATAGGCGCATTAATTCTATAGGCTTCCAAAAAATTGAACGCTGAAATAATTCTTCATTACGCTGAAGGTTATAATAAGGAAGCGCAAAGTTTTTCCACACAAGTAATTTATCACTGCACAGATTTGTAGATCTAACCACTAAGATATTTATCAGTCTTTTTATTACCACGCACTAATAATTTTTATTGACGATTCTAGTTACACTTGAATTGGGAAAACACAGAGCGGCTATTTCGTTTTTACCAAATGGCGCTATATCAGCCAACTGTCAAAGTCTACTGAGCTTCCGTGAAGGCAGTTGACGATCGACCAAGTTCGCTCGTCAATTGTCAAAGTGACTCTGACAGTTCGTGGATTATGTCCTGATTCAGTTAGTCGAGTCATTTTCTCTGTATCATTTTTATTTTGCAAATAATTTTTCTCAAAAAATAATTGTACTGATAGCGTGGATTTTTCCTTTTTATTATCTTCACCGTTAGTGTTACATGTTAATTCTATAACTCGAGAACCGTTCAATCAACTGATCTACATATTTGTATAAAACTTGAATAACGTGTGTCGTCGTTTGATGCTGAATTTGGTGAGTATTCAACAAAGAGTTTATAATCCTGAAATTTTTCTTTTCCAAAGCTTTTTCTATGAAAATAAATCAAAATAAATCAACATACTTTCTGGTAGAAGTAGCTTTATATTAATTTAAAAAATAATGAGTAAGCATTGTGCAAAGTTTTGAAATTGTCTGCAACCTCGAGAAATGTGATCTAGAAAAAAAATTCTGTATGTATGCGTTTGGTTATTTATTTAGTTATTTACCACTGTCCCGGATGGAGTCCGGGAAAGAGTACCGTATTTTGAACGTCAGGGATAATGTCCAGGATTGAGTCCCGGATGGAATCCAGGATGGAGTCCGGGAAAATGTCCGGGATGGAGTCCGAAATGAACTTCGAGTAGTCTCAAATGCCGAAGTCCATCTGACAATCCATCCAGGACTCTCGCCGGGACTGCCCAGACTCCATCCGGTACTTTCTCCCGGACTCTATCCGGGACTTCATTCGGGACTCCATCCCGGACTACTTTTTTCTGCGCGGGATATTTAACATAAAAAAATCAGACTGCTTAGCGTATTTTAATCATCGAAAAAAAAATCCCAAAAATTCGGCCAGTTACACGGGGACGATCCCTTAACAGGATGCTTGCTTTTTCATGAAACACGTATGTCCTAAGTTAAAATATGGAACGTCGAAATAATAAGTACGTAATTTGCAAGATTCTACTTTGCAGGTTTGTTTTCGACTTCGTACGTCGGAAAAACTTTGACTATAATATTGAACTTCGTAAACACGAAACATCATATAAAGTTGCTAACATGTGACGAAAAGGGTCAATATATGTTCCACATTTTGTTTACACGTTGGAAAAAGAATCTGCCATTTGGACGGAAATTATAATTTTTTCATACATCGAACCGAAGTTTGTGTGACAAAGTTTGACAGCTTATTCAATTTCCTGGTTCCATTCGATGTATCGTAGAACATTATAGGTTTTACGGACTTCGATATTAAAAGATAATAGATGTTTTCATTTTCTATGCACATGGACGTTGATTTTTGTTCTGAATTATAGATTTAGTTCTAAATTATAGATTTAATTCTAATTTATAGATTTAGTTCTAATTTATGTGGGAAAATTTTGTTAGCAGCAATTTTCATATTTACCTCGATGATCCTTGATCACTTGCAGTAAGTATTATTTTTGTTCCTCATTTTTCGTGAGCAAGTTATTGCTCGACGAACACTACGCCTCGTTCAGCTGCCTCGTTGACGACTTTAAGGGGTTTCAAAACGGCTGAGCATTCATTACAACTATCGTAACTTTTCCTTTCATCCGGGTTTTCATCAAGAAAGTCGTAGGGCTATTCGCATCGTTTAAATAAGCCGTTTAGTCAAATTGCAGATTCAATAATTCACAAGGTTGACTTTGACAATAAAAAATATAATTTCACCGAGTGAAAATAAAAAAGATTTTAAAGCAGAACATTGCAAATTGCTTCCTCTTTATTTTGTATCTTTGACAAAGCCACCCTTATAAAGGAGCGTGTTGATCAATTTTGGCTTCCTCATAGAGGATGCTTTGTCAAAGATAGAAAATAATAGGGAAGCAATTTCCAAGGCTCTACTTTGCAGCACTGCGTGAACGTACTTACCACTATCGAATGAAAGGAGCAGCGTCTATGGCGTGCCAAAGATCATATTGTGTCTGATATAGATATCTTCAGGGTCATAAAAATCTACTACAGCGTCCCCTTCAAATGTGCTGTACGAATAACCATTATAGCCGTTTCTACATGAACTTATTTTTTATGGTGGCTAACTACCAGACTGTAATTTTCTTGCGGCTGACACTGTAAAATATCGAAACTGTTGATTTGTAGAGCGTCTTACAATAAACAAAATGTCCCATCTCGTATTAAAAACAATAGAAAATTACAGAATACTCTTAATAAAAACTTAAGGGAAGCGTATTACTCGTAAATTAACGACAATCTACAATATAACAAAGTACGTATGTGTGTATTTAGACACTCATACCTGAACTCATAGACACTCACAGACACTCACAGACACTTACAGGCATTCACAGGCCTAGGGGTCCTAAAGCGAGACCTTGAATAATGAGGTCCTGGGGTTCTAATAACGGGATTCGGAAGAATTAGGACCTGGGGGGGGGGGGGGGGGGGGGTTTAATAGTGGGACTTACAAAAGACTTAGGACTTAGAGCCAGAGAGGTCAATTAGAGATACTTAGAAAAATCAGGGGCGGGGGGTCTCATTGAAAGACTTCGAAAACGGAAAAAGTAGTCCGGGTTGGTGTTCCGGATGAAGTCTCGGATAGAGTCCGAGAAGGAGTACCGGATGCAGTCCGGGCAGTCTCGGCGGGAGTCCCGGATGCGTTGTCAGATGGACTTCGGCATTTGAGACTGCCCGACGTCCATTTTGAACTCCATCTCAGACTTTTCCCGGGCTCCATCCAGGATCTTATCTCTGGTCGTCCAGGAATCTCAATATTCAAAATTTGTTTCTATAATTATAACGATTATTTCTTGAGAAAAAAGCTTCGAAAAACCTTAATATCCACTAGGCGCATTTATTCTATAGGCTTTCGACAGATTTAATGCTGAAATAATACTTCATCTCGCTGAAAGTTATGATAAGGAAGCACAAAGTTTTCCACAGAGGTCATTTATCACTGCACAGATTTATAGATCTAACCACTATGATACTTATCAGTCATTTTATTACCATTTTTATTAACATTTTTTTTACTGTAAAAAAAAAGAAAAAATTCTCAGAATTATAAACTCTTTCTTGAATACTTACCAAATTGAATGATTAAACGACCACACACTCTATTCAATTAATATGTAACCGGGCTTTTAACGGTGAAGATAATAAAAAGGACAAATCTACGCTGTTACTATGATTATTTTTTGAGAAAAATTATAAGCAAAATAAAAAAAATACAGAAAAAACGACTCGGCTGACTGATTCGGGATATAATCCGCGAACTGTCAGAATCACTTTGACAATTGACGTGCGAACTTGGTCGACCTTCAACAGCCTTGACGGAATCTCAGCAAACTTTGATTGAAAATTGGCTGATATCGCCCCATTTGGTAAAAACGAAATAGCCGCTTTGTATTTTTCCAATTCACGTATAACGACAATTGCCAATAAAAATTATTAGAGCGTGGTAATAAAAAGACTGATAAATATCATAGTGGTTAGATCTACAAATCTGTACAGTGATAAATGACCTATGTGGATAACTTTGTGCTTCCTTATTATAACCTTCAGCCTGATGAAGAATTATTTCAGTGATAAAATTATCGAAAGCCTATAGAATAAATGTGCCTGCTGGATGTTAAGGTTTTGCGAAGCTTTTTTTCAAGAAATAATTGTTATAATTGTAGAAACAAATTTTGAATGTTGAGATTCCTGGACAGACAGAGATAAAATTTCGGATGGAGTCTGCGAGAAACTGTCCCGGATGGAGTCCGGGATGAATTCTCAGATGGACTTCGGGAATCTAAAATGCCGAAGTCCATCTGACAATCCATCCGGGACTCTCGCCAGGACTACCCGAACTCCACCCGGGGCTCCTTCCCGGACTCTATTTGGGACTCCATTCGGGACTACTTTTTTCTGTGCGGGTCAAGACGCGGCGATGGTTACGGACGATTTGAAAAAAAAACCGAGAGGGCGCGTCGCGCCCGAGCCTCAATAACGTGCTTGTTAATTAATATTTTTCTAAATTCTCTGGCCTAAAATGACATGCCATAAGATAAACCATCCTGCACGACTTTTATTCAGTACATAAAACTTTACAAAAACGATTACAAACATTTCCAACACACTTATTTGCGTAGTGTGAGGCGCTCTAACGTCCTTAAGAAGGATAAGAGTTTTTACGATTTACTCGTAGATTTCTCAAATGTTTTCTGTCGTTTTTGCATAATTTTGTACAAAAATGCATAGCTTTTATCACTCCTTTAGTTATAATTTACTTTGTTTTTTTTTTTTCAATTTTATCATTGTTTTCGCTACATTAAACATCTTCTTTGTCATCATAATCACATCTCGACCTGGCGCATTATACATTAATCCTTGGCCAGGAAAAACCGTACGTGATGATGCACCACGAAAAGAACTACACGGAAAACACGCGATTTTATGGTTTTTGCGTGGACTTACTTGAGATGGTGGCGAAGGACGTAGGCTTTGCGTACCGCCTGGAACTAGTCCCGGATCGGAAATACGGCGCGAGGGACCCTGATACCGGCGAATGGAACGGCATGGTCAATGAGCTCATGCGACATGTATGATTTGGTTTGTTTAATTTTTCCGTATAATCACGATATTTGTTCCCACGCACCAAGCGCACCCAGATCATATTTTATAATTCCAGCATACATAAACCATAAACTACTGCGATAAATATAAAAGACACACAGCTAAATTTGTACAAAGTAACACAATATTTTAACTGTTCAATTTGTAATTTGACGTTAATACATTGCCGATCGGTTCAAAATGTATTAAAATAGAATATTTTTCTCTCCGTTTTTAATCGCCTACCTTCTTGGCTAAACAAAAATACTTTACGAATATCAAATAAAAAACGACACGGAATATATTGTTGTGAATCTTAAGTTTTTTATAACAATTTCACATAACACCATTTATTCAAAATCCATTTGTCTCAAATTGTTTATTCGCTGGAATTATCATTTGCTTAGTAGCTTGGTAATTGGTACCACCATCCTAAACTCCCAAAGAAAGTAAGTTCACCGTTATAGCTCATCGATAGTTCTCCTTTAACAATATCGCGATAAACTACACATTAATATCGATTAGTTACACACGGTAATTCCCCCCCCCCCCCCCCCCTTGACACATCTAGAGCCATCCGTTCTATCAGTATCATAAATCATATTCGAGTAGAATTCACCGTAGGGCCAGTCTGTGCAGTCACCACTCTGTTTAACGTCAATTCACTGTTTCTATCAGTCCCTGTGTTCATCTGTGTGTTGTGTGAACGGCCCAAGCAAGTTAATTGTTCGCCGTTGTTGTCGTAGGTCGTATTAATTATGAGCCCGTAGATAATCGTTAGGCAAGCAGTTAGATAACGCATTGGACGTCAGTACGTCTATGTTATATCGAGACCATCAACCGCTCTCATTCGGTCACCAACTGCGGAGATTTCCATAAATTACGGTGCGAATACTCGAGCTACATGAAACGCAGGTCCTGTAAGTATGTACTACATATAGAAGAAGGCTTAGGTATGTTTACAGGAAGAACTTAGCCTACCGAAAGAAAAATCTAGAAATCGAAAGAAGAACCTAAGAAACCTAATGAAGAACTTGATCCGACTGTATTGTGATTTCCGGGGCGCCAAGTTCTGACGGTGCATTTAATATCCATGGACCAAGGCGAACAAAAATGCAAGAGCGATAAAAATCGACTGCTCGATTATTTTGGGATTATCGATTTTTTTTTTTTTTTGGTAAATAAATTGTTTATTTTGGTTGTAGATAATTGTGATCAAATCCAAAGTTTGACCATGTATGTATCTATGGACAGAGCTGACAATGATGTAATATTATTCAATTTAAAAAACTGCATCGTAGATGAGGGGGGGAGGGCGTCGTCCCCTGCCGTTCGCATGTGTCACTGCTTTTCGTTCGTTTACACCAGGAAATGTAAGGTGGGGAGAGGACACGCTAACTATTCTTTTATTTGCTATGGACAGAAGTATTATCCGTCATAAATAGAGGATTTTACGATTCTAAATCTGAAACACGCTCTGTCCATAATCAAAATGGGCATCTTCGTATAAATTTTGAGAAAACATAAATAATAATAAAATGCATAATTCCTAAAATATTGATGATGGTAAAATGACAAAATAACGCAAGTTAAAATATTGCAAAATTAATTTGGAGACGACAATACATCTCTGACGCGACAAACAGCGCACTGTGGGCGAATCTCGAAATTCTATATTAAGGTTTAAAATTTCGCGCTTTGTGAGGACCGACAGCTTTTAGGTTTATTATTACCGGTTCCATGCAAATTGTTAATTATTAAAAACTACTTTAAATTTACATGATATTAAGATAACCGCAAACATCTGAAGCACGCAAGTGTCATTACAACACCAACATTACACCAGTATCAATCGTGATCAAAAAGTCACGTGTTGCGATCACATCATAGACAACTCTTTTTAATATGTAAAGGAATACACCAGAATCGAAGCTTATTTCTTCATTTATTTCATCAAGATGAAACCTTTAAAAGCATTTTACCTTCGCAATTGATGAAGTTATTCAAAACTGAAGAAAGTACATAGAACTATACATTTTATTCAAATAGGAAAGAAAAATGTGCTTTTCTTGATTTCTGAACATTAACACATAACAATATCAAGTTTATAATTCATATTCTACCTATAATTTACCCATTCTTGTCTGAAAATTTTTCTATTTTTTAATCGAAATACACATTATAATATTTGGAATATCTGTACCATCTACTTCGTAAAAATATTTCAAACAATTTACAGAATGATGTATTATTTTTATGATACAAACGTGAATTGGTAGCACCTGTTCGTATTGTTATTATAAACAAGAATGGTGGAGCAGTCCATGCCGAGTCGACCCAGTTAAAAACCTAGTTTTTCAATTTTTCTTTCCTTCGATTATATTAGAAAGTCATTAAAAAAAATAACTCAAAAATGTTGAAACATTTGTTTACAAAAAATTCTGACCGTAATGATGAAAAGTGCTAATTTAACACGATGTGCCATTATCAATTTCTTCTAAACTTACAACATAAAGTTCTTGATAAACACAAAATTATTGAGACTATTCCGATTATGTCCATTGTTTTTTTATAGGTAGTACAGTCAAATAAAAAAAGAAAAATCTGTTATAAATTATAGGGATAAAGTTCTGGATCACATTAATAAACTTTCAAACCAAATGTGTGTTTCAAATAAACGTTTATTTTTAATTTTTAATTCAATCATTACGGCCAGATTTTTTTTTTTTTTCAAAAATCTGAAAATATGTTTGAGTTATTTTCCGAGTAACTTTATAAAGTTATGTTATAACATACTTGAAGGAGAAAAAAATTAAGAAATACGAGGGATTTAGCCAGATCGAATTAGCACGGAATGCCCCATATATGAGGGACACGGCCATATCGATTAATCGTGGAATGCCCCATATACGTATAAATGACTACCCATTGCGAACGTCTAACTTACTCTACGCGCTCGTCGAAGGTTTATCCTCGTATTTCGTTTCAGTTCTTCACGTTATTCGCAAAAGCAGACATCGAAGCCCCTATATTCTTTTCCATTAATTTAATACCTCACAATTTTCTTTGAACTATTCATCGAAGTGAGCATTGCTAAGAGCAATTAGAAGGGCAAGCGGACGGAGAGACGAAAGAAGTTAATTGTTGAATTTCTGTCCAAGTAACAGTAGCGCCATCTCTTCGCAAATTTCTGCGACGTTGCTGTGCTTCTTTGACAAACAAAAAAAAACACCTTTTCAGTCTTTCGGTTTGTTACGACGGTCGATGAATGAATTACTCGATCGGTAAATGCAGCGCAACAAGAAATCGACAGAACTCAATAAGAATGTAATGAAAAAGAGGGAGGGAGGCGAGAGAGGCGACGTACAGAAAGAGAGTGAGCTAAAGAAGCAGGAAGAAAATCCAGAGATCCTCTTTTATCGTCCCCTTAGGAACAACCGTACGTAATGCTGAGGGGCAAAGGAAATTTCAGTGGTAACGAACGTTACGAGGGCTTCTGCATCGACCTGCTCAGAGAGATAGCGCACATAGTGGGATTCACCTACAGGATCGAACTCGTGCCGGACGGCAAGTACGGCGCTTACGATTATGAGACTGGCGAGTGGAATGGAATTGTTCGCCAACTGATGGACAAGGTGAGTATGTAATGTAGTTGTTTGGTGTAGTGTACAGTGTAAACATATATCGCTGTCTGGTTTATGGTACTTCAAGGAATTTTACCAACTTCACGGCACTTCATTGCTCGCCGTACTGCAGTCGACTGGTTCTTATCTCAAATCTCTGGAGAGGGGAAAAAATGCCAGTTACAACTTACACGATTTTTTGGATAAATTTTGTATAAATATTAGAGTCCGAATCTTTCCAATTGTTTTTTTTGTCTAAAAAAAATCTTCGAAAAAAGTCATTAGCATACATTTATATGTCTATTAGAGAATGGAAAGGTTTTTTTCTTACTCCATTTTTCACAGCAATGTTTGAAACCATGAAAAAAGTCTTGTCTTATCAATAGAACTCAATTTTTACGAATTAAAATTCTATATATATATATATACAGTGGGGACAACGTAAAACTGGACAGCCCAATGCGGCCGCGCGAGAATTTAGTAAGCCTGATTGGTTACTGCCTACAGCCGGCAGTGCATCTCATCCGAGCGGCGACCGTGTCCCCACCCGCCATCCGAAGGGGCCAATGAGAGTAGTGGTAGGGGCAAGGGAAGCTACCCAAGCTGGTAGGGGAGATGCCAGAAGCCACGAGGACTATGTGTAACAAGTTAGCTCATGGCACTTGGCGAAAGCCTAAAGCCAGGAGGATAAAAGATGAAGAAGAACAAGTTGCAAACACTTCGCGATGGTATAAAAATCTAAAAAAAATGCATGCACATTGGTACTGAACAGATTAATTCTGTATAATAATAATTCCAAAATGTTATTAACAAATCAATGAAAAAAAAATGGTTTATCAAATTTCCCGATAACCCAATTTTTTTTATGAGAATGATTCATTAATTTTTCTGAATACATGTGGATTTTTTCGGATTTTAAAGTTCACTTTGAATATTGAGTTTTTCCACACATTTATTCCATATTTAAAAAATCTCAGTTAACTTTAAAATGCGGAAAACATCATACGTCCCTTTGCGTTACAGCGGTTCGCTGAACGACCCACCTGTTACAGTTCAGATTTAAATGCTGTCAACTAATTTCTGAAAAAAATAATGAGTTCTTTTATTTCGGGAACGAAAAATGTATGGCTCAAAGGGTTAAGTGTATCCTGCTGTAAAAATGTATGTAAAGGGTTAAGTGGTCTCCTTTCTCCATAAAAATTTCGATGGTTTATTCAGAAAATCCTTTTTTAATTTTAAATAATACCTTTTAAGGGAATCATACTTGCAATTATAATATGCAAAAACGAGTAAGCTATAACAATAAAAAAGATGAATTTTTTGCAGGTCATCATGAACTACCCTTTCGTATATCAATCAACTAACTGCAATTCGTAATTGATATGCAAAGGCCGTAATGATTAATCTGTTCATCCATCATCCTGTTGATAAGGTGCTGGAATTTGCAATTTATCGTATTACGTACATAAAATGTGTCCTACAAATCAAAAGTCATCAAGGCGTCATAAGTTATTTGTACTTGGCCCGCTCATTCGTAGCCTTGTGGTACAGGCGTACGCTACATTCATACACAACCCCTCGCCGTTCACTCTTGCCGGCCCGACTGTGCGGCTGCACGCTCAGACTGAGAACCGTCGGATTGACGCGCAAGCGCATTTGCGCTGTCCAGTTTCACGTTGTCCTCACTGTATACTAGTACTTTACCACTACGCTACTATCGGTTATTGGTATGTGCAATCGAGAAACCGATTCATAAATTACATACCGTCATGAATTTAAACCTAACTTTCATGATTTGATATTAAAATGCCAAAAAAACATCAAAATTGTTTATAGGGTCCATAATATTCATGAGTGACTAAAGTAACCTCTTGCCATCTGGCAAGACGCGAGTAATATTATTTTCAAGGTGAACCATTTTTATATAACACCCATACTTGGATTATGCGAGCACCGTCTTAAATCGAAATTATGATTTCACTATCGAAGTGACATTCAATAGGATTTTTAAAAGACTGTAATCTTTATGTTGCCTCATACATTTTTTTAATGTTGATCAAGGGTTCAATAAATACGAATTCAATTCTACTGACTATTTGATTACGAATATTGTGTCAAAGGTGTATGTAATACTACGGACATACTCATTTTTCCATTATTTCGAATATTGATAACGTCCATCGTCCGTGAATTGAGCAAATATTTCGTTCATATTTACGAGTACGTATCAGCTTGAACCAATCGATCGATCACATAACGGAACAATTTGAACGGAATCATTTTGTTTCAATTGTCTCCATAAATTGTTGATATAAACATTATTTGCTTTCGGTTTAATGATGCAAATAGTTGTATAATATTGATTTTCGTCCAGAATAATACAAAAATTACAAGTTACAATAAAATTGAGTTTAGTTGATTCAACATAATTTGTAATAAGATACGAGTTACTATGTTAACGTAATTATTTAGTTGTTTCATTGATCACTTGTAACAAAATGCATTTGAAGGAAATGAAAGTAGTTTGAACGAAACCAAATTAACACAACTGAATATATGTGGTTCGTTTCACTAAACCTTTTTCTGAGTGTTTTGTTTACTTAATTTATTCATCAATTAGGCTTTTTTTCAGTCGGAAGTTTTTAAAAATAATTTTTTTGTTTATCTCTGATTATCTTTCGATTCTGTCTAATCGTTTGTTGATTCCTTCCAACTCTCAGTATCCCTTGGGTACCGCACAAGAAAAAACCTGTTTCCAAAATGTGTTCCTCTACTCGAATGATCTTTTAAATATTTATTTTTTGTGCCGATCGTGTTTTGTTTCTCCTACTGATCGACTTACATTTCTCCAACGATTGTTAAGGAAATGGTTGCTATGGAGGCGGTTGCTATGGCTTGATTATTCTACACGGCCAACTTCAAAGTGCGAGCGGTGTTAAGTTGGTCAGGAATTCGAAGATTGAGCTATCTATTAAAGTTGGCCATGGAATAGATGGGCGAGTGGTGTCAAGTTGCCGATGGATCCGGATCTGTGACCAACTGCACATCCCCTCGATTGTCCTACATGGCGGCGTCGAGATACTTTTATAATATAGAAAGATACAAAGCGGTATTGACACCCCCCCCCCCCCCCCCCCCAACGCTCCGCACACCAGCCCTCGTGTCACAATATGTGTAAATCTTCCGTTCGGAGTTTTGTAAATATTGTAAATTTGGACTATTCTTTAGAGGGGACTCTCATGAGAGATGTCGAAAAATCAAATCCGGGCGTTAATATGTCATTTGAATCTTGTGACGTGATTTTTTTTTTTAAATTATCGGTCACAAAATACATCGTCGTGTATTTGTTGTAGTTCCCGTTAAGTGACTCTCTCGAGTCACCCTTCCGTCCGATTACCGTTCTAGTTACAAAAATAGTTGTATGGTTTTGGTGATTGAGATTAAGTTAAGGTCGGAGTGCTCCAATCTATCGAGAGGAGAAAGTCTCGACGAAACGAGTTGCCTGACAGAGAAGAACACCCAACGAGACTCCTTCACGAAATCGGCAACAGTACGGCTGAAATACCGGCGCCCTCAGGGGTGATGTAGAGGGCTGGAGAACGAGCAAAAGTAGAGTTTGCGTTGCAGTCAAGGGAGGAACCACTTCGATATATTTTTGTGTTGTCTACGCTCTGTTCTCGCCCGATGAACTAGGGAAACGATCGTGGAGGATCTCATAGTTAAATGCTACCGATTTACAAGTATTCGGTCCCGTTAAAGTTCGGAGGTGGCTCGAGTCAGAGGGCAGTAGCTATCAGATCAAATAATTTCGGATTTCGGAAATAATCATAATGTTTCGCTATCGAGAATTACGTGTAATAGTCAGTCTGCCTCGAGACGTCGACGAGACGTCTCGAAATAATTACGCGCTCCCGCGTTGACAGTTTTTCGGTCCAATCGCGGTCAATAGATCGGTGCTCGCGGTGTACGGTTCTCGCGAGTTGCGTGTTACCAGTGCTCTCGCAATTTTAGTAAAGTAAAATCAGTAGGTTCTCGTGCAGCGGTTAAATGCTGTTTAGTGCACTGCGTTCCCGAGGGTACGGTTCTCGCATCACCCAGGAATTGTACATCAATTTGGTGAGTTTTCCGCAATTATTCTGACTGAAATAAAATGAAAATAAATTTATTTCGGAATGATATCGTTCTCGCTGTGACAGCTATGCTCTGTCTCTGCTGCCGCTACCGTTGCAGCATTGAAGCTCCGGTTGTGCGTGTGATATCGGGAATCGATTGAGATTCCTCTCTCGATGCGCTTTCGCATGCTCTCGCGGCTTTTTTTATCTAAAAAATTAATTATTGCTTTCTCGATGTTTTGCCTCTCGTAGAGATTACAGTTCTTGAGACACTAATCTCGTGCTTTCGTTGAGGGCTGCCTATTTTACTGACAACCGATCCCGACCCCTCTACCACAACCTACAGCCTAAGCGGCATTTCCGCCACCGTCGCTCTCGTTGATGCACTCAGGGCATACCGGTTTACTAATTCCGATGAAACAAAAATTAGTAAGTTTCTTTTTTTTTTGTTGCGGAGTTCGAGAGTAGTTCCACTCGAACTCCAGGACACAACGGTTCGTTAATACCGGTGAAACAAAAATTAGCTGGCGCTCACCGGGTTTTGCGAGTGCATTAGCGAGGATGGACGACCGAAGGTGACGTCATCCCGTTAAGTTCTCGTTTAGTGATTACTTTTTGTTCTCGTTCGTGGTTTGAGTGTTACCGAATTGGTAGAATAATTAATTACTCTCTGTTACCGAAAAATACGTCACACTCTATATATTTATAATATAAAAAGACAACGCAGAGAACAGCTAGGGTACATCCAGTAATAAAAACATCCACCATATATTTGTCACGCCGACTGGTTAGTGTGATGCTTTTAAGAGTGATATAAACGCGCCTCGCTTTGCGAATGGACTCAGTGCATGGCCAATTACCCAAAGAGCTTCGAATATATGGACTACATGTTGGGGACCCACGTGCGGGAGGTTTAAACGACGACTCGTGCAGTCTACGCATCGAAGAACTTACAGTGTGAACCGATATTCCGATTGACGTGTAAACGGCTACGTCGCCATCGAGGATGGAGACAGGATGAGCTCGTACGGCTGGCTCGGCTGGATGAGGATAATGCACTGCACTGCTCAACTGCACTGTGCTATTCCGCTGCGACGAGCGACAAGCTTTTGCAATGCAAATAGCATTTCGGCCAAAATACGAAAATGGCGCGGGCAAACGTCGTAAACACGCGAAACTATCGCAACCTACGTGAATTGGACATGCATGGTAAAGGCCATATAATTACGGCTAGTACACTGTGGCTATGTACTCAATGAATAATTATTGCTCTTCGCCGATATGCGTGAAAATCATATCGGTGAACCAGTTTTGCAGGTTCATTAACCGAGTTTTGTACTAAGAAAAAGCTATTTCGTTAGACCAAGCTAATTTAAGTTGCCTCAAAATAAATTTAGCTTAGTTAACTGAATATCAGAGTGCAGCGAAATATCTTGGTATAGCTTTAATCGCGGGTGGATCCCAGAAAAAATATTTCGTGTCCTTTCGAACAGATAACGGAGCGGTTGCTTCGTACTTCGTTCTAGTTTCTCACATTCTTTTAAAACCAAATACTCCGTTCAATCTACCGTAACGTTTCACAATCATGCGGAAAATATCGGTTTTCTCACAAGGAAAAAAATCGTAGTTTCAATAACACTCATGTATTTGAAATGAATCAGATTGAATCAATAATACCGTTAATGAAATATTTGCACATCAGGTCTGTTTTAAGAAGAGCATAATTGTCTTCAATAATGTCATGTGGTCAGAAAATCCTATTAAGACTTACGCAATCGTATGAAACACAAAAATATTAGTTGCAATGTGATACAAATTTCGGAAATTTTACAGCTGTTATTGGAAATTCAAAGTTACTTCCAACACAACTGCTATGAGATCGAATATAACGAAACCTCACGTCGAAACCATATAATTGAATATCTAAATTTCATGTTCAGATTTGTAATCAACGACCTCAAAATCACCCGAACACCGTCTATTCGCCACTTTTTTCTTTTTATTATCTTCAAACAAGTTTTCACGATTCGCCCCTCACTTTCCAATTACAACTTCAGATGTTAGACATTGGGAAGTTTTCGTTTGTCGAGGGGTGAAACTTCTCTGATATAAATTCACGAATGCTAATCAGTCTGGTAATTTTTAAGTCATTGAATCCATCACGATGAAATAGTGTGCAGATGAAGCAAGAGAGCGAAAGAGTGAGTGAGAAGAGGGGTAGATAGTGTCTAATCGACTGCAAGGAACACGGTGAGAGACTGGATTGCAAGTTGCTTTTGGCTTGCGTTCTCTATCTCGTTACCAGACTTTTGTTCACCGCAACGTTATGAATCGTAAAAATTTCTTTTCGCAATCAGGCCGGAAGGTGCAATTAGAAGAGATGAAAGAAAGCGGCTGAAAGCGAAGCGACCGCGGGTGGTACACGAAAGAGAAGAAGAAATAGTGGAAATGAGAAGACGGGAAGATGTGGAAGCTAATAGAGCACTCGTTTCTGCTATGTATATGGATATGCTGCTGAAGCTTACAGTTAGCTATAGTTATAAAATTTAGCTTATAGGTCGTCGTGGAAGCCAGAACCGACGATACCCTTCAGCAGCACGAAAGAATGAGGAAGAGAGAAAAAATAAAGCGTTTTCTCCATATTTCACATTTTCTCACGTTCTTAATACCCGCGAGTCGTACAGCTAAACTTTCGTCATTCGGAGTTAAATATTGCTCTTTGTTAGCGTTCGTTAAGACGGCTCTGTACAAGCAACCGTCAACTTATAAGCGCTCATACAGCTATTACGTTCGAGGCGTTTTCGTCGGATAAATGAGCTATTTGCGATAATAATCACTGGTGATTCTTACCGAAACAGCGGGCGGTGTTTTGTATTCTGTATGCAACAGTAAGTGACGCCAATAAAAATATATTTTTAACCAACGGTTTAATAGGATTTGAAATTAATTAAGTAATTGAACGACTTCGTTTCCCTTAAATTTCTGGATTACAGCTATACTTGTTTTTGGAATAATCGAAATGCAACGACGGGGTCAATGATAGACTGGGAAGCCCTACTGAGAAATTCTTTCTGGACGCGAGCCATTACTTTGCGGCCTTCCGTTTACTCTCCTAGTCTGTGTATAGCACCTCTTTTTACGTATTCACGCTGTCCGTTATACTCCATAAAAAGTGAATTAAGAAGAGCAATCTAAAAAAAATGTGGGAAATGTGCCATCGTCGTTTTAACCCGTGCTCAAAACGACGATGCCAATCAGAATACAATTATCTTCGGATCATGTGCACGATCCATACCGCTTCCCAACAGAAGACAACACGTATTTTATTTTTTAAGTCCGACTATACCCCCCTCTCGAAGCCAGGATTTTCCTACAACTCACAATATCCCCCTTTCCAGGCCAGGAGTTTTCTAAGGTCCTGCAATATACCTCTCTCCAAGCCAGGATTATTTTGAGTTCCACAATATTTCCACAATATCTCCAAGCCAGGATTCTTCGAAGTCCCGCAATCCTAAATATTAAAGTTGGAAAAATACTGATCGGGACGGGGTGGGGTGGACTTAGAATAATTCTGGTATGCAGGTGGGCTTCATAGTGAGACTTGGAAAAATCAGAGGGGACAGTTTCACTGTACAGGGGTTAAGGTCAGTACGGCGAAGCTGACTCCTTTTCCCTTCTTCATAATAGAAAAGGGTCAGCTTCGCCGTGGGGAATCCGGCCCCTTGGCGGTGAAGTTGACCACTTCCAATCTTGACATGGCGGCGGCGGCGACTCGGAGAAGTAATGAATTCTGGAGTCAGTACCTGGATGGGTGACCGCCCCTAGCCCGAATTAGTCTAAGTCGCCCAAGCCCTCATGGCCGGATTTTTCTAAGTTTCTCGATTCTTGAATCTTGAAACGACAGCGACAAGATCTTTATATAATATGGAGAGATATGTATTGGTACGACCGAACAAATAAAAGACTTCCATTTATAGAAAAGGATGGTCAGGGCGGAACTTTTTTAGCAATTGGATATCAATGACACAATCACGACTGAACACAATGACACAGTCAAGACTGTTTTACCTCTGTCTTCTGGGCCCCGTTCAGAGGCAAATGCGATGCAGTATGGGATGTCAGCTGCAGTCACATGGGGGTCTGGTTACTGATCTGGGCAAGACCCTCAGGGGGGACTTGCTACTGAAACGGGCCGCTCCTGTAATAGGCCTCGATCATCAAAGGTAGCGAGCATCGCCTCACTTTTGACTCACCACGCATATCCCACAAACATGTTGTTATCCAACATTCCATTACGAGATATGCTCGTAATGGAGTGTTGGGTAGCCCTCGGCACTGCAACCATTTCCCACGCGCACTCATCGCATAACACAGGCTCACCTGTTTCATGTAAAAATGCGGGCCTTGATATCGCTTCGATACCTGTATTGTTTGTTTCTCCGTTTCCTATTAGTTAAGTTCTTCCTTAGTAACTGTAGGATGTCTGATGTGATCTGTCTATCTTTTTCCTCTTTGTTTTATATTTCCTTGTCTTACCTGGTAATACAAATTCTCACTCGAATAACGATGGGAAACAATTGTTCAGTACTCACTTTTCCGACGTTCAACTGGAAAATTTCGTTCAACACTCGAGAGAAAACTTTTTTTTAGCTCGTGTCATTGTAGAACTCGGCTTGTACCATAAACCCATACTCGTTAAAAAAATGTGCCCCTGGTCTTGAAATGTACTAATTCTTAAGAATTAGTAATTACATTGAACAATGAGAACAATCATTTCATAACTCAATCAATGTTAGACCAACACAACTTTATTGGTCTAACAATAACTTGATTATTTGAGACCAACTGTGTTTTTGGTTATCAAAAATCAAGGATTACTTACCAGGAAATTACCCGAGGTGGCCCCGTTCGATTTTAATGAAAGTTTTTAGACGAGTAGAGTGCTTCAAGGTATGAAGCATACGCACGAAATTAGTGGCCCATTTTAGATTCTAGGGAGTTAAATAACCTTAAAAAGGTGCAAGACGACTTTCATATCAGACCGAACAGCTCGAAAACTGTGCGAAATACAAAATAAAAACCTTTATATAAAAGTTGCATATTTTCGAAATTACTTTCAGATGAGGTGACCAAAAATTTGTTAGAATTGTTTTTTAATTATATAATTACCCTCACCATGTTATTTTTGGGAATTCGAGCATCTTTGTAAAGACTAAAAATGTGTAGATTCGCATACCGAATCAAAATGGCTAGTTGACCCCTAGAACGTAAAACGGGTTGCTAATGTTGTGCGCATGTTTCATGCCTCGAAGCACTCTATACTCACTTACAGACTTTCATTAAAATCGGAGGGGGCCACCTCGGGTACTTTCCTTGTTAGTTGGTCTACCCAAATAATCGTTTAGCGCATATACAACCGACGGCTTGGTTATCCTCTAAGCAAGATTTTTTTTTTGGTATCTTGATGAACAATTGACATTTGTTCTAAAAATGTAGTTAGTCATTTTGCTTGGAGCCTGCTATAAATTAATATTATATACGGCATAAACGAAAATGGACACTTGCCACTGCAGGTACTGTACGATGTAATACGACGCAAATAACGGATTTGTTTGTGTCAACTAGCAATTTAGTTAGGCACACTAATCAGTACGACATATCGAATCGGATACTTCATGACACTTAATACTGATTTGTACGAAATTGCCTTAGGGCATTTCGTATGTTTTGTTGTGTTCAAAGACACCTCTTTCTCCGGATATTGTGTCTTGGATCAAATTTCCGGTAACTGTTGGCTCGAATACAGAGCCAAGGAAAAAGCAGCAGTAAGAATAGTGAGAGTGAGAAGGTTAGGAGAGTGGAAAGAGTGAGAAGGAACTGTTGCAGATATTGGATGTAGGACCTGAACAAATATTAAAGCTCTACGTTTTTGGCGAGTGCACGATTATCGGAGATATTCGCGCGAAGTATTATGGGAATCTTGAATTATAGTTGCGACCAGTTTGGAATACTTATATCCACAACTTTCTTCAATGACCCAGAAACTGACAGTGATTTCTACGATGAGATTTCCTTCTAAAGAACTCAGTCGTGAAGTCACTTTTCCGACTTCCTCTGAAATTGTATTAATATACATACTGCATTCGCACTAGAGAGGATTTACCGAGGCCGACGTGTGATATGTTGCTGCTCGCTTCGGAGACGCGAATTTTACAGTACGTCGTCGTACATGTCGCTCGTTCCAGGTGCGCGCCGTACCATTTTACAAAGCGACAGGTTATCGCAGCGTTTGTATTAATTTCGTTGGATAATCATTAATTTTGTCGAGGCACGTGAAAGAGCACCTGATGGTGTGTGTGGAACGTAGCACGGGGCTGGCATAACTCGAGGTCGTAATACGCAAACTGCAGAGAGAAACTACGCCACGAAGCCCTCCTTCTCACGCGAGGGTGAAAAAAGAACGAGTGAACCGATGAAAAAGTAAAGCGGATCCGACAGGAGCTCCGAGACTCATATTTCAGCCGCTTAAGATTTTTTCTCGGTCGCTTTCACTCTGAAGAATTGCTCGAAGCTCCTAACTAAAGAAATAACACCACGTATTTTTTTTTTTGCGATGAAATTACATGTTCGCATTTACAGAACCTCATATAGAACCTTACATCATATAAAGAAGCTAATATAAATTAACTTTAACTATTAAGTATTCAAAATTGAAGGAAACATTATTTCAGGTGAAGCCACACCGCGATCCCTCGTGGTCCCAGGCGGTAGCTAAAATTGTAATCGTATTTTCTAAGAGTGCTGGACGCATATTAAATGCGAACAAGCTGAGTAATTTCATGTCGATTCATAATGTCAATTAATCCTTACCTGCCTGAAAGTCTTAAGAAAAATATTTCTTTTAATGGACGTACTTCAATCTGAATGATCCTTTAAGAACTTCAAACTTTAATTTATAGTATATAAACTGGAATATGTTTGTAACGACCAAGCGGAGATTTTGGGGAACTGTACAGGTATTTGTAGTGGACAACACCTAGACGAAATATCGAAGACATAAAATAAATGGTGATAGTAGATAGTTATTCATAATTTTATTCTCAATACCAAGTATCATTACAATAACAACATCACGCTATTGTCAATCGTGACGAGAAAGTCACGTGTTGCGATCACGCCATGAGCAACACGTGGTTTTCTAGGAAAACCACGCGCCTCGTCACTCAATTTATGTTTAGTGCCTCAAATGGAGCTCTCATTCCTTCACAGACATTAAAATAAGTAATTAAAAAACACGACTCACGCACTGCCACTGTGAACAAATATAAACTACTTCTTGGTCACCCAATAACGAATAAAAAAAACCTGAATCTCACACCTCTTAAGACAATCACTTCCGGACACCACGAAAACTAACTCAAAGCTATGGCTGAACTCCCTGTTTCAAACTCCTGGCAAATCCACCGAATGTATCTATCTATCTTCAATATAAATAAAGCTAAAAGGTTCTTTGTGTGTTTATGTCCATAGTCATAATCAGAAGGGCGTATGTCCACCAACTAGGGAGTTCTTTAAAGATAGGGCATTCTCTAGAAATAGAAGGGATCTCTGGGAATTGAGGGCTCCATAGGGATATGGGGTTTTCCTTAGGGATTGGACGGTCCGTAGAGATGGAGGGTTTTCTAGAGATATAAACGGTTCCCTAGGGATTGAGGATTCTCTACGGATATGGGGGTTTTTGTAAACACAGAGGGTTCCCGAGGGATATTGGGAGTTCCCCCAAGGGCAGAGAGAGATATAGCAATTTTTCCTAATGGTAAAAGTCCCCCATATATGGATATGGGGGACTTCCCTAGAGATTGAGGATTCACTAGGGATATGGGGAGCTTTCCTAGAGATTGAGGGATCCCTAGGGGTATCGAGGTTTCTTATTACCGCGGGACTCGACAGTATTTCGATACCGCCATCGCGGCTAATAAAAAGAATTGCCATGCGTATCGCAAGCTTTTACCTCTTTACGCAATCGCATACGCAAAAATGAGAAAAAAAACAGGGAAAAGTTTTTTTTGTCTTAAAAAAAAAATTTGTAATTTTTCTAAATTCACAAATTTAAAAAAAGGTTATATAGAAAATTACTCTATGTAACCTATACAGACACTTAAACTACACATAGGAACAGCATAATTGCTCACTTTGATGTGTCAACATCAATGTGAGCATTGATATTGACACATGTGCTAAAGTTGATATATGGTCTGTGCCATATATCAACTTTAGCCACCACACTAAGTTAGCTCGTTTATGAAATTTATTCTATATAAGTGGTGGTATATGTGGATGCATCGTAGTTTTAAAATAAAATGCTTAAAACCTTCTTTTTAAAATGGGCTATCAGCTTATACTTATTTTATAATATAATAAGTGTTGTTATTATATTATAGTATAATAGTAACCCGGGTCGATGGCAAAAAATCGACGCAAATGTCTGCCCACTCTGGGTCAAAGCTCAAAAATGTTGATATCTAATACAGGATTTAAAAAAAAAAATTCAAATTTTTAAATTGGGGCAAAAAATTTAAGTCTGAAAAATTCATGAAAAAAAAGTATCTGTGAAAAGAATGTAAAAAAGATTTTAAGTGTTTTTTCGAGCATATAGAATAGTATAGAAAATGATGGTGCAAATTGGAAGGGGTCAGAGTTGAGCGCTTACTGAATTGACCAAGAATATCCAGTTTATATAATGTATTAATTAATTCTACCGTTCTTAAACAAACGTATCAAGAGAGATTATACCAAAAACATGTAAACGTGTAATAAATGATACACTATGCTATTATTCTTTACAATGATACGATTACTATAAACCAGTAGCTATGTGTGTAAAATTGGTGTTTAGTTTTTGCCTTTTAATTGTGTAGGTTATGAGGCCCTACGTTGTCTTTATCACTGCACAACCCATAATTACTGAAGAGAAAGTAGTATTGAGACGTGTGAATATGTTAAACAAGGTGAATATTTATTGTATTGATTTTTGCAGAAGGCAGATCTTGCGGTGGGCTCGATGACGATAAATTACGCACGAGAAAGTGTCATAGACTTCACGAAGCCATTCATGAACCTCGGTATTTCCATTCTCTTTAAGGTAAGAGTATGCCATAGTTGACGTCGCGTCGACACCGAATGAATATATATGTATATATTATAAGAATAGCTGCTGCGGTGCATTTACTTCGCATTTTAATTGTCATCGCCAGGGCAAATAGAGTTCGCACTATTAACTCCGTCCTTTATCGCAAGTATTTAACATCCCGGCTCCAAATAAACTTCCACTTTAATTCGTGTTCGCCATAGAAAACCGCTCCGGCGGACGCTATCGATTTTTATTTCTTTTCGGGCTCAAACTCCATCTTTCCAACTCGATTCACAAACCGACTTCATTCAGATCAGTTTTTTTTCTTTCTCTAAGTAGAAACTGTTTATTATTATTTTTCAGGATACGTTCTGGCTACTTTTCGCTCTCTACAGTTAACCGTAATTTGATTTCATCCTAGCTCACATTCTTCTGTAGCGCGATAAATCTAACCCAACGCTAAGAGGTAACATTCCAGATGCTAATTTTCTAGAACCTCACCTTTCTGCCTGTCATACTTTTATCCACATTTCCAAGATCACATCGTCGCTCCTTATCATCACTCACTCGCGTTAAATATCGCGGCGCCTCATCGGATCTGTACACTTCTTGCCATGTGCAAATTTTAGAACTACCAATAAAGTCCAGATCCGGGACAGTCTACGAAGTCTAAATCTTATTTGAAGGCACTGTGTCAGTATTAGTGAACCGCTTTGCCAAGAATGTATCAAAGACCGTTGCAAGTATTAGGTATACATGCATTGTATTTAGACCAGAAATACGATGTCTTAATACTGAGCAAACATCGGGTTAACCCTTGGATTTTTTACCGCCATTCCACCGTTTACAGTGCGTGAATCATAGTCGCATCAGTAACGGGACAATGCCTAGTTGAGTTTTGTATTTCGTAATAGTTTTGCAATCGTATTTTTCAATGTAGCGTACATGAGTAGGTCACATTATGAACAATAAATAGCAGAGTCCCAAGTTCAAACCTCATCAACGACCAAAAAATGTATTCTCAGAATACATTTTTTGACAGATTAATAACAGAGCATTCAAATGTTGTGCATGTAATAATAAAAATAAATATCTATAGAGGTATTTGTTTTGATTATTTATAGGATTTTTTAATTCTTATTGAAAGTTGGTTGAACATCAACAGTCAGTACTGATCTAAAAATAGCGACAGCTTTTTCGCGCGGGTATCACATACTATGTTTTTTTAAATTCATGCACAGAAACTCACGCGTCTCGTGCCTGTAAAGGTGTGCGTGAATACATTGCCGCACTCAAAGGCGTGCCGAAAAGTACAACATTGCCGCGTTCACAAGCGTGCGGAAAAGTACAATATTGCCGCAGTCAAAGGCGTGCGGAAAAGTACAACATTCGAAAACTTTGGAGCGACAATCCTGGACACTGAAAACTACGGATACATGAACCTAGATTTTAGAAACTATAGAGTGATCAACCTAGACATCGAAAACTATAGAGCGATCATCCTAGACATCAAAAACTATGGAACGGTAGTCCTGGACATTGAAAACTTCGGAGCGATCAACCTAGTAGACATCGAAAACTATGTAGCGACGGTCCAATACATTTCTGCACTCAAAGGTTGGCGGAAATGTACAACATTTCCACACTCAACAGTATACGGAAAAGTACAACATTTCTTCACTCAACAGCGTGCGGAAAATTACAAGATTCCGAGACTCAAAGGCGTGTGGAAAGGAACAATATTCCCGCACTGAAAGGTGTGGGAAAGTATAAGATTGACGCACTCAACGACGTGCAGAAATAGTACAATCCCGCACATCTACGTTTTTTTCCGCACGCGTTATAGGCACGGAACGCGGGCTTTTCGTACATGAGATAATAAAAAAACTTATTTCAACTTTTTTCCCGGTTTTGCACTATAATTGTTGCCATAGATTGATACAAAATTTTAATAAATGGAATTCGTTCAATCAATTATAAGCTACAGAATTTTTATGGATTTAGAAAAAACATTCAACTCATTGAAGCAGTTCTTAGGATATCACATTCCCCACTTAGAACCAACAGCACTTCGACAGCTGTGAGAACGAGACCGCAGATTAAGACTTACGCTGCGTAAGTGAAGATTAAGACTTATATTCGTGGGAATTGAATAAAAGACGTAAATGCTAACACAGCGAAGACTCTTGATAAGCTTTACATATTTTCGTTTTTCTTTTACATCTAGCTTTCTTAAAGACAAAAATTGTCGTCTCGTTAGCGATTTACTGGTCAAGCGGAAACGCTCTCTTTACGGTATATTCTTGATGTGCCACACCGTCATTACAATACAACTCGATTAACTACATTCGATTCTTCACGCACTATTCATAACATTATCTCGATTCTCTACATTTTCTTTACAACATTATCATGAAGTTCTAAAATACAAACTAATAGGATGACATGACTAATAGGATGCCACCCCTGGATAAACTTTCGTAAATTATAGACTTTTACTGCCTTGGATTAGAATGTGGATCATCTGTTATATATAATAAATTTTTGCTGTATTTGACTAGGCTCTGGATAAATAAAATAAACATAACAATAAACTTTTACTTATATAACAGATTTCTACTGCTTTTCTCGCGACTTCAGATATACTTTAATACATGATGTACATACGCTGTATTTGACCGGAGTTTTGATGAGCTTCAAAAGTCTACCAGTAGTACAGAATCGTTTCATGAACTCTACTTTTAGATAGTCAGAGATCCATATGGACGGATTTTTTTTACACGGGACTTGGTCGTAAATATGTGCACGTATCAATAGCACGTATTTACAGCTCGAGTAACGTATTTACGTTACTCGAGCTGCTTTTTCAACCAGTTGTGTACGTCGTTAAGTGAGGCGGCTGTTTGCTTCCTATAACTCACAACTCTCCAGCCAATTAAAAACGAGTATAGCAGTTTTGTAGTGAAATATACGGAGCAACATGTGTATTTCTGTCCTTTTTTTCGACACACAAATATCACTTTAAAAGGCCACTCGGGGAAACATTTTTTTTCACTACATCTATGCCGTAGCTACGGCGAATAGACATATAAAACATCGTCGAATCGTAGGTCTCAATGCATGACTGCGAATTAGGCCTCAACAACTGACATCATTAGCGCGACGAAGACAAAAAAATTAATCAAAATATGCCCGAGTTACGGTGACAGCAACATGCAACAAGATAAACATAAAATTCCTGGTTTTTTCAAGCAATCTCTTTGTTCTTTTGCTTATTAAATCTGCGGCATCCATTTATCAGTGATAAGCCTTATATTAATAAAATATGCTAATCCTTAGCGTTTATAAGCCCCTACAATCGTTCCTTCATTAAGACATTAATTATTCCTTTTGTTATTTTCACTGGGGTCTATATAGTATTAAATCAAACTCAAAAAGTAGAAGCTTACACGCTGCTTTTTCTACTGACATCCGCATCCCGAAAAGTTCGAGATATTGTTCTCCCAAGGGGAAAAGTCATACATAGATTGCTGTACGAAAACAGACATATGTATATATGTATATATATATATATATATATATATATATGAATGGGGTATCCAACTAAACTCATTTGGTCATCAGCCTGACCGCCTCCGGTTTAGTTGATGAATTTTATTATTTTGGTATATTTTGGTTCATAAAAAGAGGATATATTTTTCAGATTTTTATGACTATTGTATCACTTATTTTACCCTATAAAATAATTTTTTCCATAACTTTTGAGTAAAAATCAATTATGACCAGATTAGAAATTTTGAAACTTTTTCCAATAAAACTAGGACTAAAAACAAATATTTCCACCGTAGTTCGAGAGTGGGCACAGAATATATTTTTTCTTTTAATTTAAGAAACAATTTTTTTTCGTTCTTTTGAGAATTAAAAATTTCAATGATATTTTTTTATAAGAAAAAAGAAAAATAGAGCATGTCTTAAAAAAAAAATTGCCTTTAAAAAAATTGAAATAGCCATTTCAATTAGAACAAAAAATAGGAAAACATTTTTTTTCCTGAAAATGAAAAAAAAATCGAAATTATTCTCGGCCCACTCTCGAATTATGATGGAAATACTCGTTCGTAGTCCTAGATTTTATGTAAAAAGTTTCAGAAATCTAAACCTGTTCGTAATTCTGTTTTCACTCAAAAGTTACGGAAAAAATTTATTTTATAGGTTAAAACAAGTGATAAAAATTTGAAAAAACAACCTCTTTTTTACGACTAAAATATACCCAAAATAAATGCGTTAACAGGTTGTACGCTAAACTGTATTGTAGTCCCACGCATTTCAAATACTTAACCCGAAAAGAACAGTTTTATGCTTAATATACAATTAATTACTTCAACCACCGTCGGTAAAGTAGAGCCTTACTTTATCGACTGCCTGAAAACTTTACATATCTTTTAGAGTTCTTACTTTACCGACCGATAAAGTAGATTAAAAGTTCCGGTTTGAGCCGTTCTCAATCACCGAACTAAATCTCACAAAATGTACAAAATCACAATAAAAATCTCGCACACAAAAAATCAGTAATCGGGTTCCATTTATTTTATCAAATAAATTCGAAGTCAATTCATTTAGCACTTTTCAAAGTTCCAATCTTTTCGATCTTTTTGTAATTCAATATTCCGATATAATTCGTCATAAAATCATACACATTCATTCATCTTTCATTTATACCATCAAAATCTTTTTTTTATATATAATATTCCCCAATTCCATTCGATCATACAATTCACAATTATTTATCACAATTAGGCGCTCAATAGAAAATGTACTCAACAAAATGTACTCAACTAATTTCGCAGAAAAGGCTTCCTCGGTGGCTCTTTCCTTTACACTCTGGGGCTCGCAGATTCCGCTCAGAAAAACCTCGACGACAAAAGGTCACTGCACCGAATCGGCCAAACCCGATCCGCCAGGGCCTCGTGGATATTCCCGCTCGTAGCGGGTCGTCTTCGGTAGAGGTGGGAGAGAAGTTGTTAGCTCGACGTCCCCAGAGAGAAAGAGGCCGAGTTACATTGCGCACCGAGGTACCTAGACTCTCGGTGACGTCAAATTCGGCGCGCGCATTTTTCGCTTTGCGCAAACGCGTCGATCTAGGGTCGATCGCCCTTCTCCTGGCTAGATATAATGCCGCGAATATTCAATATCTTACAAAATCCCCCTTTTCGGTCTAGCGCGATGCCCAGGGGCTGGGCCGAAAGTTAATGAGCGGCGTGTGATCATAATTTGGTGGAATATATTCATTGAGGTTCGTCTTAAATATCTACGTCACATCTCATTTGTTTACACATACTCATACGCATCCATACATTCTTTTACCTATTTACAAAGTGCCTAAGGGTATTTCTCCCTCGAGTCGTATATAAATTGATTAATTTTTGTCCTATTATTCTCGCGTATTTTATCACGTATGTACAGTTTATCTAGTCTTATTTACATGTCAGGTCCGCACTGCCTATTTAACCCTATTCCTATTTACATGGTTACAAGAGAATTCGTAGCAGCGTTCGTCGTGAATGTGAACGTCAATACATGTCACGATTATTTATTTAATGATTTAATTTTTTTTATTTTTTTTATTTATTTTTTTTTTTTTTACTTTGCGGAGGCATCTGCAGGCGCGTGGTAAAGACGAAGATTGGAGTGATTGTAGGTACCGAGTTCTTTGTTGTTGTTTTTCGGATCAGCCAATACGAACGCATTCTCACCGATTTGCCGTACAATTGTATATGGCCCTTCGAAGAGATGGAAAAATTTCTTAATGACTTTGTCAAGGGTGTTTGATAGGTGTCGTACCCGCAACAAAACTTTATCACCGACTGATAGTTTCACGCTGGAGATGTGCTTTTGAGATTTTTTTCGATTTTCAAAACTCTTGAGGATATTTTCATGGGCCAGTGTTAAGAGATATTCATGCGATAGGGGTTGAGACTGTGGAAATTTTATAACTTTGTGAATTTCTTCTTGAACTGGTTTTCCAAAGTGGAGTTCATACGGGGATAATTTTGTACTCTGATGCACCGTAATGTTTAAAATCCTCTCGATGTCTGGAACATACTCAACCCATTTGGTGTGTTTATCGGCACATACGGTACGAAATAATCGCCCCAATTCGCGCATAACGCGTTCGGTTGGATTAGACTGTGGGTGTCGAATTGAACTATATAGTACCGTGATACCGTTTGACTCAAGTTCCGTTTTCCATAAGTGAGATGTGAACTGTGTTCCGTGATCTGAGAGGATTTTATTCGGCTTACCAAATTTAGGAATAAAATGATCGAATATTTTCTTTAGAGTCATCTTTACCGTCGCGTTCTTCATCGGATACAAGCTTACGTGTTTTGAAAATGCATCTAACATAACAAAAATATATTGCGTTCCTCCTCGAGCTCTTGGGAGTGGTCCGAAATAATCGACAGTTACCAGGTCGTTCGGCCTTTCTGACGTTATTAACCTATGTTCTCCCTCCATTGCTATTGTAAGATACTTTACTCTTTGACAGAGATCGCAGTGAGTTACGAACTTCTTTACTTGTGCGGATAAGCCTTTCCAGTAGTAAATTTTTTTTAAATGTTTGATGGTCTTGTATACCCCCGGGTAGAATAATTTTACATGGATTGCTTCGATTAGTGGTTGTTGCAGGCTCTTTGGGATTACAATTTGCTAATCTTGATTGTTTCTCTCCCGATGGAAAAGAATATCGTCATAGACGATATAATTCGATTCGGCGGAAGTACTTTCATTACCATCAATGACTTTCTTCGTTTCAAGATCCGTCCTTTGCAATTGACCCAGGCCCTTAAAGCCTCGACTAAGATTTTTATCGCAGTCCAAGAGAGCCAAGGTTATCAAAGCCGAATCTTCAGTGCACTTTATGACCGGAAGAAAGCATTGATGAAGCGATGAAATTATTATTCTTTCCGGACGATCCTCTTCGAATTTTCCCATCGGATTTCGACTAAAAAAATCAGCAACCGTGTTATCAATTCCCCGGCAATATTCTACTGTGAACGTATATTGCTGCAAGAGCAAACTCCACCGGGAGATTCGCGAATTTTGGAATGCAGTATTATTCAGAAATGTTAGGCATTGATGATCGGTGATTATTACGAACCGTATTCCGAGAAGGTACACACGAAATTTTTCTACTGAATAAATTATTGCCTTTTCGGTCGTCGTGTAGTTTATTTCACATCGCGTTAAGCACCGACTTACGACATTTGTTGCGTCGCACGCAACGCAAGCATGAATTCTTTAGTGAATCAATGTTAGATTTAAAATTTCTTAACTTTAACAATTGACTGTAGTAGAAAGTAATTTAGATATTCTACGTCATCGGTCTTGTGCGTACGTGAGCGTTGTCATTAGGGAAAGCGGAAAACCCCAAGGAAACATTCCGCGACCAAATGTTCCACACCTCACGAAAAATAAAGAATAAAAAATTCCCAATCCCCACAATTAGCTGTTGAGCACGGCCAACCGCGCTAATCCGACCCCATGGGTCAGTCGGAGAAACTACGGCGTGCAATAAAACAATCGCCACATCTGCAGGCCAGACGTCCGCTTGAGCAATTTGGGAAATTCCGGTCCTGTAGCCCATCTACCCTTTCCTCACGTACTCATTTTTTAGTCCAATCAAAATCCTTGAGATTTTCCATCCCCACCTTTTTTCCAGTCTGCGAGGCTCTGCAAAACTCCTCGCAGTGCAGTTCCTCAAAAATCACCAAAGACACAACATCTAAGTGTCGAACAGTCAGTCACAGTCAACTGCTGTTCGGACTTAGAAAATATTTCTCAACAGTCAGAGCATCAGCCGCTGTTGAAGTATTCACTCAAATTAAAATATCATCGTAAAACAAATATTATCCAAAATTTAAATATTATTTAAACTAAATATTATCGTGTACAAATTAGTAACTTGTAAATAAATAATTAACTCAACTCATCAATCCGGAATATCACAACATTTATTCAAAACAATTTACACCGAGTGAAAATACGGTAGCTCGGTAGTCGCTAACGTTTGTCAACATCAAATTGTTGATGCTAAGATTTACGACCTTGGCCAGTTCAAACAAACTGCAAACGAGACGCGACAACATTAATGACGTTGTGGTTATTTTGCGCATCGATTTGATACAAAATTCCACTTATACCCCTATCGCTCGCGTCCGTTTGTACTCGAAATTGCGCACCGGGAATCACGTGTCGCAGCATTATGCATTTGACAAAGTTCTGTTTCAGTTTTCGGTAAGCCTCGGCGTGCGTTTGAGTCCAAACCCAATCTTTGTCTTTTGTCAGGAGATCGCGTAATTGGTCGATCGCGTAGCTGTGGTTTACATTAAACTGGCGGTAATAATTAAACGCCCCCAAAATTTGTTGTAATTGTTTTTTGTTTTTGGGCGCTTCAAACTCGAGAATTACTTTTAATTTGTTCGGTTCTGGGCTTATTCCCTCGCGAGTGATTATAAACCCTAAAAACGGGACACGGTCTTGGAAAAAACTACATTTCGACATTTTGATTGTGAAATTAAATTTCGTTAATCGTTGAAATATCCCTTCGAGAACACGTAAGTGTTGATCAAATGTTTCAGTTCCAATGATTATATCATCAATATAGCACGATACATATGAGTCAAATTCATTTTCTAGTGCGTAGCCGAGGGCCCGAATAAAGCCGTTGCCCGCCGTTTTTAAGCCGAATGGTATTCGACAGAACTGGTAGAGTTTTGAATCAAACAAAAACGCCGTGTAAGGCCTCGAAGACGCGTGCAATTTCACTTGCCAATACCCTTGGGTCAAATCCAGTTTGGAAAACCACTTTGCGCCATGAAATTTTTGCAGTAATTCGTTTATAAGCGGCGGGGACTCATGATCATCTTCAATCATTTTATTCGCGTATCGCGCGTCGAGACATACCCTGACCGATCCATCGTCCTTCATAACAATTCTTAGGGGATTGCAGTATTGACTTACGGCCCTCTCGATTACTCCATTTTCTACCATATCGTTTATTGCTTTTCTCGTAGGCTCTCTCAGATGAAATGGGACCGGATACGTGTGCCTGATACTGGGTCGATTAGTTGTTAGTTTTAATTCGTCTTCATACCCTTTTGCACATCCTGGTTTGTCCGAGAATAATGATCTGAATTTCGTGAGGGTATTTATGACTGTTTGTTTCTGTGAATCCTCGAGCAATGTTAGTTTGCACGCGATCGCGCGAAGAACCTCCGAAAACTCTTCGGTATTCACGAATTCAGGGATATGCTCCTCCTTGATATTTGTTTGATTGCGGGAATCTGGACTCGCGTTCTTAATGGGTGCGACGACTTTATTTTCGTTTGCTATTTCTACCTTGACTCGGTCTACAGATCTTTTTTCATTATGTTCTTTTTTGTTTTCCGCGGGACACTCGATGAAATTCTCCCTTAAAGGTAATCTATCCCCCTTGGACGCGATTTCCGTCGCTTCTACTTCGATGATTTTGCATTTTAAGTCGTCGCTATTCTCGCCGTCCAAGACCTCCTCGTGCATATTAATCACATACACGAATATATCTTTATTTTTTCGTGAGCAACGAAGAGTCTCAGAAACCCCTCGCTCGAACATTACCGTCTTATTACACAGAATTTTACCCGCGACTTCGATTGTTTGTTTTTTATAATCGAGCACGACCTCATTTTTTAACATCCAGTCATTTCCTAAGATTACATTGGATGTTAAATATGGGATTATCAGAAATGGGAAACCCAGAACGCGACCATCCAACTCGATCTCCAACCAGACCTGTTGCTTTATCGTTGTTGATTTTTTTCCAATTGCCGTGGTAACGAACAGATTCGACACGGGTAAAATATTCATACGCTTCTTGGCTGATATTTCTTTGTAAAATTCCTCCGAGATTGCTGTAATTTGACTACCGGTGTCTAACAGAATCGTTCGTGTTTACCCGAGAATGGTAACCCGTAGACGAGGGCAACGAGCTATCCGGGGTCCAACCTTCGTTTCATCTTCGCGATCAATTTCTCCCTCGATACCGTCCGATAATTCTTTGATAAAATCAAACCCTTGGCGACGCGTTGTCGGACCACTACTCAACGCGTCGCTTACTAGTTTAAATGAATCTGATTTCTTTGCAATGGCATATTATTCTGAGTATTCCAATTGTTTATTTGCGTACGTGATTCTATCGGCGGCGGGAAGCGCGTGTCAGGCAGTTGGAATGTTGACAAGGGGTATGGATTATGTCTACTATACTGATCGTAATTCGTGTCTCTGTTGTTACCACGCGGATATTCGTAGTTTCCTCTACGTTTCGAGTATTGTTTATTTTCGCATCTGTACTCTTCGTTATGCCCGGAATAGTGTGCTTCGACCTGCCTTGCTTTCACCGGTTGTCGCTGACCTTCGTTATTATTATTCCATGATTTATTTTCTCGAAATTTTGCGCGTTCTCTTCGTATTCCGTCCAAACTCCCGAGAGTTTGACCAATTACCGTGTCGTTATTGAAATCTACAGTGGCCAACGCTTCTCGGACCCAAACCGGATATTGTTGTATTATATTATAATTGACCTCATACGATGTTAGTCTTGGACTGAAATATCTCGCGTCACGGACTTGTTGATAGTAAAATGTTTGTAGCGATTCATCGTTTATGTCGCAGCGACGAGCCAACCATCGATTTTTAAACATGACTCTGATTGGTATCGAATAAAATTCTTCTAAAAAGGATTCCTTAAATTCTTCGTAATCCCGAAATACTGGCTTTAATTCGAACCACAAGGCAGCTTTCTCCTCCAGCGCGTGTTCTATCATCGTCATTTTTCGCTCATTTTTTACGTTTTTTATCTTAAAAAATTTTTCCATCTCATACAAGAATTCCGCGGGATTTCTCTGAGTCTCGTTATTAAACTTCGGCATTTTTCATTTCCACTTGGAAATTTTGTACGTTACCCACAATCACTGCCAATTCCTCGAGATTCCTACTGTGTTGACCTTGACTTATTGTGCCTTGCGGATTAGCCCCTACCGCCTGCTGTTCCTGTTGTTGTCTCCGCTCAAGGGCGACTCGCTGAGCCTCGATGCTGTCGCGTAGCTGTTCGAGCTCACGACGCTGCCGCTCCAAATTCTCTTGCTCCGTGTGTATTTCTCGGCGTCTATTCGTCTCGTCCTCGTTTTCCCGTAACAACGGCATACTCGCCTTTTTTACACGTGACCTGCTCGAAAAATTATAATTTGTAAATTTTTGCTTCGAAATTCTGCCCGATTGGGTCACGTAACTCTTTATGCAATCGTCCGCCATACAACATAGGGCATCTTACAAAAATATATTCAATCACCGTTAATTAATATCTTCTTTAAAAGTTAGGTTCTCAATATCCGTTACTAACGTTTATAAATTTAGCAACCACTTCGGGCCCCACGTTGGGCGCCATTAAAAGTTCCGGTTTGAGCCGTTCTCAATCACCGAACTAAATCTCACAAAATGTACAAAATCACAATAAAAATCTCGCACACAAAAAATCAGTAATCGGGTTCCATTTATTTTATCAAATAAATTCGAAGTCAATTCATTTAGCACTTTTCAAAGTTCCAATCTTTTCGATCTTTTTGTAATTCAATATTCCGATATAATTCGTCATAAAATCATACACATTCATTCATCTTTCATTTATACCATCAAAATCTTTTTTTTATATATAATATTCCCCAATTCCATTCGATCATACAATTCACAATTATTTATCACAATTAGGCGCTCAATAGAAAATGTACTCAACAAAATGTACTCAACTAATTTCGCAGAAAATGCTTCCTCGGTGGCTCTTTCCTTTACACTCTGGGGCTCGCAGATTCCGCTCAGAAAAACCTCGACGACAAACGGTCACTGCACCGAATTGGCTGGCCAAACCCGATCCGTCAGGGCCTCGTGGATATTCCCGCTCGTAGCGGGTCGTCTTCGGTAGAGGTGGGAGAGAAGTTGTTAGCTGGACGTCCCCAGAGAGAAAGAGGCCGAGTTACATTGCGCACCGAGGTACCTAGACTCTCGGTGACGTCAAATTCGGCGCGCGCATTTTTCGCTTTGCGCAAACGCGTCGATCTAGGGTCGATCGCCCTTCTCCTGGCTAGATATAATGCCGCGAATATTCAATATCTTACAAGATCACGACATTTGTCGTCGACCCACCCTGTAAATATTATGTACCTCATATATATGTATCTGTATTCTTTTGAACATTCGCGCCCAAAGTTCAAGAGTTCTCACGTCGCCCGCGAGATGTCGAAGATTTCTTGGACCTCTCTCACAAGCGAGTGGACACGTAGGTCTTTACACAAAGTAAATGAAAAACAGATTGTATTCTCGACGCATTCTCTCTCCTCGGAGAAATAAATGCACATACTGAAAGCTCTTTTGAGTCTTCATTTTTCTGCTGTCCTAGCCAGGAAGACTAGGCTGGGCAGGAAGCCCAGGGTAGTTGTTGGCTCGACCCATTTTTCCGACGCGGTTCCCCGAACTCATCCCGAATCTCGGTCGTAGTATTTCTCTTCTCTTCCTCTTTAATTGTCCCGCTTTTCGGTCGCGTTTCTCCGAACTCGACCGCGGTATTCTCCTTTTTTCAGATCTTCCCCTACCTCAGTATATCGAATTGCTCTGGGAAGCGCCACCGAAAACCTCTACCTCCGCAAAAATCATCCATAAATACATATTCATAAAAGTATATACAATATAACAAATACGTAAAAGTAAATCACGCATTAAATAATGAGGTGTTCAAATAGAAAATGAAGTGAGACATTTTTAACTCTGAATTTGTAAATTCCTCAAATCCAACCATCAACCAACCGTTTTTCATCATGCTGTAACGTTTGCGGTTGAATAAAACAAAATAATCCTAATTCCAACTCCGGGCTGAAAACAGCGATACCGATGGTTGACTTTTAGTTGATTTCTCAGAACCAACCATAAACCAACGTTTCATTATGACCAAGAATAATTGATTGATGTTTGGATTTGAGAAATTTACAAATCGAGAGTTAAAAAGTGTCTCGGTTCATTTTTAATTTTAGCATCCCATTATATAATGCATGATTTCCTTTTATGCATATCGATAAAAAAAAAACGCTCAGGAAAATTCGAAAATAATCTTGCGTTATGTACAAAATGTTTGCGCAACAACGGAACATTATCTGCCATCTCATTTTATTTATTTTTTTCAATTTTTTAATAACTTTTTTTCGAAAACAATAGCTTAAAAAAATCGACTCAAAGCTCAAAAATGTTCATATCTAATACAGGATTTTTGAGAAAAAAATGTACCTTCCCCACTTGCGCTCGATTCCGATAGTGTTTTGTTCCGATAGTTCTTTGTTTTATGGTTTGCCCGTATGCTCTCAATTTCAATAGTCTTTCGGTCCGATGATTTCATTTTCTTACAATCTGTCACCTGTCAACATAATCTCGAAAGTTCTTGACCCTGTCAAATATAGTGCTTACGGCCGACAAATCTATGAAGATCGGAGAATTCCTATTCGAACAACTGATATTTCTCGCGAAGAAAGTTGAATTAAAAAAAAGAAAGTGTTCGTTTTCGAAACTTTTCCCGGAACTTTTGGTTCCGACAATCGACCAAAAAATGTTGATCTCGAAAAATTACTCCAAAAAGATTTGTTTGGGGTACTGTCGGTGCGGAAATATACCATTACAATGGTTTCGTGGTTGCTCCAATTGAATCATCAAATTCAAATAAAATAAAGTAACGCAGCGTTCGGACGCGGAGCGCTCAATCGCTAATATTAAAAATAATTTCCGTTGAAATTCTATACATTTCATTTTTTTTTTACTTTATCGACTGATCGACGGACTCGTTCTTCCTAAACAACAAAACCTCAACATATCTTTTTCTACGAAAAGAAAACTATTCTATAAGCAAGCGAATAATCCGATTGGTACTTATTTTCTCAACGTTAACTATTATCCACACTTTTTTTTAAAGCAACTTTTAAATTTTCTGTCCGGGTTTACTACTCAGTTTGTAGTTGCGATCTACTTAACTGCTTGTAACAAGAGCTTCGTAAGTGGATGTGTCTCGAGTAACGTATTAAGGGAAAAACGGAAAAGGGGCGAGTTTTTTGCAAAGACTAGGACGGGAAGTCGACCCTATATTTTGTGAGGAAGACTCGTGACGTCTGGTAATTTCGTCGAAGGTCCAAGCGGAAACTCGTCCTTTATAGACGACAATTTTGGTTCTCGATAATTGCCTCGTTCAAGTGAAACGTGGGCCCCGCGATCGATAGAGGACTGAAGTGTGGATGGTGCACGTAGCGTGTATTCGTGGACAGGCAATTAGGCTCGTTAATTAACGTACGCCAGGGAAACCACTCGGTCTCTTGACTATATGAAACTGCTGCTCCTGCTTCTCATTTATCAATTCTACCTTCGATATTCCTATTAAATATACAATACACTTTTGCTGAGTTGAGAAAAAAGTGTTAATTGTGAAATTGAATGTACAAATTAATGAATACAGGAATTGATAATCGTGCAAAATATATGGGTCATTCCGTAGTAATTCACACAGGATGAAACCGGACCCTCTTCAATCTCCCTAATTTTTTTTTATATTGTTGTAATCACTGAAAGAAATTCCTGTGATTTTTATTAGATTTTTATTTTGTGCTATTCTTGATATAACCAATAAAGTTAATTTACAATTTGAAACATTCCACATTCAATTAAAAACATAATTTCAACATAAATAATGCGGCCAATTTTTCCGTTATGAAAAACAGTTTAATATAAATATAATAGAAAAATTGATTAACATCGTATGAAGTATGTTTATGTAGTTTAAAGTACGAAATATTAAGTTACACTAAGTACACCCCTTTTATTTGACTAGAAAAATTAACGAAAACTCTACATTGACAATTCGAAATTTCAACCCTAGTGTCATTATATAAGCATGCTTGATATGGTGCTTATCGATATTCGTACTATTGTTATATTAAACTCCGTGACATGATGAAAAAACTGGTCATATTGTTTATGTCGTAATCATGTTTTTGAGTAAAGTTAAAATGTTTTATTTATACATCCAGAAAGATCGAAAATAAAAATCACGAAAGTTCTTTTTAGTAATAACAAAGATTTTAAAAAGTATCAGGAAAATTGAAGAGGATTAAGAAAAAATATTATGAAAAAGAAACGATACATTTTTTTTTGTTTACCTAGAGAAGATTTATATTTCCATCATGACACTAGGTTTAGAATTTTGGATTTTCAATGCAGAATTTCGGTGAATTATTCTAATAATATAAATAAGAGCGTACTCAGTGAGACTTAGGGTTTTTTTTAATTTGAAATTTGAGAAACATACTAGAAATGATATTTGTTTTTTTCTTTTTAATTTAATACGATTTTCATAAACCGGCACTGATGGTTGTGCGGTCAGTGTCCGGCTTCGGTAGTCACCCGAGTTAAGCAGCATTTCATGCTGCCACTACTTGAATGGGTGACCGCTTAGCCATGCATCGTCTGGCACATCAACTAGTGAGCGGGAGACATTTTTTCTACATTTTTGTACGTGAGAAAAAGAATAAGTAAATAATAGTACGATTTTCATATTAAACAGCGCTACATAATTAAAAATTTGGTCATATTATTTACGTCAAAATCATGTTTTTAATTGTAGTTTCCATTTTTTAAATTATATACAATTTTTTTTATAAATCGAGAACGACGCAAAATAAAAGTCCAATAAACATGACAGACTTTTTTTTCAGTGATAACAACAATATAAAAAAATACTAGAGAAATTGAAGAGGGTCGGGTTTCATCTTATGTCAATTATCATGGATTACCCCATATTGTCTTGAAAATAAATTTCTCACTTTTGTGTAATAATAATGAAACTATATCATTTTTCATTGACGTATTACGGTACCAGAATACATTTCTAGAATAAATTAATCATATTTTTTAACAATGGATCCACATTTTCTTTTTTTTTTTTTTTGATAAAAATGAATTTTTCTGTAACGTTTTTATTCGTTTGCGATTTTTGTTTTGGAATTCTCTATCAAATAGAAATAGGAAAGGTAGCGTCTACCATTTTAATATTTTCCAGGTTCCTACGAGCCACCCGGCGCGACTATTTTCCTTCATGAATCCGTTGGCGATAGAAATCTGGTTGTACGTGCTAGCTGCATACGTACTCGTGTCGGTGACGATGTTCGTGGTGGCACGTTTCAGTCCCTACGAGTGGAATAATCCGCATCCTTGCCACTCGGGTCCCGAGATAGTCGAAAACCAGTTCTCTCTAGCCAACAGTTTTTGGTTCACCATTGGCACACTCATGCAACAGGGCAGCGATCTCAACCCAAAGGTACGTAACATATTCTACTAAAAGTAGGTATTCAAAAAGGATGGACGTTACTCGAACAAAATTATATTTAAATACTTTATCTCACACACTGCATAACCCCCCCCCCCCCCCCCAAATTCACACATTCTGAAGTAAAATTTTATAAGAAATTCGTGCGATAAACGTTTTTTTAACTCGTGTGACTGCAACACTGACCTTCGGCTCGTCATACTCGTCAACATTTTTTATTTCACTCCGTATGTAAAACGCGGGTTTACGCATACGAAACGTGCTTCAAACCCCGTTTTCTCCTGACTGCACTGAAATAACGTGATTCCATCCCTGAAAAGCGCGAGGAAAGTCGCCGATAGCTGACCGCGAGCAGTGCGCATGTGCAGCGGGCAAGATATACGAGCCAAGACTCCCTGCTCGCGGTCAGGTATCGCCGAATTTCCTCTCGCTTTTCAGTGACAGAAATGACGTCATATTTCAACGCAATCGGAAGAAAAGAATCGTATGCTACGCGGGAGGCAGCGCGATATTCACCTCGTGCTCATGCAGCCCTCGCTTCACTCGAGCAGCAAACCTCACACTCGGTGGAAATCGCGCTCTTCCCTGCCTTGTAGCATAATGTACTATTTACACGCCCTGTAAAATAATAGTATATTACACGACACGAGTGCGATCAAACTTTTTCTAACGAGTGTGAGTTTGCAGCACGAGCCGAAGATGAGTTGCAATCACACGAGTTGAGAAAATGTTTCTCGCACGAGTTTCACATTTATGTCAAGAGTGCGAGAAGTGCAACTTCTCACACGCTAAGGAAAACGAAGCGTGCAAGAAGTAAGCACTTCTAAGCGGGATAAAATTTAGTTCGATACTCGTGTGAAAAATGTTTTCTATACTCGTATGATTGCACCACGAGTCGAAGGCGAGTTAACTTCGCACGCGTTATAGAATAGTATATTGTGCAACAAGGGTCGAAAGTTGGCGATTGCGACGAGTGCGAGGTTTGCTGCCCGAGGGAAGCGAGGGCCGCAAATCACACGAGTCGCAATTGTCATTCGACACTCGTTGCACATCATATTTTCTGTAACGAGCGCATGAATAGTGGTGCTTTGGATGGTAGTTTTACGGGAGGAACAGTGAAAAGTCAGGTTATAACTTTTCCTCCCTAGGGCCAAAAGTGAAAACCCAAGGGCCGAAAGTGAAGAAATCGCGACTTGCATACTGACTTGAAATGAGCCACTTTCGGCCCGCAAAACTGCCATGAAAAGCACCGCTTTTCATACGCGAGTTACAGAAAAAGTTTTACCGCCCTCGTGTCGTAATGTACTATTATCGCACTAGTATCGTAATGTACTATTTTGTAACACATCGGCAAAAAATCGCCATTTTATACCTGTGAAGCGTGGTGAAATTAGCACTTATTAGATACCCCGGAATAAATGATTATATATGGGGCATTCCATACTGCTTCGTTCTGGCTCTGACCCTTGATCTCTGTGGGATTGGACCAGCATTTCTTTCTACTCCCGACAGATCGTCTTTATTATCGACATAGGTCGGTAAAATGGTAGGCTCTTTTGTAGTTTTGATTATTCATTGTTAATACGCTACACACATGTTTTAAATTGTACACTATTACGTCTTGGCTATTTTTCTTCTTCTTCTTCTTATTATTATTATTCAACTGTCGAATTAATTATTAATCATTTTAAATCCATCATTACATTTGGACATTTGGATCTTGGACATTTTTTATATTTTCTGAAAAAATCTCTAAAATACCACTCATGAAGACGAACATTTTAAGCGTAGACGGAAAGTGGGACAACCTTTATTTCGATTCTTTATGAGACTAAAAAAATTAAATAGAAAATTAAAACTCTCATAAAAAAACGAAAAAAAATTGTCCCATTCTGAGACAAAAGATTGGGAGTAGGGTACATTTTTTCCCGTCTTCTTTTTCCAACCCCACCTTCCGTCTAGGCTTAAAATCTTCGTCTTTATTAGTAGTACTTTAGAGATTTTTTCGGAAAAACAAATGTCCCAGTTTAAAAAACAATTATTTTTGTTTATTAATTCAAAATGAAAGCTACGGAGGAGTTGGGAAATTTTTTCATATAAATTTGCATAAAAGTAGTAGAAAGAAGTGCATTCGAAAGTTTTTAAACGCAATTTTTAGAACGATTTTTAGAAATTCACAAGTGTGCGAAATATGCGATGAAACATTTGAAAAAAAATGGAACATGCTGCACTCATTGGGGTGAGTGACTAAAAAAATAATCAACTATATCGACGATGATCATGGTGAAAGGTAGTCCGTTCGGTGTATAATGCTCCATATATGAAACAGGACAGGTCGCTACTTTTCGACCCCTGCTTTGGGAGACTGTTTCACCCCCTAGAAGTTGTTTTTCGCGAGATAAAAAAAGTGTCGCTTATTTTTTTATGTAGACACACATTGCAATATGTATTACACACATATTACAATATTATTAAAACCGACGAGGGACACCTGCGATACCTTGTAAGGTTAGGTAATTTATGCCCACTTATCCACAAATCTATTGGACACATCATATTGGACATATCGAGATCGGACACAAAAGATGTTAAACACACCACGATTGGACACATAACTTATTGGACACACACGATATTGGACGCATCGAGGTTGGACATATCAAAACCGGATAAACCAAGATAGGATACATAACTTAATGGACAAATCAAGATTGTGGCCACACGAAGATTCGATACAAATTATTGGACACATGATGATTCGACACAAAATTGATCAATCGAATAATTTGTGTGTCGAATCTGGATGTGTTCAATAAGCTATGTGCCCAATCGTGACATGACCAATAGCTTGTGTGTCCAATATCGATGAGTCCAATTGATTTGTGGGCAAGTGCGTCCCTCCCAGTAATTTAGAAAAATTCAAAGTTACTATAGCCTCCCCTTAATTGTGAAGGGTGTAAAAAAATAGTAATCAGGAGTGACTTATGAGTAAAAAATGTTTGTGCTTATTCGACAAAATAAAGTGCGACCACGACTTTTCCGTACATAAAGCTTATTCAAAGATGGTGATATAGCAACAGGTTGTTCCAACGAGCTGTGCTATGCATGCCGAGACGACTTAATTAGGCCGGGTAATGAGACGCAACGATTCAATTAACATCGAGCCAAGCTTTGCATTGAACAAACAAATATTCCATGTAATGGGCGATAAGTGCGCCAGTGGCATGGACAGAATCCTGTAATGCAACTGCATTCAAACGTTCCACCGCAATAATTCATTATACAAAGTAATACGGAACAATTGATTAAGAAAACATAATATGAATATCGGGAGTCGATGAATGATGCCGTCGAAGAAGAGGGATAATGGAATGTGTGAATATTTATTGCAGAATTATCGTAACCACGTCGCGATGAACGGGGATTATTATCTTGAAAATTTGTGGACCTACTCTGGCACAGTGCGTAAAAATTATGCGATTGGGGCGAAATGGGTAGCAGGGTGGTTAATAAAAACAGATATGTACGTTTCGCATTCGTTCTTCATTTAAAGTTTTGCACCTTTTCACTAAAAAAAAAAAGTAACTCCCACAAAATGCCTGTGCAATGAAAAAAAAACTGCTTCATCGCTTTTAAAATATCATTAAATAGACCATTTTTAAGTTTTTTAGAGTTCAAATGTCCGGAAAATCATTTGATACACTTTAGTTTTTTTTTTTTTCATTTTAATTATTTGCATTAGAACGCTTATTCTCGACATCTTGAAATTCATCCCATGATGCTTGAATTGAACAGTACCATTACAACTGCTACATTGCTTCTGACATTTTTCCAATGTTAATCTTCGAATTCGAAGAGTGAAAATTGCTGGCGCTTCTTTTATTTTTTCATTCTACTTGATCTAATAGCGTTGATACTGACTCGTGTACGACAACATTTTGTGTATAATTGATTTTACATTTTTTTTATCACAACATGTACATCGGTGCTAAAGTACGAACTTATTTCAGATTAAACGTGAGATATCACGTTTCAATATAATATAAGAGAACAGACGCAGAGTCAGATGTTCAGTTTTTTAAATGTAGCTTTTAATATTATTTTTTTTTAATAAAAAAATGAACCATTTTTACTTTGCAAACTGTTTTTCAATATTTATGGATAATTATAAAGATCTGTGATCTTTAACGGTCTACATAGTAATTTTTTATAAAATCGAAATAACTGTAATTCTTTAAAAATTTGAACCACTCTTACAAGAAGGTCGCATGTTTACAGCATTATTCAAATACTTGAAACATCTTGCTTTTAACTCTTTGTATCGTGAAAAATTGACTATGATGAAAAATTGAATAATTCATTAATGAACAAATTCATAAAAAATGTACATATGTTTACAGCTTTAGCCCGCTTTATTATATCTTTTTAAACTATCATCCGTTAAAATAAAAAATTCAAATTGATCTAAAAACCTGAGGCCATTTACCGATTGTCATCTGATAATAATCTGATAATAACCGAACCTATTTGTCAGTTCATTCCAAATTCAATACCGATCCTCATTTAACATAGTTTTATTTTTACAAAATTATTTAGCTCGATAACTAAAAATTTGCGCCAGCTCAAATTCTCAACGGTACAAATGCATTATTGACATGATGGTGTCACCTTCAATCTTGCACAAATCACCAGTGACTGTGTCAATTATCGGCGGCGAGAGGGGAGTAGGCATTAAATGGCGACCGATTATTCTATGGTCGATGCATGTCAACATTCCTGGCAACAATGTACTCCATTCATCGGCCTTTCAACGACACTCACCGAACTCGACTCACCGCACTTGTAAACCTGAATTGATTTCACTCAACGATTTTTCAGTCTTTCGTCGAATCAAATGGTTCGAGCACTTCTGGCTCGTCTGACCCTGCGGATATTGTGATCAAAAATAAATATCCGAGTTTACAGATTCTCTCCCTTTATGAAATACAATGTAGCTGAAGTGCTGACAGTGCCCTCGAGTCACGAAATTCAATGGATTCGAAGAGGCAAATAGCCTCTCGTGTCCCATGACAATATTCCATTCGCATGTCTCAGAACGTGCCGCTTTGCTGCTTTTTAGGTCTGGATGGAAAGCACTCCACTGCTTCCTTCCTCCAACTTTTTGCTTTCCCTCTTTTTCTCCATGAAAGTTTGAACTTGGGAACGAGAAACTGCCATTATTTTTATTTATCTCGGCACTAGAGTGCCCTGTTTGCATTGATGAATTTGTATATGAGGTATTCGGGGCTAACTCAGTAAGCGTTCATTCCTGACCCCCTCCAATACGGTCCATAATTTTTTATACTATTCTATGTGCTCGAAAAAACATTTTTATTTTTTTTACTAAAACTTTTTTTTCATGAATTTTTTAAGCTTACGCCGGACCCGGCGTAAGCTTAGGCGCTTTAGAGCCCGGATCTCTTTATGTCAGATTTGGCATTTGACATGAACAAAACATTTCAATACATGAACTGGCGACCAATCATAGCACGAATAGATCGCTAACAATGAATTTCGCATTTGTCGCTCATAAACTTTTCACTAAAGGACATTTTTTGACCCAATTAAAAAACTGTCATTTTTTTCGAAAATCCTGCATTAGATTTCAACATTTTTGAGTTCTGACCCAAAGTGGACGGATGTTTGCGTCAATCTTTTTAAACCATTTGTTCGAAAAGTCATTAAAAGATGGAGAAAAATACGAGGTCTCGGTTCACGGACGGTTGTTGCATAAACAGATAATACACGATGCAAGATTATTTTTGAATTTTCCTGCTTTTTTTTACCGGTATAAAAGAAAGTCATGTATTAAATAATGAGATGTTGAAATAGAAAATCAAGTGCGACATTTTTATTATTATGGTTGTTGGGCATAATGAAACATTGGTTTATGGTCAGTATTGAAAAATCGACCAAAAGCCAACCATCGCTGCACTCAGCTGAGAGTTCGAATTAGGATTATTTTATTTTATTCAACCATACTGTAAAAAAATGTTGTATGAAAATTAATATACCGGTATATAAAGCTCGGATGCATATACCGTATATTGATTTTCAAAAACATTCGTCATGAACAAATACAATTCTGGTATATTGAAAGGAAGCAGCTTTTTTTTTAAATATTATGATCTATTTGACTTCTGATTTTCAAAACTTTTTTCATAAATTCGCAACCGGTGTGCATGGAAAGTCATAGATGTCCGGATTGTTTTTTCTCATGAATACTTCTTCAACATTTGAAAACTTAGTATACACCAAATTGTGGACTGACTTTTAACAGTAATGTACTGTTGTATTTGAAATTTACTCTACTCGTACTAGATTGTAAAGCCCCTGTAGAGTAAAATTCAAATACTTTTGTATATTAGATGCCAGCGAACGCGTTTTAAAAAACGTTTCCGAATTTAACGGTTAATATACCGTTAAGATTCAATATTACTACCTGAAAATTGAATATGCTCGGTCCCGAAAAAATTATAGCTCCTGAAAATGCCGATTGCATTAATTTCGACGAATTGAAGGAACGTAGGATTTTGCCGAACCCATGGCATTTGAAAAAGGCTTGGTATTGTTAATGACAACTTTATTAAATTAAACTACAGTAACCACACACATAGCAAGTAAGGAATCAAAGTTATTTAATATAGCCTTTGAAGGCCTCAATCGCCTTTATTAGGGCGAAAACTTTTGGGTCGAACGACGAGGTCTTCCGCTTCTTGCCGCCTTTTTTTCGTCCCGTAGCAGGCTTTGTCTTAAGGAAGAACCTACAAAGCAGTAAACAAATATGTCCAAAATTTACACAACCAAAATTGCCAAAAAATTTGACGAAACACTGAAAATTTCATATAATTTCGACTAAATGAAGAAATTTATTTTCGATGAAAAAAAAAACCTTTACTGGCTATTTCCTTAACAGTTTATTTATTAATTCGTTTCCTCATAACTTTTCGGCATCATTATTATGCAAAATCAATGTTCTTGATATCTTTATTGCAGTTGATTTTTTAAACTTTTGCCGCATCACGAAGTAGTTACAATATGATTGTATTAAACGTTTGAATGTCGTGTCGTAAAATGTTGTGAGGAAGTACACGAACCTAATCGTATGGATATACAGAAACTCAACTTGACGTTTTTCTACGGAACTTTATCAGAAAAGCGGGTGGAGGGAAGCGTTGCAACGGAAAAATATTCAAAGGAAAGGCGTCTACGAACACAACAAAAGTTTATTAATACCTCTGCAAGAACTCGAGAGTCTTGCACACCCCTGGCGCGTATTCATACTGGAAAACGAAATATGCCATTACAAGCGTCAGCAAGCCGTCAAACAATCCATTCGCTTTGATGAAGGTTGATCGTTCAATAATAACAAGGTGTTTAGCCTCGTCGTCGTAAAAAGATCGCCCTGCAACATACATTCTTAACAATTACAACAATATCATATAGAATGTAAATACAAGAACAAGACAATTCAAAAATACAAAAAGTAAAAAGTCACCGAAATACTTGCAAAAAATGGTATGCAATATAATATACGATTTATCGTTCATATTTTTAATATCAACTCTTATACTGCGCCTGACAGCAAAATGAAGCATCTGATCATGTTTTGGGTGCAAGTCAAATGTCAGTACATCGTACTAAATTTACCGTTTCGTTTGAGTTAGAGTAGTTAAGAAAAAAACCAGATATTTCCCTCACCTTGAACTATCAAAACTGGATGTGCGGGAACGTGGGTTTTCACAGTCTCAACTTCTACATCCATCTGTATATGAAAACAAAATGGTATTCTTTAGAAATATGTGTAAAGTATATTTATGGATTCTTGCAGTTGATACTTACGGCAATCATTTGAAATAAACCGTCGGTGTCTTCCGTGAACTGGTTGACGATAATTGGAACCATAATGCCTGTGATCGCGATAGAATTTTACCCTGCCATTGTCGCTTCTTTAGCTTCTTTAAATAGGTCCATGGCATTCTTTGATACCAATTGAGCGGACGTTGATTTCCGGCGGTCCGTTTTATATATAAATTTGAGGGACTTGATCCAAGCAGGTACTTTTTCTACCAGCGAGTTTTCCCACACTTCAGTGATGGGCTTCCCGAAAAGACGTGCTGCATGTGCGATCATAAACTTGCTGTGCGTCAAATATAGCCATTCGTTGAGCACCTTATATATATCCGCCTTAGGTGACTTGATTGCAATCTTTTGACTTGGGTAAATGACGTTCATGAGATTAAGGATTTTTTGGTCATCTTCAGAACCCCTCTCTCTCACTTTCAAAAAGTTGTCGAAGAACGGTCGTTTTGTCTTTTTGACTTTTCACCGACTCTGATGAAGGTAGAATCGGCTGGTACTCCACATATCCTTACTCGTCTGTTTTACGAAGTGTAGAGCGCGTTGTGTCAGGTGTTTCATTGCTTTCATTTTCGTCACTATCAGACGAATTATCAAGAGGTCGCTTGCGAATACTTTCCTTTCTGTAGTTCACCGCATTGTATATTTGATTACGTAGGGTTTCCATCCCTGCTCCAACGGTGCGACCATTAATCATGTCGCAGAAAGATCTGGGATACTTATCCGCCAACATTTTTGCGATGCGTTCCGAAGGTTGGCGAGTTGTATCCTTAAGTTCGTGAACTAAGTAGTCAGCGATAATGCCTATCATCGACCTCCGATCAGATAGCTCAGGTTGGACAGCATTATTGCAAGCTTCGATCAATCGCAGCGGAAATCTCTGCCATAGATTCATACCAATAGACTCTTCGACGCTATTCGCTGATCGAGAGTTGACTGCGTCAATAAATTCAGCACGTCTAGGATTTAAAACATGATCTCGCTAATTGAAACTCATACTGGCAGTCTATTTACGACGGATAATCAATTATCTAATTCGTAGAACCAATGCATTGATCGGAGAAAATGGAACAATTCTCTACATCGAGACAAAAAAAATACCAAACTATTTTTCTATTCCTTAAAAGTAAGCTTGATCGCAACACAAATTATTCGTTTGCAGAATTCGTTTTGTCTCAAGAAATTATTTAATTATATCAAACAATATAAAAAATATTTAATTGAATGGAAAAATTCTTTTTCTTAGCGAGAAAAAGACCCGCGAGAAAAGACTGCAAATGGAACATTAATGAAAGACAAAGGTTCGTCAGAGTGAAAATTATGCAAATGTTGTCAAGTAAAGTGAAGGAAGTAAAAAAGTGTATGGGAAATATCCGAAAAGGAATCAATCGATAAATGGTATTATAGTACAAGTACATCGAAGTAGTGAATAAATGGCATGCTAATTAACACAAGGATAGCTAATCCATTAGGTTCAAATAACTATTAATACTATTACATTCAACTACTAATTCTGCATTTTTCCAATGATCACACATTGAAGATATTATGATAAAAAGGCAGTCGAACAGTTAAGGCAACTTCTAGTTTTTATGGGGAAATACGATTGGATATTTCAAGTTCAAGGAAGGTCTCATACAGATAGTGTGCTGATAGATGTCATGCGAAGTAACGGAAAATCAGATGACGAAGTGAGTGCTGTGTTAAATACGCAGGAAAAGCATAATGAAATATACAAACAAGCAGCAGTGATCGGATTGGAATGTTTAAAATGTAGAAATACTGCGGAAAGAGTTTAGTAACTGATATTTTTGACAGTAGCAGATCAGCTGGGCGATGTGAGATGGGTTTACAGACCCAAGTGCATAAGTGTGAGAAGTTAATCCAAAATCATTAGAGGCGAGTAAAAGTAGCAGCGCAAACATTAAAGGTTTAAATGTGAAAATACAGCGTCCACATTATATTGTCAAATTGTTTACAGGGACCAGAAATATTTTCATTGCTGAGCCCATAATTTCATAACACAATCATAATAATCATTATGATTGATTTCTGTCATTGTACATGAGGAATGGTAATAATCTGTCACTTTCCCTTGCTCTTTAAGAAAAAAGAAGGAGGAACGATAGAGGGCCCAAATTCTGCATCAATTCTCCTTCGGTCGTTGCGTTCGACAAAGACGCCTTAACCGAAGTTGTCGCGGAAAGGCCCTCGGACATTACGTTTGGACATATCCATTCTTGTCCTTCTAGAAGTATCATCAACGTAACACAACCGGTATGGTTTTCAGTTAAAGCCGTTAAAACTTCATCATCGTCAACTTCTACTCCATCTTCATTTAATAAAACCTAACGACTGACATTGTTCTTTTGATACAGGTAGAGTTTGTGAATGAAAATGTTCGCACTCCAGATACATGACTTGAAAAATTCGTTAAATACCTTGTACTCTCCCCGTTCGGATTTCAATTTTTCTATGGCACTTTCGACCACCTCGACTAAAGTCTTCGCCGCGACAAGAACTGTTCTTGAGCGGTCTGAAAGAACTACTTTAAAAAGTGGCATTATATGTGTTTTTCGGCACACCTGTAACAAAATTAAAATAGGAATGCACACATATACATAAAATGGGAATCCACACAGATACGAAATATGGAAGCAACCGAACTACAACTAGAAGCTATGAAGCCTGAAAATAAAATGACCACAATGGAACTTTTTGAAAGAGTGCATACAAATTCTTAGAAAAAAAAATGCTTGCTTAGTGTTTTCGAATAGTATTCAATGCGGTAACAATAGTAAAATGTTGTCTGAAGTAGGCCTGTTTACAAATGATATAAAATTAACGATCGTATTTAGTGTCCAAACTTCTAAGAATTACAGCGCATTCTAATGTCAACTGCTCTTAAAAACCTGTGTCTTTAATTGGACTTCATTTCCCTGAACATCAAGAACATTTTTTATAAAGTATATGATTTTTTAAGACAAAATGAACGTCTCTGTTGAAACAAACCCACGCAATTATACGCTTCAAATTAATAGCCAACTTTACCATAATATCAGTTTTTGAAGTACAATCGACCATTTGTATTGAAATTTCAAAAAGCCAATACCTTGAATATGTGAAATCGCCTATCTATTAGTATGAAATCGATTCAAAAGCTTGTTTTATACTTCATTGCTGATTGGTTTCTATTTTTGTGTATCGTTTAAGCTATTCGGATCAAAGTATATAACATATTGCATATTCTCAGATCACAAATTTACATACGGGCATACTCTTAAGTGAATTGAAAAAGGCATCCAAAAAATAGTTTTCTATAAGCGATAACGCACAATTGAAATGCATACTTTAAATTATATGCAATTTAAATACAAGTCCTCTTGTCTCGCATTGATGGTACTATAATTTTCACAAAAATATTACCATTTGCCTGTTATTGTAATCTTGAATAAATTGAATAAACGAATATCTAAAATGAGTCTTTTGATTTAAAGTAACGAAGCTATCATAAATTACATAAAGCAATCAGTAATATTAGAAGAGTACAGTCATAAAATGTTCTGGTACATTCTATTTTCCGTTAGATTAAAAAAAGGTATCTTTACGTTGATTCATTGATTGACAAGCGACTTCGCAAGCCGTCCCGAACGAGACCATGATGAGGTTTTACGCACAACATGGTTCCAATGTTGTATACGTGAAGAGCTTCTATGATGGGCACTCGATTCAGCCGTAGAAATTCGTATCGTATGAAAGTACCAAGTTGGTACGCTCGTAGATGGGGACGAAAAACAGTTTGGAGTACTTCGACAACTACAAATACGTCGTCTTCGTCACATAATAACAATAATATTTGGCCGACCTCAACGTTGTGCTGATAGCCATCGTAGCGTATAAATATAGCATCTTCTTTCGCGTAACGGATTGCCTTCATGACGATTTCGCTGCATTCTTGAAATTGCTCTGATATTTCGGCTTTTCTAATTACAGCTTGGATCTTATTACTGTATATATTTCTATTGAAATTTGCATTTCCTTTCATTTCTAGAGCAGCTCGTATGTCGGCGCCGCAACGAAGGTAACTTTGGTAAAGTTCGTGCGTCTCAGCCATCGATTTTGATACATTTATATAATTTCGAGAAAAACGCAGAGCCCTCTTGAAGTATGTATGCTTACTTTCAAAGCGCATCGTCCATACTTTCATCAATGGTCCGAACCGTAAAATTAATTCGGGATAGTGCTTCATGTAATGATGCTTCGGACGAAGCTTTAAACCAAATTCGAATCGTAAACTGCTAAGTATGGCAACACCGAGGTGTGGATCGCAGGAGCGCATACAATCTCTACACTCTCCGTTAGAAGCAATATTCAATGCCAAGCTTTGCATTCGGCATCTATAATCGTATCTTCGATCAGAAGGGGGAACAGCCTGAGAAACATCCTAACCTGCCACGCACCTCCAACTATCCTTTTCTTTTTCGCTGATATAATGCTCGGCTTGTCTCGTTGATCCGTTGAAGAATATAGAAACTGGTCAATACGTTTGTTTAGCCTCTTGTATGTAATCCAATTATCTTTTACTAGCAGGTCCAGATATAATTTCAAATCATATGCAACGACACCTTCCAGCAGATCATGACCTAGGCACAGTGGTAATCCCGGCGTGCAAACGTGGAAATTCTCTAAGTTGTTGAAGGCTGAATCGAATTTGACGCTCTGATAGTCATTCCGATTCCCTATTTCTTCCAATGCTGCCTTGCACGATTCAACTGTTCTGAACTCAAAATTCTGACGGATTTCTTTCTCATCCTGGAGTTTGTCTCGCGTTATTAAACAGTATCTGCAGAAATAAATTCCGGTGCTGAAATTCTCGATGCCGCCTAGCTGATGCTCGCCTAGTTGATGACTTCCAAGATTATCTCTTGCTATGAAAACAACAGCTCCTTTAACAAGTCCGCCCGTCGACAATCTGAATCCCTGTGTTTCGATCCTCTCGAGGTCTTCAATTATGCGACCGTACACTTGTTTGTGATCGAAGTCTTTCTCTTTGCAGAGGGCCACCAATTTTATAGAGCTCGTCCGTGACCGAGCGTGATCAGTCAGGGTTTCCAATACTTAACTATACGGCGAGGATTTTGTGCTTGTGGATAGAGTGGGTTGACAACTTCGAGGCTGTCTTGATACAAGATCAGTTTCAGTGCATTTGGATATTTTTTTTTTTAATTGGATTGCCGTAAAACAGTGCCATCTGTAAATTCGGCCAGTATATCGGGGTCTGGAACTTCTGAATGCGTATCTAAATGAGGCTGAAGAGATTTGTCCGAAAAAATGTTTGTCAATGTTTCCACGAGAGGTATACAGGGTGTCCCATTTGAAACAATCCACCTAAATATCTCCTGAGGGGGCCAAGTGACAGGAAATTTTTAGAGACCTAAGTTGTAGGGTTTCGAGGGGGACATTCGATGCATGCATTTTTTTGAGCTTTCAAGGGCATGCTTGCAAGCTGCAAGCACAAGTCACTGAAGAGAACGTACTGGAAAAAATTCGGATCTTCGTTCAGTCTTTGCAAGGCCCAATTACAAAAGTCGACACTATTCCTTCGGACTTGCGCGGACAATGCTTGAGTCAACGTTATGTGATACGGATGGTAGCGGCCAGATCGGAGGATTCTTTGGACGGTGCTCCATGGTACACCTAAATCTCGTTCGATTTCTCTCAAACTGATGTGCGGATTCATGTGAATCATAGCGAGAATGGCAAGAGCTCGAGGATCATTACGATTGATGCCTCGTTGTCGTTGTAGTTGCCGTCGTCGATAAATTCGTCCTCTCCTACAATTTCGTTCAATGTTGCGAATTACTGCATATGTGGGATGACGTCGGCGATTAGGGTACCGTTCTCGATATGTCCGGGCAGCGACTCGATAGAATCCTCGGCACTCTCCTAATACGAGTAAAATATCCACAATTTCACTCGCTGAGTACATCGTAATGTGTTCAATGAAAGTACAGGCGATACTATCTCGATTCTGGTTGAATTGAAACTGTTTCGAATAACAGAATCCTCGAGGTAATGGGGAATTCTTTGTTATTGTTTACATTCCATAAGTACGGTTGGTGAATGGATTAACGGAACAATCATCCACGCCAACACGCATCAAGGGTATGTGAATTTTCAGTTTGATACAAGAACGCATTTTCGACGCATTTTTCGAGTAAAATCGAAGGAATTGACATGAATAATGAGGTATTTGAAAACAACTCATCAAGGCGGACAAGTTTCATCGTGGTGAAAAATGCGATTGTCATTTGAAAAAAAGCTCCTTGTGCTTGCAGCTTGCAAGCATGGCCTTGAAAGCTCAAAAAAATGCATGCATCAAATGTCCCCCTCGAAACCCTACAATTTAGGTCTCTAAAAATTTCCTGTCACTTGGCCCCCTCAGGAGATATTTAGGTGGATTGTTTCAAATGGAACGCCCTGTATAGTGAAATGACTTTATTTTGTTTTCATTATTTTCGATACGTACTTCAATAGGCTCAACATATGCAAATTCCTTCTTAAAGAAGCGTTTTCGCTTGAAAGCTGTATTCAAATGATCGGAACAATGCACAAAAAGGTCATTGTCGAAAGTTTCAACTGTGATTTTATTTACTTTGTACAGTGTTAAACCTTCTGCAAGCAATCGCAGCTTCACAGAATTCTTTACGGTGCTCTGGCATGGCTGATGGGCCTCAAACGTTTGAGATACAATGTGTTGTATCGTGGAGCACGGTATTAAAAATTCGCATTCTAATTTTAAGTAAAATTGAGTTATATTCAATAAGAACGCGTCACTTGAAGTCTCAATGCACTGTGGATTTTCGATATGAGATGCCTTGATCTAGATTTTCTCTCTGCGCGACCGCCTCATCATCGTCATCAGACCATACCATTGGCTCCGCAAAAGAATGTTCATCACGCCTGTCACTTTGTTCGGAGACAACTGGCCGTGAATTTGTTACGACCGACTTATGTTTAACGGTCAAGTGACTAGTAAACGAACCCAGCTGACCATACGAGTTATCACAGTTTTCGTACGGACACATAACAACGGTTCCGTTTCTGATGTGCTCTTTAAGGTGTTTGATAAGTTCATGGCGTTTATAAAATTCTTTTTTGCATAACTTAATCGCACAAACAAACTTTGCGTTCAGGTTGACTTGAACCATATTATGTCGAGACTCAACCGTGCCTAACGGACGGATTTGATGTGTGCGACGCACATGTGGCAGCAGCGACAGTTTGTGACTGAATGATTTATCACATTTGTTAAATCCGCACCAAAACCTAACCGATAAGTTCGAATGCAAAGTTCGATGTTGCAAGTGATTTTTCATATCGATTGATTGGAAAGAACAGAATTTACAGTGAAACATCCTGATCGTGAGTATAGCGAGAAAGAGAGTGGAAAGCAACGCGTTCATGCAAAAACGCATAACTAAACAAGTGCACTCTTAAATTTTTGACCACTTTCCTTTATGATGAGTCATCACTCAGCCTTTGATTCGAGATGCATAAAGTGACGATTGATGGGGATTTTTAGCGCATAATACAAATCGACCCATTTCGAAGGTTCTAAATCCGACTGAAAAAAAATACTATAATTAATCCTCTCTTAAAAAAAACATGACACATCGAAAGAGAATTATATCGAAACACTGAAGCGGAAATCGATTCACGGATCGAATTGTATAAGGTTGCAAATATCATGTTTAGCCAGAAGAAAAGACAAACGAAAGGAAAGGAGTGCGAGCGAAGCGAGCACGTTGTTGCTAGTTGGTGTAAAATAAAAAGAAATTAATATTGATTACGTGGTTTTCTGAGCAGTCGAACTGAATGTCAATAACAAGATTGAGCCAGCGTGTTGCCAGAATGGGATTTACAGTAGGATAGTTTCGCTGCAACTTCATATCGGCGTTCTCAAAAGGTTGATAAATCAATTAACTACAGTAGAAGTGCAGTAGAAGAGATACATATGAGTCAAAATAACATAGCGCAAACCTTTGCTGTCGGAAATGCATTTTCAATGCACATCCGAAAAAAGTTGTAACAAATTACTACATTATACAAATGAAGAAGGCCACACCCCACTATTGTCATATTAAAATTAACTCATGTGGAGCTGTGAAGTAAAATAACATCTATTCTACCACTGTAAAGTCGTGTCTACCGATATGAACAATATAGTTTACACAAAAAAAAAAAAGAGTTTGGTAAGATTGTCAAACAACCGTATTTTTTTCTATTCTCTAAGCCTATGTGTATAACAGCCTACGAAAACAAAAAAGTCTCGAAATATGTTTAATTGCGCATAAAAAGTTTGACTCATTGAAATAAGTGAATAACTATTGTATAGAAACAAATAACACAAAAAATAAGTTGCCTGCGAAAATTAATTTTGGAAGGCCATGGAACGAAATTGCACAACTAAATTAGCTATCTGCTATTATTTATTATTATTTTATCATAAATTCTGATTCGAAATCATGTTACTTTTGCAATGATAAACAATCAGCCTACTTTTTATGAAAGATATACGTCGGTGTGTTTATCAAACGCAAGATGACACTCTTCGTTCGGCAACGGGCGCACGGTATCTTTACTTGAACGCTTTTGTATCAAGTCTGTCAAACCCTGGAGCAGACGCCGGAAAAAACACGCAATTAAAAAGCTCGAACGAATATTTTATATTATTGAGACTTGATTGTATCTCGGGAGCGCGTAGACTCGAAAAAATGATTTTAATATACAATGAATTCCTCCGGATAATCCCGTCTATGAAAAACCGTTCACACCGATTTCAGCCAATGAAATGCGAGAAATGTACGGTAATGAAAATTAAGTTCCGTCATAGTTATAATGAATAATATAAAACTCCTCACTGCAGTCTCCATTCTTGGGCACTGAACGAATGATTATCTAGGATTTGGTTCTCTGCATGGTAGTATTTTATCGGGGTATGAGCAATAACATAAATATCCGTAACGTAGGAATCGAGGAAAATCAAAAAGTGAATGAAATTTTTCAAGTACGAAACCACCTAGATAACCCGACTCGTACTGAACGCAAGATATTGTGAAATCATGAGTATAGACATCTAAGAAAAGTATTCCATTCGTTGCAATATAATGAAAGTAATAGCTTTCAAGAATACCAATAGCAATAGCTTTTTAAAAAATTCAAGATGCACTGGTTTTTTTATAATAACTTTTCTTGTACTTTTTATTGATAAAGAAAAAGGAACTTTTATAATTTTGCATGTTTCGGTTTTGAGATCCGACGTAACAGACTGAAATTAACTATTGAATTCTCATCATTGTTTTTTATGAAATTCAATCACTGAATAATTTTTATTGAATCACGTTCAGATCCGATTTCAAAATATTGCAGCGAAGTTCGACATGTATGATTAATGATAACTCCTATGAGACATCTAACAACAAATTCATTATTAATAAAAATGGATGTTACCCGTTTAAAAATAATGAAATGAGCTAATAAGCTTACGTTTTTACGACAGTTTTCGCTAATTTTACAATGTATTTTTTATCTCGTAAATTTCATCATCATTATGATGGCAATTATTTTGAGGTATGATCGCAGAAAGGTATAGTGTAAACATCCTGAACGAAATACATAGAAACAGTCTTTACTATTATTGGCTCTTAAGTAATTAATAGAACAAGCAAAAAATAACGCGGTGAAACAATTGAAAGTTTTTAACTCTCGTTTGCAATCGATGAAATATGATATATGAAGATCAAATACGATAAACGAAAAATTTTTTTTTTAAATAATTACAAGACAAAATTGTAATACAACATTTGCGAAAATTCTTGCAAACACGTAAGCTTCTTTCGTTATTTCGTTATTTATGCCGGTATTGTTTCAATATGTAGAATTCATTTTTATTGACAATCAACAGTTATTGTTAGATTTCTCATAAACGTTATCTTTTATCACACGAGTCGAACTCTCATGCAATATTGAGTAATCCGATCTGAACTTGATTCAATAAAAATTATTGAGAAGAAACATTTGACCGCGACAAAAAATAATGAAGAAAATTAAATTACTAACTTCAGTCTGTTACGTCGGACTTCGCCTTTTTTTTTATTCATTCATTCAAAATTTCAAAATTATACAAGTTCCTCTTTTTTTATCAATAAAAAGCACAAGAAGAGTTATCATAAAAAAATAGCACGTCTTGAATTTTTATAAATATACTCTGCTTGAGGGGACCGAGTCAAAAAAAAGTCATAAGAAAAAAAGTTTGTAGATGATACTCTTCTTCAGAAAAATCTTACATTTAATTTGCATTAAGTACATAAAAAGCATTATAATTTCACAATTTTGTAAAGTCATACAGTGCACCAAAATAGTGTGAAGGAAAAAGTACAATTTTTAACTAGTAGCTTTCAGACTTAACTGATGAATTTTAAAGTTCGCTATCTTATTTTATATGTCGAAGAGTGCATTATAGTATGAATAGCTTTATTATAAAGCCCTGAAATAAAAATTATTACACTCATACTAGAATGCACTCTTTAGCAGATAAAACAAGACATCGAACATGAAAATTTCGGTGCACTGTATGTCTCCACGAAATTGCAGAATTATAATACTGGTATGTACTTAGCGCAGTTTAAATGTAAGATTTTTTTTAAGAGGAGTATCATCTATATCATTTTTTGTTCTATGACTTTTTAGGTGACGCGACTACCTTAATTTAAGAAAAATGATTTTAATTTTATTCCGAAAACAACGAGACGTTTTTAAAAAAATGTCTGGGTAATTGAATTTACTTTATTGTTTATGTAACAAAGAAAGTTGATGACTAGTTAAACCGGACTGTCTCGTTATGAGCACATAGAACCTCACCATCATATATTTTCTTTTTTTCTCGTTAGAAGTAGTTTATCGGTAGGTTTACTTCCGTTAGTACACTAAATTGAAAATAAAATGGAAGCTCACAAATATTTGGGTACTCTCAGAGCTGCACAGCGAACGGTAAATGGTGAAGCGATGCTGCTACACACGGCGCGCCGGGTTCACTACGTTTCGGCGCGACCGTTTCGGCGCCAGGCTGATTCGGCGCTTAGCCGTTTCGGCGCCAGTCTGTTTCGGCGCTTAGCCGTTTCGGCGCCAGGCTGTTTCGGCGCTAGATGTTTTGGCGCTTAGATGTTTTGACGCCAGGCTGTTTCAGTTCTCAAACGTTTTCATTCGAATTCATTTTAACGCCAGGACGGTTTTTTACTTACCGGTGTTACATACAGACCAAAATTTACGACAATTTCTAATAACGATTGAATTTTTTTTGTTTTATTAACACCCGCAGAACATCCGATTTTCAACAGAATAATAATTAACAAAATAATATCTATCCGTTACAAGAATTAAATAAAAAATTGAAACTAGCCAGTACATCAAATAAAAAAACAAATCATAATACATTTGAAATAAATAAAGAGAACCTAAAGAACCTAAAGAATCTAACGAAACTAACGAAACTAACGAAACTAACGAAACTAACGAAACTAACGAAACTAACGAAACCTAAAGAACGTCTGAAGAACTATAAGAACCTAACGGAACCTAAAAAACTAAAGAACCTAATGAATCCTAACGAAACCTAAAGAACGCTAAACATCTTGGCGCCAAAACGTCCTGGCGCCAAGCTGTCTAAGCGCCGAAACAACCTGGCGCCAAAACATCTAAGCGCCGAAACATCCTGGCGCCGACACGTCTAAGCGCCGAATGAGCCTGGCGCCGAAACGTCTAAGCGCCCAATGAACCTGACGCCGAAATGGTCGCGCCGAAACGCCCTTACGCCGAAACGTCTCGGCACCAAAATAGTTCGCGCCGAAACGGTTGCGCCGAAACGGCAGCGCCGAAAAGTCCTGTTCCGCGGCGCGCCGTATGATAAATGGATATAATTGGACGTGACCCGATAAATGCTGTGTCTTGTCTCTCACATATGGGAATAAGATGAAAATAGATTATACGAAATATATTTTATTTAATATAATATTTATTAATTATTTATTATTATTTTTATTATTATTATATTTATTATTATATATTTTATGAATACCTTCCACGATGCTCGATGTTAAATTCCCGTCAAGTATGTTCGTGCGACAACCTAATAGCTGGTAAAAATATAATTCCATTAATATTTGAATAACTGAAAAAATATATATCTTCAATTCAAAATATATATATTCTGGGAAAATATTTTTTCTGAAATGTTGAATTGAAAGCGACGTTGATTGATTGCGCGAACATTTCTTAATAGCGCGAGAAATGCATTTACTTGTCCAATGTTTCATACATCTTCAGAATAACAAAAATAAAAGGTGTTGACCATCTTTAAAAGCTGCATGCTTATATTGGATGCATCGTATATGAGGCATTCCATAGCAGTTCAGCTACACAAAAAAAAATTGGAAAAAATTGCAAAAAATCCAATAATATTTTTGTAAAAACTTCACCAAGTTTCAAAATTATACAGATGAAACCTGTTGAGATATTAGCATTTTTTCATTTTTTATTCAGATCGTTGTATCTTGGGAAGGATTCATCGGACAGACGATTATAAAAAATGAAAATACGTGGTTTTTCATAACGTATACGAAAAAAATTATTCTAGATTTATTTGACATATTTTAATACGACTTTTACGGCAAAAAAAAATAATTTTTTTTTCAGCGAAGGTACCGCTACATTTCAGCCAAATTAATTTCCTTAGATTCAGAACATGAAAAATGATTTTTTAGAATGTTTTTCGTAATGGGATTCTAAATGACTGAAAAGATATAGCTATTATTTCGGCAAAAACATAAAAAAAAAAAAAAAAAATCGGTGAACGACACCTCATATCGTAGCTGGGCTGGTTTCTTCAAATGCACTTATTCAAATACTTTCTATGAAACGTCCAATCCAAACTTGTCCACTCGGAAAATATACCCTTTTCATCATATCACGAGGCACGATAATTTCTGAGTAGCCGATTTGTCGATCGACTCCTGACATCGACTCTCTCTTCGCTCTCTCGACTCCCGTGACTTCCGAACATTTGAAATCGTACGCTAACAGCAGTAATTTGCCCTTTTCATTCTAAGGTCCTATCGACTCGACCTATCGACTCGAGCAGCGATACATACGCAATGATAATTTTCCGAATTTCTGTACGACTTCTCTTTGACTCAAGCACATTGCTGCGAGCGCGTCTTAACGCCTCGTCACATCATATAGATGCCTAGGGAATAAGTTCACCCAAAATATGAAGGGCCTTACGGCAAAATAATTTTTTTCGATAATTTTGCCGGAAAAATCAGTTGTATCTTTTTAGCAATTCGGAACCCCATTTCGAAAAAAATTCTAAAAATTCATTTTTCATGTACTGGATTTGAGGAAATTAATTTGCCTAAAATATAGTGGTGCCTTCGCTGAAAAAAAATTATTTTTTTTTATTTTGCCGTAAAAGGCGTATTAAAATGTGTCAAATAAATCTAGAATAATTTTTTTTCGTATCCGTTATGAAAAACCACGCATTTTCATTTTTTATAAACGTCTGTCCGATGAATCCTTCCCAAGATACAGCGATCTGAATAAAAAATGAAAAAATGCTAATATCTCAACAGGTTTCATCTGTAAAATTTTGAAACTTGGCGAAGTTTTTACAAAAATATTACTGGATTTTGTGCAATTTTTTCCAATTTTTCTTTGGGTGGCTGAACTGCCATGGAATTTCTCATATGCAAATACGAGGAAGTGGCCGATTCTCGATGTTTTCCCTACGACACAATTGACCTTGACTTAACGCGGTGGTCACTAATTTTCGTTCGAGATTAGCCCACGTTTATTCGCGCTGACTGGAAATCACGCGCTCTGTGTGCCTGTAACATAATTCTATAACTATTTTCAAAGTTATTATGAAATTTAAATTCAAGCACGCATATTTCGCCAACGAATAGGACGATTACTATTCGAAAAAAAAACTCGCTCTGCTTTTGTTGAAGCAAAAAGTATAATCAAATGCGTCTCTTTCGACCGTAATCGTTTGTTTGCTGTTCGCCCGAAAATATTGCGCGTAACTCGAAAACTTGTATACAAGCAAACTAACGCATTTTCTCGTCTCTCCTTTTTCGTCAAAGGCAACACGAATATATTACAATTGTACTAAATTTGTCTCGACGAAAGGTTACTCGTCACTTTATAGAATTTCTACTTGAATTCTACATGATACGTGAAATATTGAAACGGAGAATTATAATTGGACGAGCACACTACGAGCCGAACTACGTTGTGCCGCGACTCAGCGTTCCCCCTCCCGCTTGATTTTCTGCCGCACATGATGGTCAAAAGTACGTTTCTTCGGGAAAATAACACGTCTTCGTACACTGTTCACAGAACTGCTCACTCTACCCGAATAGTTGTTCACGAGATTCGAGGACGGCTTTTATTCGTCTGAACTACGGTTAGAATCCACCTTGGCGTCACCACCAAAATGGTTTTTTCAAAACGATTTCTCGGTTTTTACAGCATGATGGATTTTCGCAACGAATGAAATATTTTTAAAAACTGCATAATGTATATAACATGTGTAAAAATTGGTATTTCACGAGTTCAGCATTATCGTGAATCCAAACGTTAATTTTCGACTGATTAAGAATGTATAAATAGTTTTCATATAATTACCATATTTCACTCGAACATGGCAAACGTACACTATAAATATTATAAAAGGGAAAAAAAAATCATAGAACGGCCATAGTAAATTCTCGCATTGTCTTCCGTAAAGGATATGTAATGCAGCCGATAGCAGGCGTACCAACTAATATATGAAGCATTCTCTATCGATTTAGCCACTTTTTTTTCGACCCTCTTCGATCTGCCCCATAATTGGTTATTTCAAAGTACCACTAAAAGGTACTCTATGTGAATTTTTTCAGATTTTCGAAAAGAATATTTCAGAAAATGCCTTTATTCAAATGCAAATATCTTGGAATTTTGAAGTTACTGAAAAAAGTGTCTCCACATAAAAGGTTTCGTTTTTTGTTAGCTTTCCAGCGGAATGTTTGAAATGTTTGCCACCTTCCGGTGAGTATGAATTTTTACCAAAAAACGGAGGAATTATTTTTTTTTATTAAAGAAAGGATATATTTTTTTAACTGAAAAAAATACAGAGTATTCCTGTATGGCAGTTGATATCTCAAAAAAAAAATGCCAGAGTGGCACTGATCGATGTTCTGATATAAAAAATGTATTTATGTCACTCGGTGTGAGAATGTGGTATATACTGAGTTTGTAAATGTTGAAGAAGTATATTCACCGTCCAAGGAAAAACTATCCGTGCGTATATGACTTTCTGTCATATACATTTTATTTAAAACTGCTTATTTATAATATACCGGAATTGTATTTGTTAATGACGATTGTATTTGAAAATCAACATATGGTATATTAATTGTCAGTATGAGACGAGGAAATTCCATAACCCAGTTAGAATTAAATGGAAACTCGGTTATGGAATTTCATAAACCGTATATTAAGTTTCATTCACCGGTCTATTAATGGCATAATCAATACTCACGTACTTTAATTTTCAAATACCAGTATCGTAGAATTCTTGTACTATTCTTAAATTTACAATAAAAGCATATTAATATAGAATTCATATACCCGATTCGTAAATATCATATCCCTTTGTATATTGAATTTACTTGCATTTTCGACAGTATACACTATTAGAAATGCAAGACACTTGTACATTTTTATTTAAACGTGGGTCGGGAAATTCCAAGTACTGGAAAACCATATTTAATGTGCAAATGTGCATTAAATTCCAACTTGGTTATAGAGTTTCTTAAAATGTATATTAAGTTTCATTCACGGGTCTATTAATGGTCGAATCAATACGCGCGTACTGTAATTTTCAAATACCAGTATCGTAGAATTCTTATACTATTCTTAAATATACAATAAATGTATATTAATATGGAATTCATATACCCGATTTGTAAATTTCATATCCCATTCTATATTAAATTCACTTGCATTTTTAACGCATAAGCGTTTCATCATGGCCAAGAACGGTTGGTTGATGGTTGGATTTGAAAAGTTTACAAATCGAGAGTTAAAAATATCTCACGTCATTTTCAATTTCAACATCTCATTATTTAATACATGATTTTCTTTTATATCGGTAAAAAAAACCTTCAGAAAAAACCGAAAATAATGTTCTGTCATGTATAAAATGTTGACGCAATAACCGATCATAAACTGATATCTTGTTTAATTTTTATCCCATTTTTAAATCGTTTTCTTTCCAGACAACGAGTAAAAAAAATCGACGCAAGCATCTGCCCACTCTGTGTTAAAGCTCAACAATGTGGATATCTGATACAGGATTTTCTAAAAAATTTAATTTTTTAAATCGGGACAAAAGTGAAAATTTAAAATGTTCATGAAAAAAAAGAGTTTCACTAAAAAAAATTAAAAGCGTTTTTTCGAGCATATAGAATTGTGTAAAAAGTTATGGATCGAATTGGAAGGGGTCACGGCTGAACGATTATGGAGATGGCCAGGAATACCTCATACATAGGAATCTAGGTAAGAATATCCTTGGAAAAAACCCGGAGAAAAAAGGACAGAAAACATATCCGCAGATAAATGGCCGGTTGGAAAAAAATAACCGAAGGAAATAAAATCCTCGCAAATACGTTATGGAAAAAATATCCTTAGAAAAAATGATGCATATTGAAATATCCGGAAAACATCAATTGTGCCAGTTTATCTCGCTAAACATGTTTTCATTGGTTAAAAACAGCAGTATAACCAAATTGCAGTGGAGGTTCCCTATGGTTACACAGATAATCAAAATACCGATAAATTAAAACATCGACAAATCAACACACCGACTGTGTTGTGTATGAGGGGCTTCGCCCCCAAGCTCCTGGCAAAGGGCTCTCGACATCGCTGGGGGCTGCACCACCGTGCCCCTCGCCCGGCATCTTCGCCAGTGCTTTACGTTTGTTTACATCCGAAAAATTGAGCTTCATAATTATAATTATGATTTAATGAACACACAGCATTGCCGTATTACTGTCTTTTTTATATACAAAACATACACCCACCTTAATGGTAACATTTTCGAATTCTGACTCCTCAAAAGCCCTGTATTCATCCCTCCATATTATAATAAAAACTGTAAATGGCAAAAAAGGGATATTCTTTCCGCGGTTATTATTTCCATCAGACATTATTTACTCAAATTTTGTTTTCCGTCGGATAATTTTCCTCGAATATTATGTCCATCGGATATTTTTTCTGTGGTTTTTTCTTTAAGGATATTTTTGGCGTATACACAGTATGGGTACTCGGCTTAATTGTTCGTTGCATACGCGTTCAACTGTTTACTACCCTAACGAAGCCTTTCTTCCGTGGATTTTGACACACACATTTTTAACAGTGCAGGGGTTGGCACAACCTAAAAATCGAGTAAAACAAGATGTTACAGGTGAACTTTTGACGTCATCAACAAGCTTTACGACCGCATATCTTTGTTTTTATAATCATATTAAATGGTACGATAAACATCAATCAAATAATGGTGCAATTTTTTTTACAATTTACCCTGATCAGGGCCTCTTCAGAAATTACTTATTGATATATAATATGTTATTCACTTTGCTTAGTTAATGTTGTATATAAGATGTTGTCTATTGTATCTTGTATCTTGTATTTACCATCCGGGCTCTTCGGTCATAAAGGTTATGTCTTGAGTGATTGATCTTTCGTTTTTATGCCTGTTATACACGTTTTCGTTATTTATTCACTATTCATTTAATTCATTTCAACATTCAATAAACAACCTTCATGTCCGAAAAGTAAACAAATAGAGATGTTTCTTTCAGTGACAGTAATAGCATTTCAATTAATCAGTAATATAAAATGTAGCCTGTTTTCTAGGTGTAGGAGTTCGTATGGAGTGCCTCATAGTTTTCTTTTTCTTTTCATTTCCACAGGTGAAGTGAAATCCGTCCGTGATTAAAAAATGAGAAAAATGCTTGCGACAGCGTGAAAAAAGGAAAATTTTCATGATTTATGTACACTTTATTCACGTTTTTCAACATTTTTTTTTTACTACCGAAGCGTAATAACAACTCAGTCCGGCGATAAATTGTTCGTCTATGCACAATGAAATATACTGCCAAAGTTTGAAATAATTTCATGGCTCATCTCGGACAACAAAGGTCTTGAAATTCCGTTAGGCGAACGGTTATTACGTAGCCTTAACCAACGACCCCTGTCGCAGAGCCACGGAACTCGTAACTTCAGTCGAATAAATTTATATCTCTGTAACTATACGGCTGCAACATGCGTGAATGAGGTCACGCCTTACGATCGTCCTGTAATAAAGACTTTATTTTATTACTGCGCAGGCTGCAAGTACACGGATAGTGGGAGGTATCTGGTGGTTCTTCACGCTTATCATCATCTCCTCGTATACCGCCAACCTCGCAGCTTTTTTGACGGTCGAGAGGATGATCACACCAATTGAGAACGCCGAAGATCTTGCGGGTCAGACTGACATCACATACGGAACCCTCGAGAGCGGCAGCACCATGACGTTCTTTAGAGTAAATTACAACATTTTTTTTCACCTTTAATTTATTGTTTGAATAGTGTAAGAGACGAATTCATAAGAAGCATCAGTAATTTGGAGAAATGAAAAATATTCACCGCATTATTTCACAACCCTGGTTAAGATATGTCTTCGACAATTTGTCTAAAAACTACGACCCGAAGCATTTCTAAAGTTTTCACAGATTTTTTTTTAAGTCTTTTCTGAGATTCTTTTGAACTGATCTGACATTATAAATCGAATAATCTTCTAAAATTTTCTAAGAAAAATTTGGAATTATTTCATATATTACAAATATTTATAGCAGAGAGTACCATGACTTTAGCTTAAATTTATTATTAGACAAGTGTAAAATACGAATTCATAACGAACATCAGTAATTTACAAAAATGAAACATAATCTCTGTGTTCCTTGACAACCGTAACAACCATGTGTGAAAACAAAAATATTTATTGACAAAAATATTAATTGTAACACGGAAATCGACCGAGGCCTCTCCTCGTCCCAACGTCATTTATTTTGGGATGTTATTGTTCGTCTAAAACTATGAGACACATTTTTTTAACCCCGAAGTTTGGCCACCTGAAGCCGTAGTATTGTTATTTCGCATATTTTCACGTGGGGTATTTCAATGTAACCAATCAGGAAATAATGTTTATGGCGAAAATTGAAAAACGCATTTGTTCCGACGCGGTAAAGTACTCGTCGTCAACATCCATGGGGATTGAAATAAATTTTTGTGATAAAATAAATGTTGCTCATATTTCAATGCAATCATTTGTTTTTGCAAGAGCTGGAAAAAGTAGGGGATACATGGTTTTGCGTTTTTCAAAAAAATGTCGCATAAGAGGTGAATTACAAAATCGCACGGTCAGGAAGGATCGGTCCCAATTACCTCGAACGCACACGCACACGCACACGCACCATTTCTTAGGAAAAGAAATGAAGTAAGTCAAGATATTTCCTGTTCAGCGAAACGCGATTACCTCCAACATCGGGAAGCGCATTCGAGAGCGACTGTATCCACACAGGTTTATACGTGTCAATAGGAACTTTCGCTACGTTGGGGGAAATCGGGTGGCGGCGCAATTAGGAAAACTGTCAGCAAGTACTGAACCGAGCTGAACCTGAAATAGTCTACGTACGGGGGAAACGTGATATAAAAAATGCTTTCAAGTAATGATGTTTGATGGGCTGTGGCAGATGATAAATAGAGTGGATGTTGAGCTGCGGCTGCAAACTGCCTGTGTGTCTTTCTTAATTAAATTAAGACATTTCTTTACGTTCCGACTCGGTTCTGAGTCATCTTCAGAATTTCTTTTATTTCTGTCGTGAGACCAGGTTCTCCAGTCAAAATATCTCGAGTGACGTTTGAGGTTATGTCTACCAGCGGTTACTGTTTGAATGATAAATTTATCTTATTGATTGGTTATATTATGGATGTTTTATGTTTAGTATTAATTATTTACTGTTGATGGTTGGTTTGTTTGTGAGTGGAGAATTTCTGGTTGTTGATAATTTTGACCGGAGAAGCCGGTTCAGCGATCGAGACAACTGTCTCGATCGCTGAACCGCTATGCGGTGAAAAACAACAAAGTACCGGCTTCTCCGGTCAAAATTATCAACAACCAGAAATTCTCCACTCACAAACAAACCAACCATCAACAGTAAATAATTAATACTAAACATAAAACATCCATAATATAACCAATCAATAAGATAAATTTATCATTCAAACAGTAACCGCTGGTAGACATAACCTCAAACGTCACTCGAGATATTTTGACTGGAGAACCTGGTCTCACGACAGAAATAAAAGAAATTCTGAAGATGACTCAGAACCGAGTCGAAACGTAAAGAAATGTCTTAATTTAATTAAGAAAGACACACAGGCAGTTTGCAGCCCAACATCCACGCTTTCAAGTAATACCAAAATGTAACAAATTGTGAGAAATATGTGAGGAAGTTTAGAAAAAAACTAAATCGATAGAAAAACAAACCTATCGAGCATAAATTGAATTTTCTATATGCGCGCGTAAGTTAACCTTTTCTACCTTTCAGATAAGATGAGTCGAAGTACGGTTAGATTTCCGACATTTAGCCATACATGAACTTGTAATGATCAGTTCATGTTTGGTTTTTTGCGTTCATTACTGGCTGATTTCTAATTGACATTTGTGATTTAATTAATTTATTAGAGACTTAAGAAATGTAGGTCTTTATTTTTTTATTCATATATCATTAGGATTCGATGATTGAAACGTACAAGAAAATGTGGCGTTTCATGGAAAACAAAAAACCTTCGGTATTTGTACCAACATACGAGGAGGGAATTCAACGAGTTCTTCAAGGAGATTATGCCTTCCTTATGGAATCAACTATGCTCGACTACATTGTTCAGAGAGACTGCAATCTCACGCAGATTGGAGGACTGCTGGACAGCAAGGGCTACGGAATAGCTACACCGATGGGTAAGAATATTTTAACATTCTAACAAGGAAGGTATCCCAAGTGTCCCTCGCCGATTTTAATAATATTGCAGTAGTTATACTACATCAAAAAATAAGCGACACGTATTTTTTTTTTATCTGCTGAGAAACACTTCTAGGGGGTGAAACAGCCTCCCAAAACAAGGATCGAAAAGTAGCGATTTATCGTTTTCATATACAAAAACGCCATTATTTTGGACGAAACTCATTGCATAACTCTTGCCATAACAAAACATGCATAGCGTAATGAAAAATTTGAAAAAAATATATGTTACACATTATTACAAAACTAAGTTGACCGAGTTTTGCATAGCTCGTAAAAATGCTTTTCCAGGGGGGTAACCTTAAGCCCATTTTATCAAATTGGTACGAAAATATGCAATTTTTGCAAACGAAACTCATTAAAAATGACATAGTGTAGATCGATACAATACTTACGTCGCATTAGTCATTGTAACAGCAAGCCACCCCCCGAAACACGAATCGACTAACTAAAGTTTAATTCGAGCCGAAAAATTAAAAAAAAAATATGTCACACGTTACTACAGCAGTAAGTTGACGTATTTTTGGATATCTTGGGAGAATAATTTTTCGGGGGGTAACTACCCCTAAACGCATTTCATCGCGTTTATTTGAGAACATGTACCTCTTGCGAAAAAAATTGATTGAGGAGGACATACTATTCATAGATACAATATTAGCCCCTCAGTGTTCATCGTAACGGAAAACTACCCCTAGAACACGAATGGAATGTTATAAAAATCGATTAAATAAGATTACATCTGAACTTAGTTTTGTAATAATGTGTAACATATATTTTTCCAGCTTTTTCGGCTGTTTGTTTGTCTAATTTGGCGAGTTTTTGTATAATTTTAATCACATTTTGGGGTAGTTTACCGCATAAAGTTGTCATACAGAACAGCGGAAATTACGCTGTTCATGTTTTGTTATGGCAAAAGTTATGCAATGAGTTTCAAACAGACAAATCGCTACTTCTCGACCCCTGTTTTGGGAGGCTGATCAAAAAAATACGTGTCGCTAATTTTTGTATGTAGCATCACATATTGCAATATTATTAAAATCGGCGAGGGACACCAGGGATACCTTCCATGTAAGAAAAATATCGCTTACGACTTTCTTCTAAGATATTTCGTGACTTTTAATTCCTTATTTGATATGTTATCCACACAGGTTCACCATGGAGGGACAAGATATCACTGGCAATCCTCGAACTTCAGGAAAAAGGAGAGATTCAGATCTTGTACGACAAGTGGTGGAAAAGTCCCGGCGATACGTGTAAGCGAACAGAAAAGGGAAAGCAGAGCAAAGCCAACGCTCTGGGAGTCGCAAATATCGGTAATAAGATATGTACGGAAATAATCATGAGTAAATAAATTATTTTTTGAAAAGTTAGCTTTAGAGAGAGAGAGAGAGAGAGAGAGAGAGAGAGAGAGAGAGAGAGAGAGAGAGAGAGAGAGAGAGAGAGAGAGAGAGAGAGTTAATTGAATTTTTCGAAAATGTCTATGCACGCTTTAATTTTCTTAAAAATAAGAAATAATAAGTATCCACCATACGGACGCATCATAATTTTTTATAAATATATTAATGTCTTCCCTTTAAAATGAGTCACCGTCTACTCTCAAACACTTATTTTTGACCGAGTATAATTATTTTAGTGTGAAATAAATGTCCACAAGTTAGAACAAAAAATTGTTTCAATATTTGAATTCCTTTCCACTTTTATTATCGAAATAATTGACGAAAGGAAATAAAAATGGAATTTTATACTTTTGGTATCAAATTTTTAATGACGAGAAGAGGACATAAATAGTTTACTAGCATCCATGCGTTATGCCACCAGGCTTCTTCGACACTAGCGCTGACACTAAGGTGGCCACTTGGTACAAAATATTACCGCAAGAAGCGTTGACGAAAGAGCCTTGTACTTCGTACTACGCGTGCGCAGTTATCTTTTTCAACATAACCTGTAAACGTACCTTTGGTGGTTGTAATCACGGTCTTGTATACGTGCTGATTCAACAACAAAAGCAATGACGAAACAGTGTATGTTGAGCTAACCGATACATCGAATAAAAGCAAACAATAGTATCTCCTGTTTGTCGTGCTTTCTTCAATCACAATGATAGGAATTTGCATTTCAAAATCTTTCACAGGATTTTGAAGAAAATTCAGTTAAAAGCATAATTGAATTTTGATGATTTTAAGGTGACTCGATCCACTTAAGTTCAGTTTTCTTTAATCATCACTTCTTTCTTCCTTTAACTTCTCAACATTTTATCAAACTTGCATCGCATTGGTTTTTTGCAGTCAATAACTTTCTTTTTTAATCAGGGCAGGGATAAGAGTCGTTGCAGTCAATTTACAGATTGCGCACGCGTTATGTTAACACACAACGTTAACGTTATTAACGTTACATAACGTTAACGTTATGTTAACATGTTAACGCTTCTTTAACAGCGCTTGCGGATAAAACCGGCAAGACTGACCACTTTAGAGTCACGCTTAAAACGTGGTGGGGGTAGAGAAGTGTCCAGACCTGTATACAAGACCGTGGTCAAAACCGTTGAATCGAGCATGCGTATGCCGACAGGCTTCTTCGATACTGACCGCGCAGAAATAGATAGTCCCGGAAGAAGTCTTGATAAGGGTCACGGAAAGTGTCGCTCAAATCTTGCAAAGAGTCTGCCGAATCTCAGAAAAAAGTCTTCTATATTTTGAAAAGAGTTTCAGGAAAAATAACGGGTACGATCTAGAGCAGTACTCTTTCTCAGACTATGACCAAAACTCTTAAGTCTTTGTAATAGAACCAATCAACGTACGCCGTTAAAACATATTTATCTATTGGCGCACATTAATTGATTTGTGAGTTGATGACGGTGTAGAATCGAAAGTGTCTTGAATCGGAACTGTGGTGAATTTTGTCCGTGTAGAATATAGGTGTGATTAATCTTGCTCGTGTATAATTTTGCCGTGGTGAATTCTGCTCGTGCAGAGTTTTGCCGTAATGAATTTTAACCGTGTACAGCTTTGTCGTGGAGAGTTCCGTTTGTGTAGAGTATTGGCATGGCGAAATTTGCTCGCGACAATTTTGCTGGTGACAATCGATGCATGTACGGATGTGTCCAATTAAGAGGTGCATCAAAATTAAGGTTCCGTGCAAGAGAGACAGCCCTATAGACGTTTAGCATTAGATTTTTAGAGTTAGATTCTGTAGAAATCACTGCATTGCCTATTTTTCAGCGAGTAAGCTAAAAAAAATGTACAGAAACATCATTTAGATTGGTTAACATAAGGTTCACTTTTTTATAGGCGGAGTATTCGTGGTGTTATTGTGCGGATTGGCGTTCGCCGTGCTCGTCGCAATTTTCGAGTTCTGCTACAACTCCAAAAGAAATTCACTCCCAGAACGTGTAAGTCTAACGGAAATGCTTCAATTAGTGTATCGCTTTTTGCTTTTACGTTTTTTTGATTTTGTGTTTCCCGCGAATGCATGGACGTTTGTAAAATGCACGATGTAGCGCGAACTCATCAATTGAAGTCTGCCAGCTAAACTGACGGCAAGCGAAGATCAGTCGGGAGGAAAGGTAAGAGTAATCTCGATCAACACTACTATTGGCTAATATATCAGAAAAGAGAGACAAGATCTTCTTTCATTTCTCTTTTTCTTATTTTACCATTGCCTCAATAAGACGATGTAAAACATATTTTCAGTCCTTCACTCTCACTCCGCCATGAGCGCGGTATATTATATCTCTATTGCAACCATACATGTCTCACATCGTCTTGAGGTAGTTGCTCTGCAACGTGCTAGTCCAATAGTCAAATTTCGGTGGTTTTATTGACTATTCCCAAGAGCTTGCACATCATCATGTGTTTTTTAATATATAAATACATCGACAGCTACGGTCTGAATAGAAAATACACGGATATGTAGGGTGCCTCGCAACTATGTGATGATACTTATATATTTGAGTAGAGGAGATCGCGCTGAACAAACAAGTGTGCGGTCTAAATTTTCTACGACTAAAATTGACCAAGTTATTAGCAATTACAGTTAGCCAATCGCAGACCGTTAGTGTCCGCCCGCAAACTCGAATTCCGCGCGGACATTGACGGTTTAAAACGGCGAAAAAGGCGTTTTCAACCGTTCGTGTCCGCCCGGAAACTTAAATTCCACACGGACAGTAACGGTTGAAAACGCCATCCTTTTTTTGGTAAACAAAGTAATTAGAAGAATACATTTGACCCGCTTCTTGACACGCATTTTCTTGAGCTGTTTCCGATCCGGTCGTCAGATTTTATTTTCACAAGTACGGGACTGGAAATAGGACTGCCAAAAGGCAATCGGCGAATTTTTGAATCGACTAAATTTCTAAGCTTTCCAAAGGGTTATCGAGAAATTTGAGTCGGCCACCGCGTTCCGGAGATCGAAAAACTAGAGTTCACGAGCTGATAATTTTCCTTTTTTGATACCGTATAATCAGTATAGGCGTTTTCGACCATCAGTGTCCGCGCGGAATTCGAGTTTGCGGGCGGACATTAACGGTCTGTGATTGACTAACTCTAATTGGTAATAACTTGGTCAATTTTAGTCGTAGAAAATTTTAACCACAGACTTTTTTGTTCAGCACAATCTCCTCTATTCGAATATATAAATACCATCATATAGTTGCGAGACATCATGTATACAAATTAGAGTGGTCCTTATATGGGGCCTGAAAAAAACGTTTTGTTGGAGCCCGTGAAATCGGTTCCAAATCGTTAAAAAGAAATCCTAAATTGTTCTGATTTCTTATTTCATTCCCTACGTCTCCTTGTTTGAGCGGGTATATATTCAAATGTTTCAAAAACATGCTTATTCACCGTAGTATGTACTCATTGTCAGTTTTATTTCAAAGTTAGGGGCAGGCTAAAAAAATTCATATTCTCGAATATTCAGTGACATTTATTTTCTTGTCTGTGAAAAATAATAATAAATCATAAATGCGGTATCCCATGAGAAACATATGTTATATTAATTTGTTTTTTTTTCAACATAACAAATGATGAAATTAAGTAGAAAAATCACCTCCATTTTTGCATGTCATCGACTTTTGTGTGACGTATCGCTGACAAGTTTGTTATTCCTGAAATGAATACCAATTTTTTACAAAAGATTTTTCTCCGGTTAGGAGATTTTTAGACCTAATGACGGTTAAATCTCCCGACTATGATATGCGAATGATTATTTAATTATTTTTCCAATTTTTGTTTACCCATATGGTTTATCAATTAAGCACATTTTTTCGTTCGGAAGTTTGTTAATTTTTATAAAATTATTTTTATTTCAACTTTTTCAAAGTTATTCGACGCTCTGCCACATACGTTATGAAGTGAGTTACAGAATACGCATCAATGTCGGCCATCTTGCGATACTTCGATATTTTCAAATAGGTTGAAAAAAAAATCTGAATTAAGAAAACATCTCATCAGACATATACCAATATATTTGTTGTTTAAACTGTGATAGATATATTTATGTATTAAGAAAATATAATGCTGATGCACAAATCACTCTTCAGAACCATCAATTGAACCAGCAAAATTTGTAGAAAATTTTTTTAAAAAATGTATGCAATGATTTTTGACTAGCATGTAGCAGAGCGACTTCAGGATCTTAAGGTAATTAAAAATCTAAATTTTGACGCTGCAACCGGCATCTTCGATAATTTTCAGCTGTTCTTTTTCATTTAGGAATTATGAATTTTCTTATCGATTTGACTTAACTGATGCCCTAGCTTTCATACCCTAATCTCACACAGGACAAAATGTGTATTAGATGAAATACAGATTTCTATATAAGATCTTGGAGGCAAAAAAAAAAATCTATGATTTTTCTTGTCGTTTTTCCGCAATTGACTTCATATAAGCATAATTTAATGCTACTGAAGGGAAAAAAAACTTTTAGAGTTCGCTGAGAGCGATTGAAATTTTCCATTTCGGTAAAATTTGGAAGTTTTAAATTATCAAATAAACATAATCGCCATTATGTTTATTTGATAATTTCATCGATATATTAGTATTTAGGGATCTCTCAAGAGTTTTATTTATGCACCAAACATTACAAATTCTTTTTTCTAAATTCCTTTTCTTAATCAGAGCTTTATTTTAGGAGCGTGCGAATATTCGAAAATATCAAATATTCGACGATCTCGAATATTCGAACTTCACATCGAATATTCGGTAAATTCGATCATTGTGATCCGAATAAAACTAGAAATGAAATAATTAATTGGGATATCCAAGAAAAATCAACATTTTTAGAAACAATATTGACGATTTATTCAATGAAATTAAGTTAGGTTTTTGCACAAGAAAATTAAGTGCTTGACGTTTTCGGCAAGCAATCTCATGCGTGCTTCTATCACAGTATGACCGACAGAAAAAAACAATTTTTCCTTCTCGACCGACTTTGCCAGTATAGGCAAATATTTCCGCCTTGCCATTAACGACAGATTGGGGAAGTTGGCAGTCGCCGCTTTTCACCATGAAATTAGATCGGCTACCCATGGCATGTCCAAATATTCGAGATTTTTTTCGAATATTCGAATTCATCGAATATTTTATTCAAAAATCGATTCGATTTGATATGATTCGATTTGAATGTTCGTATAAATGTTACCTTGATAACTTTACATTTAGAGATCGCTCAAGAGTAGTAATATGTAAAACATAGACATTTTTCAATTTGGAAAGAACCCGACTCAAAACTTCAGAGCTATTAAGTGATTTGTAAATATCAATATATCGGTATAATTTTTGGGATCTGATCTTCACTTGGATAAAATTTTCAAATGAAAGTGACAAAATAACAAAGATTATAAATATTCCGATCTCTACCGAAATAAAAAATTTCAGTCGCTTTGAGCAACCTCGATAGCTTGTTCTTTTAATAACTTCAGGTTAGTTGTTTTAGGTCAGGACAAAAATAATTATACATAATTATATGTATACTAGGCTTCACGCGCCAAGCCCCGTGTAATGTTAATTGTAAATTTTTCTTTTGTAGTTTCCTAAATTTTGAAAATTGAATCTATTCTTTACAGGGGATCTCATGGGGGAATTATAAAAATCAACATTCGACAATACATATACCCCTCGTCCAGACACGGATTTCTAAATACCCCTGTGAGCATCCCTCCATGCTAGAATTTTCCCTCAATACTCCCTCTTCACCAGGCCAGAATTTTTCTAAGACACCCCTATGAACGCCCTCCAGGCCAGGAATATTCTAAATCCCACAACATCCTTCTTCAAGTCAGGATTTTTCAAAATACTCTCTATGAGCATTACTCCAGGCCAGGATTTCTCTAAGTACTCTCTATGAAATACGGGTATGAACTCAAAACCACAATGTTTTGGGAACTTACAGAAGATTTAGGCCCAAGTGCCCTTTGAAGCATTTAAAAAAACTTAGGCTTGGTTGTGTTATTTGACGCCGGCCTGCTTGATTTTTAACACGGTGGCGAAATCTTTTTATAATATAGAGATTTTCTAACTACCTGAAGGGACCCTTGGACCTCAATTTTTCTAAGCCCCATAAGTAAGACTGGCCGGGGTCAAAGGATCCACTGTGGCTGGGGTCAAATGACACACCATGGCTGTGGCCGGGGTACTACGGGAGGACTTAATGTAAATATATACCCGCATGAAAATATTTCTATGTGAAATATATGACGCCGAAAAGTTTTATATTTCGCATATTTGTTGCATATAGAACTTTACGGTGACACATATATTACATATAAATATTTCCATGTGAGTAAAGAAGGCATCCGAGCCATCATATCCTGCCAGCATTGTCAATAGGAACGCGTCAGTCACAATAATTTGCTAGTAATTCTATATAACTGTATATCTCACTACAGGGGGGTGAAGTCCCCCAGTTATTATATATAATCATTCTTTCCCGGGATGTATATGAACTCATTTTCTGAGGAAGAGCGAACACCGAAATAATCGAGTTCTTTTGGGTCAAACTAATATACGACATCGTTTATTCGAAGATCCAATTTTGTAATCTCTAAAGTAATTTACTAGTTTTCGAAGCTCATTTCCTAGTATTGAAAATCGGTCCTTGAAAAGGTTTTTACTTTTTAAATTCATGAGAGTTGTTCACAATGAGACAAATTATACATTGTTTTTACACGTATTATTTAAATGACAAAGAAAAATTTGCTTTCAACAATTTCTAAATATTAGCTTGTGGAGCTCAAAGTTATATTGCATGGTTATCTAGCTATAATATACTCATATGTGGCCGGAAATTCTGTAAAAGAAAAAATAAACTTTAACACATCTTAGAATTTATCTTTTGCTAAAATGGTCGTTGATACTTTTGGGGCATTCCATGCCAATTCGAGCTGGGTCTGACCCTCGACTTTGCCAATCAGATCCACGATTTTTTATATAATTCTTCTGATACTAAAAGTCACGCAATTTTTGTTTTATTTTTTAATTTTGAAAGAGTATTTGACAGATTTATGATTTTTGTATATAAAAATAACGGGGGGCGTAATTTAAAAACCTAAAAAAATGCCTAAAAATCGGGTGTACATTTTTTTTTAATTCAGTTTAAACCCATAATGTCCGGACCTGCATTTCTACTGGCTTTAAAGCTTTTTTTCGGGGAAACGACGTTGAAAAAATCGAAAGCTCGAGTCCGTAAAATGTAGGCTATTGCTCGAATATTTATATATGTAACAAAGAATTTGTGTGTATTAAAGAAAAATATTTTGAAGCGATTTTTTATATTTTAATCATAAATCCTTTTATAAAAAATATAACGCTCTTGAACGCTCTTTCAATATTTGAATAGTGTTAATGGTTTTTTTTTAGAGGAGACAGACAAATTACCATAACAAATAGTTTTCAAATTTTTGGGACGAAGATTTGGATCTTATAAATACATTTTTCAATCAATTTTTTAATGTATATCTTTATTCAATGAAAATATTTTAACAAAGTGAGAAGTTTTTGTGTTCTGCATCATGAAATCTGTCGATGAAGGACATATTTTCGTCATCGTATTTTTCCAAATTGGAATAAAACAATCTTGCTTACGATCCTAGATTAATAGATTCTATTAGTTTTATTCAAGTTCCCTTGTCACATATAAATGCTATGATAATAAAGAATCTATAGTAGAAAAGAAACTAAGAGTTAATGTAAAAAATGATATCTTCATTTGTCTGTACTGTTTAAAAAGCCATTAACACCAGTGAACTGGTAAAAGATTTTTTTTTATAAAAGGATTCATGATTTTTATTTTAAAAAAATTGAAATTGCTTTTTTAATTGAAATTTAGAAAGCGTTTTATTCGAAAAAAACTTTTAATAATAAAGAAAGCGAAGGTCTGGACATTAAATATGAAGACAAATCGTGAACCTGATCGGAGAGGTCGAGGGTAAGATCCAGGTCTAATTGGTATGGAATGGCTCTTTTATACAATTGCAAAGACGTTCTGTATTTGAAAGCTGCATTAAGAACGTCAATTGATTTTTCTTAATTTTCAAGAAGAATTCAATAAGTTATTAATTTGTCACGAGCCTGTATCATTCGAACTGAGTTTTAATGCAAAGCTTGCAAATATACATGACACACTAAAAAAAAAAGAATGGTTCTCTGATTTATTTGAAAAATATAGCAACGTGCACCGGTACCAGTGCCGCCGCCTACGTGTTCCGGCTCGCTTCAGGGTATACCTCAAACATTGCAACAGCAGAATCAGCACCAGCAAGAATCGCTGTGCTCGGAAATGGCACGCGAATTGTGTCGGGCTCTTCGCTGTCACGCGTTCTCCCGCAGGCGACAGGCCTGCGAGAAATGTTCGACCCACGTCGTTGGTTACCCGCTGGACAATCCTACAGCAACACCCATCAATGGGATACGATCTCAGGTGAAATACAATTACCGCTATCTTTCGCCATTTAAGCGTATCTGTATATTTTTGAAAACTTATACTAGCAGACTATTGTGTCACTTTCACGCTATATTACACTGTTAAAAATGTGGTGTTAGAATTAACACTATTTCAACACCACTGTGTAGTCCTAATAGGTCCGCACCATTTGGTGTAAGCGCCGGTGCAAAAAAAGGCGGTGTAAGGAAATCGGAGTTAATGATTAACACTGAAATTGATTTTAACGGATAGTGCTTTTTTTAACACAGCGCAGCGTTAATAAACTTTTCTTTGTTTATTAAACCAATTCCATTTGATTACTTAATTTGAAACAATCCTGGGAGCTAGAGCGCGCACAGACATTTTTGGAAAAATTCAAAATCTTGTAGAAACAAGAGAACTGTATGGACCTTGCCAAAAGTTTGATCGAGCGAGTATAATTGACCTCTCAGCATGTGTGCTTAATTTTAGCTTTATATCTCTAGACGTTCCCAAGTTATAAATGTTAAATGGTTGACATATGCACACGTACTGACGTACACGAAAAGAAAAATTCACGAAAACAAAGCTTCTTGAGGAAGCGAAATCTAAGATAACATGTGAAGTTGTTACGTCATACATGGACATTTATTAAACATTAAATAATTTTATTTGAGAACTTGTCCGATTAAACGTAGAAACATAAATTCAGAATTATTACACTTTGTTTATTCGTTAATTCAAAATGATACATAGAATCTCGCAGTTTATTATGTTTTGATATTATTTAAGTTTAACCGGCAAAGAACAATTATTTATTTAACGTTGTATTTTATAACCGACAAACGATGGTCACCGCTGTGACAAGATCTCAAGAATTAGGAATTAATGCCGTTAGGCCAAACAAATTCTAATAAGGCTCACTCAGAACAGCAGACAGATTCAAGACTTTTCCAAACGAATAAGAAACTAAGACTAAGTGAAATAATTAATGAAGCAGGGAAGAAGACTGAAGTGGTGGGGTTTAGCGGGACCGTGAGACGGCCGAATTCGCTGATAGTGCGTGGCCACACGTGTGGCCAGCAAAAGTGCAGAAAAGTGGAAAGCGTGCGGCGGTGATTCGGGCACTTGCGTCTTAGCGCGAGTGGATATGACTGAGCAGTCATCGGATATTTGCATTCGGCGCAAACGAATGGTCAGCGTCTGGATGCATTTGATATAGAAAAGAAATAAGATTTATAAATGAGGTTGAGATGAAATCGTGAGAAAATAATAATGGATGAGAAAAATAGCCAAGACGTAACAGAAGTATTAACAAAAAGTGCTGAAAAATTCGGAGGAAATTAAATGGAAAATTATTAAAGAATGTTGAATGTTCCTCGGAGATATCTTTGATTGTCTTATGTTGCTCATCTCAATATCTTATCAACAGTTAAGGAGAATATTTACTGAAGTCTTTTGTGTAATACCGAGAAATTTTGAAAAGTATTGACGGGAAATTTTAGAAAATTTATTGGAAATTAAGTGTTTGGAGAAACTTATCCGATGTTCTTAATCTTTCGCTTTTAAAACTTCGATGAAAATGATTTCATCATTAATGTCCCAAAGCATGCAGAAGTTTTCGGAAATCTTTGGATAAATTCTGAGAAAATCTGTGTAATTTTTCCACTTAGGAAGTAATTTTTGTCGAAATAGAATAGTGAGTTGTAGATTTTTTTCCGCTAGAGTGTTTCGATTGCCTCCAACGATGGCAGCAGAAGGTAATAAAGTTAGATTAAACTTAGGTTATGTTTTATTGATTGATGCTGTGAATTCTTCAATAGTTTAATCGCATTAATTAAAAATAATTGCCGTGTATATCCTTCTCTCTCACGTATGGGCTTCGCCCCCAACACCGGAAACTTATTTGTATAAGTCTACGGTTTCTATTTCAATGGTATTTGTCATTTCACCTCGGTCTAGGGCAGAAGAAACAAATCATTTACTAATATATATATCTTCATATTGCCGACTTATCTCCGCGCCGGCACCGTATAATACAATAGAGGGAGGGGGACGGGGGTCTCTAAAGAGCCCTATTTTTAAATCCCCAAAGGACCCAGCCTGGAATTTTTTAAGTTCTAAGTTAAAGGGCCCTTCAAGCCCGGATATTTCTAGGTCCCAGAAGAACTTTGAAGTCTGGATTTTCTTTAGTCCCAAAAGATAGTCTCCTTTTTTAGTCTCGTCATGTCTGGATTTTTCTAAGTTCGTAAAGGCCTGGATTTCTCTAACTCCCACAGAAGAGCCCGTCATGCCTGGATTTTTCTAAGTCCCAAAAGAGCTTTCAAGCCCGGATTTATCAAAGTCCTCAAAGGGCCCTTCAAGTCCACATTTTTCTAAGTATTTATTAAATGTTGAATATCAAATTTTTAATAAAATGGTTTTTAGAGCTTAGAGTCCTTTTCCGGTTGTGATTAAATATTGAGTTAATGTTTTTTGAACAAGCACACAGGACCATACATATAGTATAAAATAATATTTTAACGATAATATAATATTTAAATTAATAATTAGAGCAACTTTCATTCGATTTATCAACTATCGAATGGTCAAATAAAAAGGTTCTGTATTATCTACTTCATAGTGGTGTGAAGGTTATAGTATTTAATAATTTCATTTTATGAAATGCCTGCCGATAAAAATTCTTATTGTTCTAAATATACTGTTTGAAATTTATTGAAAGTCACAATAATTATAAATTAAAATTCACAATTATACTACGATTAACTATAGCCGACACGGGGGTTGGGGCTGCGCGGAGCCCCCCCAGTATATATACTATGTATACGAATATACATTTTTTCTGTTTTTAGAGGAACAGCTTGGGTCTTCCCCACGACTACGAAGGAACCTGACACTCTGAAGAACGTTCCGTCAATCAATTATGAGCTTCAGCGCGGGCACTTGATAAACACAGATAAATAAAAAGAAACGGAAACGAATCGTAGAAATTAAGAATTCGAAAAACATATGAAAAATTCGAATGTGATTGTATAAATTCTGCTTGTTTTTGGTCGTCAGGGAAAGGACACCGGATTCAAGATGATTCGTCACAGCGAAGACGGGCATTTATTTAAATAACGACGATTGACACTTTTATGCAAAGTTATGAAGCACCTACTTAGCGAGATATTATTGGTGTTATTTGAATAGTTATTGAAGTAAAATTTTTGCCCATCTCAGTCGATCACGATTCTCTTCCGTCCTTTATACTGGTTTATCATCTTCATTCAATTCAGAATACGTTCCGGTTAATACAAACACATCACTGTTTAAAATTGTGCACAGAACCAGTACCTAGTCATGCTAAACGTTTATCCGTACGATCGACTTGTCAGTGCTCACGAGTATCATATAAAAACTAAGCATGGACGAATTACTGATGCATGAATACTTGACGCTGTAAATATCGTGATTTTTCAGAGAAAAGCGTAGATGATAAAGTTTGAATAAGTATTAGTAATAACGACTGATGAGTAATCCTTTGATGTTCGATGTCATTTTACCTGTAAACGTTGATCTAGAATAAATGATTTTTTTTGTCTGATCGGAAATACAAAGAAATTATTTATTTTCCCATATTCAGCAACTCAACAAGCTACAGCATTGTTTTATTTTATTTTATATTATCTATTGAATGTTGTGTCTCCAAAATATTCCAATACGCCTAATGTTATGCAAACCTTCGAACATGGATGTATGTCCGAATAATGGGCCCTGCAACAAATGCTCCAAGGAAGGGAGAGTTTGATTATTCAACCGTATATTGTTTATTTCAGGGTGGTTCTTGTATGGGGTGTGAAAAAAATTTAATGCACTGTAAACATGTGGTGTTAAAATTAACACCATTTCAACACCACTATGTAGTCCCAATCGGTCCACGCCATTTGGTGTAAACACCGGTGTAAAAGAGCGTTGTAAGGAAATCAGAGTTAATGATTAAAACTGATCTTGATTACACCAGACAGTGCTTTTTTAACACAGCATAGCGTTAATAAACTTTTCTTTGTTTATTAACGCTGTTAATATTGTTATATATTGATTAAGATGATAACAACATTGATATACTTATTGAAACCAATAGGAAAAAAAAGTTACCTTACAATTATAGACTTTTGCGAGCGTTTTTCTGTAGTTGCCCAGAGTGGGATTAAAACCTGCGACTTACCTAACTACCTATTACCAATCCCTATTGCCAACTCCTAAGCTATCGATGCTATATGCATTTCCCTTATTTTTTTACTACTTCAAGATACATTGAGCGTCGTCGCGATAGATAATTTTTATTCAGCTGATCCAAACGGACTAATGGATCAATAGATATGCCAAATAAATAAAATAATCGCGTATTAATTAACAACAAATTAAATGGATGTTAAAAAAATATTAATTGTCATCAGTCTGTTCCAATATGAATTATTGTTTAAAAGACATGATTTATTATAATATTAGCACGGTATATATGACCAATCTTCGAAAGATCATCAACAACAAATTGCCTATTGTTCTCATGCTGGATTAATTTAAAACTTAATTAACACATTAATCAATAGACGAATTAGTTTTTCTTTTTTCTCTTCTTTGCGAACGGCTACCGTATTTTGAATTAGCTAATAATCGAGCAAAACGTCTAACACTGTCGCATATTAATTTCAACACCACTGTGTAGTACTAAACGACCATGCGAGAGCACCATTCGATGTAGTTTTGACATCGTTAAAAGCATAGTCGAAAAATTGTATGGTGGCTAAATATATACCACAGGACGGGTGTACTTTTAACAACAAAATGGTATTAATTCTAACATCGGTTTTTTTCACCACTCAAACCATTGCACTTTACACCGCCGATTTTTTAGAGTGCAGGGTGTTAGACCGAGCGTATCGGGAATTGATGAGTGTTTAATTAGGATGGGTGCAAACTTCAACATCATAAAAAAATGTCATGTTGGAGCCCGTCAAATCGGCTCCAAAATGGTAAAAAGAAATGCCCTAATTTTTTCACATTTTTATTTTGTTCCCTTCGTCTCCCTATTTGAGCGAGAATTTTCAAATGATTCAAGAACATGGTTATTCACTTGTAATGACCAAGCTGAGATTTGGGGGAAGAGTGTAGATTGGTAGTGAGGACGGCCAGACGAAGTATCGAGGAGAGAAAATATATGGTGATCACCGGGACTCGAACCCGGACTGTTCAGTTCCTAAGCAAGAGCGCTAACCACTGCGCTAATGTCACCTATATGTTTCTCTCATTCGAATGATGTCCTCTTATATGCAATGTAGTGCAGGGCCGTCACACACTAAACAAAAGTAACGTCAAAATAATTGTGACGTTAAACAGCAATAAAAAAAACGTGAAAAAAATGTTGCTGTTAAACTGCTATAAACATTCCGAAGATTGCGTTCTCTATAAACCAGGCTTTATCCAAAATATTGGTCTTTGCGCAGAACATGATGAGAAAATCCTGACATTGAAAAGCGGATATTTATACGAAAAAAAGAATCATACTGCTATAACGCAGAGCTGGGTAAAATACTCAAAAATACTCAAAATTCCGCGTTCACTTACGGAGTTTGAGGGATTTTTTTTCTGATGACGATATCACTGAACTTAATTTTTTTTTAATTTGAGAATTTTTGTAGATTTTTATTTGTAAAAGATTTTTTTGACAGCAATTTTTTTGTTTTCATAATGGCTACAATTTTGATGATTGGCGTACGGTTTTTTTTTCAAATATTATATTTGTAATGGCATCAAAAAGGTTATTTTCAGCGAAATAATTTTTTTTTTTTTTTCTGTCAACGCGATACCTTTTTTTCGCTGTAGATTTTACATGGTATTTGACAGTATATTGAGAGCGAATAAAAAGTTGGGATCGTAAAAGTCGACATTCTTGCCGAGTAAAAAAAATATTTTACGTAGATTGATACATTAATTCATCTAATTCTCTGTAAAATAGTTTTTTAACTTTTTGCATTTTGGTTCGTTATATTGGACCCACCATAAAGATTTAATTTAAAAAATGTTAACTTCTCATTCAACCGTAAAAACCGCCAAATTTCTGAATTTCATAAAAATCTAACCACTACTTGAATTTTGGTCTGCCATATAGCATCTGCCTTGATTTATGTACCAGAATTCAGAAATACTTCACTTTTTAGAGTATAAATATGAAATGATTCAAATACATTATGAAGTCAAGATTCCGAATTCAAATTATAACAATTAACAATTCCATATACAATTTTTATTATGTCAAGCTGAATTTGATAATAAAATCACTATAATAAAAATGTAACAGAAATAAAAAAGATGCAAAGTAGGACTTTGCACATTGCTTCGTCATTAATTTCGATTTTTCACAAAGCAACCTCTACGAGGAAGCTTATTTATCAATTTTGGCTTCCTCGTAGAGGAAACATCGTACAAGATCGATTACTGATTAAAAATCGAATAAGTAATTAATGAATCAATGTAATAAAAAAGTACACGTGTTTACAACTCTAGACCGCATTATATCTTTCTAAACTGTAATCTGTTAACATTACAAAATTCATATTACTCCAAAATTCGTACCTATTTACCGATCAACTCCAAATTTGGTACACGTAACAACGATGAATATTTTTCATTTGTATTTTTCATTCGTGAAATGTATCAATTCATCTAATGTCAGTTGACCTGAGTTATAATAAAACATTAATTTTTTGAAAAATTCAAACTCCTAAAATTCGAACTGCTTTATCGATCATCACCAAATTTGGTATGTAGCAGCGCTTAATGTTATTTTACGTTTGTAGTAAATTTCAGTTCGTTTGGTGAAATTTCACGTGAGTTAGAGCAAAATTAAATTTTTTTGAAAAATTGAAAATCAGATAAAAACGAAGCCTATTTGTCGGCTCAGTTCAAATTCAATACCGATCCTCATTTAACATTGTTTTATTCGTATAAACTTATTTAGCTCGATAGTTAAAAATTTGCGGCAGCTAAAGGGCGTACAGGCATTTATCGAAAATTGCAAAGTTAAATAAAATTTGAACAGGTTTTTGAATTTTTTAATAAAATGATTACAAACAAAGGTTTGTTTGTAAGGCCTAACTGCCCTTACATGTGTCCCAAATATTAGCCCGATTGGTAAGACCGTTCCTGAGATATGTAGGTTTGAATTTTGAATGCCGGCCACACACACACCCATACATATTCAGATATTTTTTCTAAACCACTTTTCCCTTCGTTTTGGACCGTTCTGAGTGTCCTGACAAGAAGATCACGAAAAAATGATTTTCGGGTAAACAAAAAGCTTTCTTTATGAGCAAGCAGAAAAGGGTCGGATTTCATTTTGTGTTTATTACCATGGGAATGCCTCATATATACTACGGGGATAAAAATTAAGTCGATAAAATGTATTCAACATCAGATTTTTCAAATATTCTAACTTAAAAAAACATCGTTGTCATCCCGAGATTTCTTATTGCTATAGTGACTTATTGTCTAACTACAAGGATTAATATGGGAATCAGGATCAATTTGGTTGGTATTAAATAAACATTGTAAAACGAATAATTTTTTGTTTTTTATATAACGTCATTTATTAAGGGATAAAATAAATGACAAATAACATATCGCTTATACGAAACTATAACATTTTTTAGAGTGTTTATTATTTCTTACGATACAAAAGAAATCACATCACATACCGACCTTTCTTCTCGTGTTTCGCGATATTCCTAGGCCTCGAGACTCCTAACGATCATTAACCCATCTTCCTTTTTACAATTTGATAATTTATATGGATCAAACAAAAGCCATGCGTAAAATACAATTTTAGCGGTGTGTAGAAAACAACCGCAGCCGGCATTGACGAGTAATTATATACCGTTTTGATATTATCAGCTTTCTCACAATGCCCATGACAGAGTTAGGCTTTAACCGCTCAGCTTAACTCGTTCAATGTGACAAATGCGTGAAGATTTATCGGTATCTCGCAATTTCGATTCTTCATGTCTCTCTATTGTCGGCGCCAAAAAATATTTTTTTTAAATTCAACAATTTTTCTGGAAATGATCGCGAACAAGGATTTCTCTGAGCCTGGCTTCACTTGTATTTCGCAGAAATTTCTACATATATATATTCGATCCATGGAAGGGCCAAGTCGATTCACTTCAATTATCACACGAACATTATGTTTTGGGTAGCATGTATACATTTAATATGCTTTGTGACTCGAGAAATTGGGCTCATTGGAATTACAACAAAATAAAATGACTTTTCGGCTCTGATGCCGGTACACTACGACCGCTTGATCACCGGAATCTCTTTCTTTGTGAGTCCCCACTCCGTGGTACGTCTCGATCGATGTTAGGCCAATCAGTAATCGCGAAAGCTGCGCAGAATTCGCATTAGCGTTCGTGCGCTACCTTGATCATCGGTAAAGTGTTGCGGAGCCGGTCGCGTCGCTGTATCGGTGTATGAGGTCGTAGTCAACATAAGGTTGATTTAAAAAAAACGCTATATTTTTTGGATGCCCAACTAACTGGTTGAGAACTTACTTTACGCAATTTGTAATTTCCCATTTTAAATAACAGGAGAAATACGTTTTTGCGTACTTCGACTTTTATAGCTCCTTAATGACAAGTATAATGAGTCATTTTACAGCGATCTACAAAAAAATTCGTTTGCAAAAAGTTCCTAAATACAAACATTTGAAAGTTATTAACTTTCAAAGTTGTATTTGTATACAAATTTTATGGTGAAAGAAAAATTCAATTAAGAAAAAACTCATTTTAAAATGGCTTTTATATACAAAAACGACTATTGATCACTGCAAGATTTTTTTACTGAGATTTTTTTACTGAGACTTGGATAGCGCCGTTTAGTCAATCGTAAATAAATATCAGAATATTCGTATGTCCGCATATTTTTTGTCATTTTATAAAATTTATATAAAATACATTTAGAATAAGTTTTTATGTAATAAGTTCATTTCATAGGCGCACAATTTCCAATATCTATAGATATTGGTAAATTCATTTCAACTGCTGATTTATTGACAGTTGAATGCTCGACAAAAAGAGATTTAAGAAATGTTGTGACGAAACTAATAGTTTTGCCGTAATAGTTGAGAAGACGGTAAAATTATATATAAATATAAATTTAAAATTTAATAACTTTCAAATGGTTGGATTTAGGCATTTTTTGCAAATAACCATTTTTCTAGAGTTTTTGGTTTCCTTTGGTGAGCTTTCTTTTCTCTTTTGCACTAAAGTAATTTCTCAGCCAGTTAGTTAGGCAAAAAAATGACGTTTAATTTAATCAGCCCTGTATACCGTCGTAAGATAATTTAATAAATACTCTCTTGGTCATCGTCGACTCCGGACGATTTCACCCTCCGGTTGCAATTCAACGTACCGAGTTAAGCAACAATAATCCAATTGCAGCCCAACTTCAAGGTTTTTTTTTCTTGACTATACAAAATCGAGGCGCTAAAATAGCGTTTCGAAATTTCGACATGCCGCCCCCCCGCCCAACAGTCTCGCATTTTGACAAAAATAAAACGTTTAACAGAGGAAACGATGAACGAGCGTCGATGCGACGAAGCTTTTAGCCCCATCGTCGCAGAACAGAGTCAAATATTACAAACTTATTAACCGATATAACACAATAATAATCTCCTTCTATTTAATTCATTATTCTCAATTCATTTCTCTCTCTCTCTCTCTCTCTCTCTCTCTCATTCCTTGTTTCGCACTCTTCTACCTTCATACAATATTTCACGTACCTCTCTCTCACCTTGTCTTTGTTGCTAAATAAATTACAAGAATAAAAATAATTACGATAATCATCTCGAATCAATTAATAATAGGTGCATTGGCGAACCCGGCTCGTCAAAGGTGCACTCCACTCGAATAGAGCAATTTTTTTCTCACTATACGACACTTTAAAAATTCTACCGACTTTCTTCGAAAATCCTTTCTGTTGTATCCATCCATTCGGTACATTTTTTTTGTAGTTATGCGTCACACTTTGTTCGCCCACCATGCGATTCGAGAAACCAAATATCGCGGCCAATCGGCCTACTTCCGTCTTCCCCTCGAGTGGTTTTTTTTAAATATATATATATATCACCGCGACGACTCGGTGGTCTTGCTTGAAAAAAAGAAGCGACCACCTAGCTCAATTATAAAAAAAAGAATTACAACAAGATTTTTTTCCTCTTTTTTTTTGTGTTTCAGTCCCTCGAAGAGATCATTTTGCGAGAATATTGCGAGCGCATGATTCAACTCTCTGATCACGACATAACAGCCAATCTTTAATTTTCGTAACATCAGGGCTTCTTCTGATACGCAGTGCGATCGCAAATTTTTCGCTTTCCGTATATATGCGTCTGTCTTAAATTACAATACACCCTGTGAATTCTCCACAGGGTTTTATTACCAATAAGGGACCGATTAAAAAAAAAAAAAATGAAAATGAATTGAACTCGATAAAAGATAAAACAGCTAAGATAAGAAGTGAGAGAGAAAAAGAGAGAAAGAGAGAATTGGAATAGAAGCAGGAGTGTGAAAATCACGAGAAACCGAATCGGAGCATCTTCGCATCCTGAAAAAGTTCCGTAAAGGGGCTTCAGTGGGACAGTCAGGTCATTCAGATTTCAAAAATTGTTTCTACATATTTTCAAAAGCAAAACTAGTATTGAAAGTAGGTGAAACCAAGTTTACAGGTTCCTGCTTAAATATTTAAAAAAAAATATAATAATGAAATAACAGAAGAAAACTCAGTTTACGCCAATAATGAGGCATATTTCTTACGCATCTTTTTATAAGTCAAATTTATAATATTAAATCAATCTTGATAAGTGACAGATTATTTTTTTATGTTAAATTGTGTCTTCAGTGTTCACCGAGTAAACAGCTTTGTTTCAATCCAAATGAAAAAATAGTTGTCATTTATGATGAGAATAAATGTTTGAAACGCCCACTAAAGAGCTGTTTTTTCGCCCTTGAACTATCGTACTTCAAGAGTGAATTTTAGGTGAAGACCCTAAAATGTTATGAAAAAAAAATTTGAAAATTGCAAGGGTTTTGATTTTTTTTAAGTAAAAAAGGGCAATTTTTACTCAATGACCCCTCGCAGATTTTATTTCCGCCATTTTAAAATTCGATTAAAATGTAATAACGTGAATTCGACATTCAAAAATGTTCAAACTAATATTCTCAAATTTTTATGAGTCATTCGGAACTCCATTATTGCGACGCCGTCTAATAATCGTGTTACAGCAAGAACGTGTGACTACCGACGGTTAAACAATTAATGTTATCAAAAATTATCGGCGAGTTCATTATGTAGCAACAAATAAAAATCAATTCTGAAATTTTGGTATTGGAATTTTTCTACCGTACCACTGAAACATTCTTAATTCGCTTTCGAAATAGCGTTAGAGAGAGATAGAGAGAGAGAAAGAGAGAGAGAGAGAGAGAGAGAGAGAGAGAGAGAGAGAGAGAGAGAGAGAGAGAGAGAGAGAGAAATAATTATGAAATAGTACATTACGATACTAGTGCGATAAAACTTTCTGACTTGTGTTGCAATCACACCAATAAAGACATCGTTTTTCGCACAAGTATCATACAAAATTTCACTTCATGCGGTGCGAAACGAGAGTTTAAGCACGCTTCCCGTGCGTAAATAGTACATTACCATACGAGTGCGGAAAAACTTTTTTCGACGAGTTTGAGTTTGCATCACGAACCGATGGCGAGTATTGTAATCACACGCGTTAAGAAAAAGTTTTCCCGACGAGTATTCCGCAAAATATTACTTCACAGGGTGTAAAATAGGGCTATTAGGCACTCGAAGCGTGCGTAAAACGTCCATTTTCGCACGAGGTGAAGTAAATTGCACTTTCCGCAACGAGTGACATAAAATAATTTACAACGCAATACTGCATCACATTCGCAGTACGTTCTCCGACGTTTCTGCCTATAGATTCGATGATTAGGACAATCTATAGTTTTTTTTTTTTTTTTTTCGTTCCAAAAGCTGAACATTGCTAATGAAGTTCGTTAATCAATACAGAGCACCAGTAAGGATACATTGTTTTTTCTTCTATAAACTTGTCTTGATATGTAGGTGTTCGCCTGTACAAGAACGCGCGATAAATGAGCGCATGGGCTATTGGTCAAAGTGTGCAAAGTATTAATTCTTATTCGTCGGTCGGTAACGAATTCGCTTGCGGTCTGATAAATTCATTCACAATATTCGTCTAAAGCCCTTCCTCGAGACAATCCAAAAATCCCTCTATTACACTAACTTCCAATTCAATTTGACTGATAAATTCTCACTCAACAAGTCCATTAATGTTATGTGCGAAAAAAAGAGAGAGAACTTTCGCTATGCAGATTAAAATCCGATAGAAAACCGAGACAAAACTCTATTAAGGCGAACACGGAGACAAGTGAACATTTTTATTCAGCGTTCTTTTACAATAAAATATCAAGTAAAATAGAAATTACCGTTTCTAATGAGTTTTAGTTTGTACGTAAACTGATTTTAAAGCGTTTATATCGGATTTTTTTAAACTGCTAAACGATATTATGTGGGGCATTATATATCAATTTGACCTGAGTCTTACCCTCGACCTCTCTGATTTGGTTCACGATGTTTATATCATTATTCCGACTCTAAAAGATACAGAATTTTTTTAATCTCAACATTTTATTATCTTTTACACCTGATTTTTGAGAATTTTTTCACATTAAAAAATTACGGCCCTCAATATCTTTATTTTTAAAAGTCATAAATCCGTCAAATATTTTTTTTTAAACTTAAAGAAAAGTCTGAGTGCCTTTTAGAGTCAGAACAATTCTGTAAAAGATCGTGGACCAGATCGGTAAGGTCGAGGGTCAGAGAACCAGGTCGAATTGGTATGAAATGCCCCATAATCTCCTGGAAAAAAATTGGATTCCGTCGTCACGTCCGATCTTTTGTTTTTTAATGATAAACTGATTAGCAAACATGAGTATCCACGTGTGTCTCGGACTAAGTCTTCTGTGCTTCGAATCTTACACACGTAAATCTACTATAGTGCATATACAGAGTTACATGATTATATAAAGAGACAGTGTGGTTACTCGTTTTTTCAAGCCTACGTATTTCGTCTCCCGGTTTCATTCGTCGGTCCTGTCGGTTATGCTAATGTATACAATATATATTTCTATATACATATTTCTTTATATATGCGATCACAGAACATGTATAATTCGTGTGTATGCCGCGTTTTTTTTTTCTTTTTTCTTTATTTCATATATCTTCATTTTTTTTTTTTTTGTAATCTTCTCGTTACTTTATGACGTATATCTATGGATTTGATTCGTTTGAACGGAATCGTTCTCTCTCTCTCTCTCTCTCTCTCTCTCTCTCTCTCTCTCTCTCTCTCTCTCTCTCTCTCGCTCTCTCTCTCTTTCATTCTCTTAACCGATACGCGATAAGCAACCTATTGTTGCAAACCGTTGGTCATTACGAAAAGGATCGTTCGTATCCTCGAATAACTTTTTTTATCGCGACTCTTTCGCAGCATACCCACGTTACAATTACGTCAAATCAAAGCTTAAGACTCTAAAATTCGATCGTGTCAGTCATTTCACTTGTTCATCATTGTTCACACTGTCGCTCATTAGTTTGATTGAGGAGGTCCTGCCGATGCATTCTAATCAATTGACTGCTTATTATAAAAGATTGGAAAAATTAATAAAAACGACCTGGATTATTTAACGGAGTTATTGACATTAAAATATAGTACACGAATTATTGTACAAAAACCATTATCTTTGACTAAGAATGTTATTATACAATAACATTCGAATGTGAACCTTCAGTCAGCCATTATACGTGCGCCTACAGCGCCGCCATCGACAATCTCTGTCTCCACAATATGCTCATTTGACTTTTATTCGGTTTTGTTTAAGTTGCAATTATTATTATTATTTTTTTTAAACACCCGGTGAGACTAATTTTCCACGATTTCAGCCGAATCCTCAATAGTTAATGAATCTGTAGCACAAACGTTATTTCACGAAGGTTAACTTTGCATACATGAAATTCTCAGCCAAAGTCAAAGTTTTTTGTACCGTTTTCTTACGTAACTCTTTTCTAATACACCGCTTTAATGCCTAAACTCTCAGCAGTTTAGTCAGTGACAAACCATCAAATTTTGTAAATGCGTTCAAAATTGCTTAAGCAATAAAAGAAAAAAATAACAGGCGCAAAAGTTCAAATATGTAGTAGTTTCGACAGGACCTCCTTAAGTCCAGTTTCGTTTTTCAAATGGGATTTAAAAACAATCTGTAAAATGATCATATACTGAAGCAAAATTCTGAGTAGCACTATTTTATAGAAATTGTTATGTCTCGAATGAAAACACATTTACAATTGTCAGACGCTAATAATTGATAATTTTTTTTCTTGTTTCTGCTACGAAATCGCCAATGGTATTCGATCTAATGAGCGTTATGTATCTCCAAGCACTCGATCATGAGCCATTGTAGTCTAAGACATCGAAGGCATTAATATTCGTTAAATAGCCGCAAAGTCATCAAACGGCTTCCGATTTTCAAACATGCTGTCTGACCGTCTGTCTGCGTGTATGTACGTGAATTATGTATTATGTCGGTATTCTAGACAAGCCAACGTCCATGAACCCCCGATTCGCATTATCTCCTCGCACTATGATTATTTCGCGACGATCACGCGTTTTGACGTATATTAAACCGAAGTTCGAAATACTAAAATACGAAAACTTTAAAGTGTAACGCTTCACGCTAGTCAAATTAGTACTTATTAAAGGGGGGGGGGGGGAAGGTTCACCGAGGGATTTGAAAAACAAAACAAAAAAAATAGTTGTAAAGAAAAAGTGTGGACGTTCGACCGAATTGTTACGTACAATTAATTAATTAGTTTGTTTAATAATTATTCGCGGTCGGCTGACCAAAATATCTTTCAAACAACCAACATTTTTTGTGGCACTAGCTACTAATTCTGTCGATCACTCAATTTAGTCTTGCCAACTACTTTTTTTTTGTCAGTGTACCATTTTTTGTAGCTCGATAGTCTGACTTACTGATAAAAAAACGTTTACAGCATGATAACACATAGATACATTAATAGTCACGTTATTGAAACAGTCAAAAATTTACCGCTTGATGCTAATTTTGTTTTTTTTTTTTCGTCGTCGCGTTTTACAAATGAATAAATCATTTAGTCCGATTATTATTAAAAAATTATGGTTCATAATTTTTATGTTTCTTTACTGTCAAAGACCCAACATTTTCTTTTCAGACCTTTTTAATTTTTTACAATTTCCGTTAAAAAATAAATAAATAAATAAAACCAATAAACATCTATATGAAACACGTATTTTGTTAGAATATTTATTAATGTGATCCAGAACTATATCCCTATGATTTATAACGAATTTATTTTTTTTTATTTGGCTGTATTAGCTATAAAAAAACAATGGACATAATGGGAATAGTCTCAATAATTTCCTTTTTTTATCAATGAATTCATGTTGTAAATCTTGAAAAGATCGATTATGTGTCGAATTAACACTTTTGATCATTACGGCCAAAATTTTTTTTTTCAAAAAATCTGAAAGGACGTTTTGTTTATTTTTTTCTTGTGACTTTATAACATACTCGAAGGAAAAAAGTTAAGAAATACGAGTGTTTTAGCCAGATTGAATTGACATGGAATGCCGCATATCTTTTGAATACATGGTGCTGCTTCTAAACCCAGCATTCATGGGATACGAATTCAATGACCAACCATTGTAAAAACAGTTTATATAAAATGTAGCGCTGATTTGATTAGTGTGAAGCGTTCAATAGTCCTCAAATTGGTAATCAACATAACTGACGAATGACCGTGTCTCTATTTTTATTTACGTGAAATTTCGGGCACTGGAAACCAGTGCAAGAGTTCCATCGATTTTCCCACATTACCGAATTAATTGCAATAAAAATTTGTGTTTCATAGATTAAAGCTTTTTTTTTTAATTGATAATCATTTTTGTTTTTTAAAGATTTGTAAAATCAATGGCATCGAGTTTTACTGTTAAAACTAGCGTTTAAAGAAAATCAATCAAAACAGAATTTTTACATCGTTTTAAGGGAAAGAAAATCCTTGCAAATTAATATTTCTCGGTCACCCTACTCTCGCGGTTTGACTCTCATAGACATATATTTGTTTTTTTTTTTTTTTTATATTAACTTTCTTTCCTTACTCGTTAACTACAGTAAAATTTGAGTTTACGATTTATATACAGCGGCAACTCGACGTAAATTGTCCCTTCGTTCAACTCAAAGTTATCGGATTGTAGGTCCTCATCGTTTTATCTTTACACGTACTTTTTTTGACGAATCTAGTCCCAAGTGGAAATGAATAGTGTCTTGCGCAGCGCTAATTTTACGCGCGAGAATCTCAGACAGTAAAGTCGGATATTACTTGACAAGCAAAGAAAAAGTCTATGACGCGCCGAAAGTAGAAAAATACATGGTTCAATATTTACAAAGTGAAGTCTTCCGATTCGGTTTTTGTTGTTGTTGCTGTTTCTCTTTTAGAAGGGTTAAATAAATTTTGTTTAAAAGTTTCTCTCTCTCTCTCTCTTTCTCTCCCTCTCTCCCTTCCTTTCTCCCTCCCTTTCCATTGCGCCATATTTTTAGCAATTTTTTGTTCTCTCACTTCAGAATTTATAACTCACTTGCCTCGTCTTTTTCTATCACTAATTCCTTCGACTTACTATTTATCACTCGGACAATCTGTGTACACTACATTGCCCGAGTATTCATCGAATAATCACTGTAAAAGACACGTTCTTGTGGTTCAACTACGTGAGCGCGATTATCGAAAAATCGAATTAGTTTTTCGATTGCCCTGTTTTGCAAAACGATTTAATCGCTCCTCTCCCAGATCATCTCAATCTCGGGAGATAACGATCACATTATTTTTTATTTTTTTGTTTACCTCGCGCCGAACATCGGCGAACCGAGGAAATAGCCTGTCATCGATTTTTCATTCGCTTCGCCTCCTAGTCCGTCGTTAATTCAGCCGTGGCCAGCTTAAAATCGCGTTTCGACCTCCCTTGAACCTCAAACAAGCCAGTGCTCAACTACCAACTTATATAAGTTAGTTGAGTTTTTTAGCATCGTGGCGCTTGCTGTAAGCCTCGACGCGTATATAGTCTTACGGATCGGAGACTGTATATGTGTATTCGTGTCGCGGAGGTTTATGCTCTTGACATCCTCTTCGTGAAATCCGCATCCAGGAGAACTTTGCGATAAAACTCTTCGTCTAGCTTCTGTGTGAATAGACGTCACAATCGATTAATCGACAAACATACACCGACTGACTTAACGGACAAACGAAGAAGTCGAGGCCATCGGCAGCTTAAGTCATGTATCTCATCACGGCACGCAGGGCGTATAGTAACTCTGCCTGCATGCGAGCCTCCAGGATCATAAGATTTACGTGAACCTGAAGAAAAAAAGGAATAGAATGAAAATTAGTTAATTGATTATAATAAATTAAGAAAATACAGGTAGTAGATTTTGTTACAGATTTGGTCGGTAAAACAAAATTAACATATTTTGCTTTCTCAGAGGGAGCTTTGTTTGCATGATTTTATTTTTTTCTTTTTACTCGAGATTTTCACGTCAAGACTCTCAGAATGGATCGATAAAAGTGGTTTAGAGAAAATGTCCGCAGTTTTTCGTTCGTTTAAATTCTTTAGGTTCTGTTAGGTTTTTTTTATTGGCTTTCTTTAGGCTATTTAGGTTTAGTTGGGGCAGATTATTTAGGTTCTTTTAGGTTCTTTTTACTGCCTTCCTTTCAGTTCTTTAGATTACGTTCCCGGATGAAAATATTTTTCTGAAAATATCTGAAAGAACCACCCGAATTTCTATAACTTTTCGCACTCTTCAGAGAAAGGCATTATTTTCTCTGAAACTAAATATTTCTGATTATTCCGAAAATCTCTGATTTCTGTATTCCAAATTCTCTGAAAAGCTATTAACTTCGTTGATATTTTATGCCGGTTTCTCTTTTATATTTAGAAACCATTTTCTGGAAAAATCTATATTAAGTCTTTCTTCTAATTCGTACGAGTTACAATTTTTCAGAAAACACTCAGAATTTCTCTGATAAATTGTATCTCCTGGAGTTTGTGCGGAGAAAATTGCAGAAATTTTCAGCAGATATCCGAGAAACTTTGAAAACAACGCGGGTAAAATCTCATAAAATCATTGAATAACTCTAGCCGGACAAATTGTCAGAGAAAATTTTTCACCAGGGTTAGGGTAGATTCATTAGGTTCTTTTAGGATCTATAAGGTTTTTTTCTTGCCTTTCTTTACGTTCCTTAGGTTGGGTTAGGTTAGATTCTTTAGGTTCTTTTAAGTTATTTCAAGTTCTCATAGGTTATGTTAGGCTGTCTTAGGTTCTTTTTTATTGCCTTATTTTAGTTTTATTATCTAAACCTGTTTTTAATGAATAATGCGTGAAAGGGAACCTGTATCTTCTAAACAAGGACGAAGTTGCGATTTTTTTATTCTTGAAAAAGTGTCGATTTTGGCTGAAATATGAACAATGCAATTTTTGGCGGCCCGGAAATTTTAGCAAGTTAGCGTACTGAAAAAAGAAGCGAAAGAAGAAAAGACAGTCACTGAAAAAGCACCGGTGAGCACTGATTTTCGTCGAAAGCACCGAAAAAGCACCGAAAGTTCGATTGTTTAGGTCATGAAAGTGCCGCTCTTCAAAGTTTTTTTTTTTTTTCCGAGCGTTAGCGAAAAAGCACGGCACTTTCGTGACTCAAAGACACTAATTTTTAACTAATTTTCGGTGGTTTCGACCAAAATCTCGATATTTTAAATGTTCGAAAACCACCCAGTGCTTTTTCAGTGATTTCTTCGGTGTTCGAACTTGCTAAAAATTACTGTCATATAAAAAAGATTGAATTCATAATGTTGTAATTAAATATAGGTGAGATGGAAATTTTACATCAATGTTGTATTATAGTATATAGTTGTGTGTTGTTGGTATCGTAACTGTGGGTAGAACGGAAAACTTACTTTTTCACTGTGTTTGAACTCCCTCATGACTCGATCGTAATCCCTCTTGGTAACACGTTCCGGATAACAAACGGCGCTTTTGATGAAAGTTTTAAGGCTTCGCTCGAGAAGTTGATTGACCTCGTTGTAGTCATAGTCATCGTGCCTTATGCCAAACATACATTGAATGTAATTCCAGATGGCTCGTCTAAAGCGTGACGTGTCGACCTTGTTGTGCGTCCCCATTGTGTAGTACGTAAGATTGTAGGCCGTCTTAAATTTTTCGTCGAGAAGATTGCCGACGTCGTTGTAGAGCCGATTAACGAGGGAGTAACCGTGATCATCCCAGGAATAATCTTGGACGCGGAAAGTTGGTATGTCGTTTAACTGGCCTCTCTATGTATAGAGCAAAAAACAGGATACAATCATTATTTCTATGCAATATTCGTCAGGAAAAGGAAACTTGCCAAAGTTTATTTAATAGGTGCGAATTTAATAGTATTTAATAGTGTGCGAATGTTCGAATCAAATCGAATTATTCGGTTTCAAGTTCGAATCGAATATTTGTTAAATTCACTGTAATCCGAATAAAACTAGAAATTAAATAATTAATTGCGATATGCAAACAAAATCAACATTTAGTAACAATATAAACGTTTTATTCAATGAACTTGAGTCAGATTATCCTTTAACCCTTTAACGGCCGAATTTTCTTGCAGGGTTTTAACATACTCGACACATAGAGTGGATTCGTATTCATAGGGTAAAAATAAATTTCAGAATTTACCTAAAGTTTTAAACTATCCCTAGGGGAAAAAGCGCCCCTAAAGCATTAAAAAATTGCAACCTCATTTCCTGTTATTTTACCTTGATCTGAATTAAAGAGTAAGTATTCCGGAATACGCGGGTTTGTTGTAAAAAAAAAAAAGTAGACCCTTTACACCCTCATAAAACGCCCCTAAAATTTTCAGACTTGTAATCTGATTTCGAGTTATTTTATCCTGCTATCCGACTTTGGGTTTTTATTTGGAACGCCGTCACAGGTTAAGGATGTGACTTTAGATTATGCCAACATTTTCGCAACTGACGTATACCTTTACCTTCAAAATGAGCCTAAGCTCGCTGGAATCGGTTAATTTTTGTAGAAGTTATAATTTTTCAAAGGAGGTGGAACGTATGTGTCCCACTGACCGTTAAAGGGTTAAAAAAATACTTCATCAGACTTACCTTAGCGAAGTCTTGATAAATAAAGGTGGGATCCTCGATGAAAAGGCCAATGTCAGAATCGAGAACTGAACTACTCCTCTGAGGCGCAGCTGCCAATTCTGCCGATTGCGTTTCCACCGTCTCAAATCGTTTCGAAAGTTCCTCCTGTGTGATCTGATACGATTCCGACTTTTCCGACAAACGCTTCATACGCTCCATGAGGGTCTCCACGCCGACTTCCTGCTCGCCAACTATACTCGGCGATGAGGGTGGCGACGGGATGGTTTCTGCGAAAAATTAAAATAAAATAATATAAAATGTTTAAAATATCGTGGGGGCCAATTAATTGTTTTTCTTGGTGATCGATTGCTAGTCGAATGAAATCGATACACTTGAATTGAAAGCGGTACATATGAGTCAACTCAGTAAGCGTTCAACACTGACCCTCTCTGAAATGAGACATTTTTAACTCTCGATTTGTAAATTTCTCAAATCCAACCGTCAATCAACTATTATTGGCCATGCAGAAACATTGGTTTACGGTTGAATAAGACAACATAATCCAAATTCCAACACTCAGCTGAGAACTGAGAACAGCGATTCCCGCTCAAACAGGGAGACGAAGGGAATGAAATAAAAATTAAAAAAGATTAGGGCATTTTTTTCACCATTTCGAGCCGATTTGACGGGCTACAACATGAACATTTTTTTCAGACTCCATATATGGACCACCCTGATAACTATATGTATACCGAAGAAGTGAACCTTTGTTGTATCTGATTAGCCACATATGTTTCAAGTGAGTCTTACCAGTCTTGCCGCCGCAATTGGGAATCTTTTTTGGGCTGCTTATCAGCTTGTCTTTGGCAGGTTGTACGGTATTGCAATTGTCCTGTATATTTTCCTTGTAATGATGACCAGCTATGTTGTCCAGTTCCTCATTAATACCACAAGAGAATACGAACGACGAGAGTGAGTGGAAGTGTGCCAGCAGGACTATCGCGTGAACGACCTCCGCCAGTGACCAATTGTCCGCGCCTTTCGTCAGTTTCTATGTCCAACAAAATATATTCATATAATATATATCGACAATCTCCAGTAATCGAATTTATTGGCTTTAAAACTTCGTTCGTTTCGTATTCATGTATAAATTTACTTGTCGCTGTACTATTGATATAAGAAACCTGAAATGAAAAAACGCACGATTAACGAAGAAATAGGCAATATTCTAAACTTTCCGAAAACCAACATGGCCACCCGAAATATAAACTCCATCTGTTCTGTAAGATATAAAAGTTTCTTGAACTTACTTGCATCGAAAAAGAGTGCCAGACCATTCTCGGAGATCCTCCGAATATTCTGCGATCTTCGGGAATACGATTATACAAAAAAAAATCCAGAGTACATTGGCATGAATTTCCTTTGTGCAATCAGCTTTCTTGTGCTTTCGGAATATTCGGAGGACCTTTAAAAATGGACGTGCACGCTTTTTTTACGTACGTGAGCTCAAACGACTTTTATACCTTACAAAACAGATGGCGTTTACATTTCAGGCCATATTGGTTTCCAGGAAATTTAAAAAAAAAAAAGCATTTCTTTGAATCTCGTACATTTTCAACCAAAATTCGAGTGCAGGACTATGCATCTATGGTGACATTATTTTCCTGTACAATTTTAAGCATGTCTGTAGCATATTAACAACGACTAGTGTAGTAGTACGAAATCGCATATTTTTACCGATCACAGTCGATAACAAAATCTACTCCAGTGTTTCGTTAACAATCGTTTCGATAATTAAATTGAAATACAGGAAGCCAAGTTCGTCATTAAAACGAGATCAAGAGACAACGGAATTTTTATTTTTGCAATACATACCTCTATGTGGGTCTTGTTTAGAAGCCATGGCCTGTGTGCTAGGATCTTATTGATCTCGTAAAGATTTTGCAGTTTATCGGGAATAGACCTAAGGCCCTGGAGCCAGAGTGGATCGCCTCCCTGAAGGATGAATTCTCCTTTCTGTAGATTTATGAGATAACTGCATTGGTGTCTGCCAGCGGCCTGTAATCAAGAAGAAAACAAAACACTATTATTTAATGGATTTACTTTGTTATTGAAATTCGACCATAAATCGTAGGATAATATGCAGCTTGCAAGGTGAACTCTCGAGTACAGCACGTAGCTTGATATAAAAATAGTATAATTATATGAGACATTCCATACCAATTCGACCTCGGTCTCACCCTCGACCTCTCCGATCTGCTTCACGATTTTTTACATAATTATTCTGACTGTAGAAGGCACTGCAGATTTTTTTTTAGATTTGTAAAACTTTATTTGGTGAAGTTATGATTTTTTGAGGAAAAATATCGAAGGCTGTAATTTTAAAATCTGAAAAAATCTCTAAAATCCTATGTCAAATATAAACATATTTAACTTGAATCTATAATGTCCAGACCTTCGCTCTCTTTATTATTGAAGCTTTTTCGGATAAAACGTTTAAAAAAAAATTAGGAGCAAGAGCAACACTGTTGGCTGTTACTTTAATATTTGTGTATGTAATAAAGAATTTATGTGATTTGTTTCAGATTTTATCGAAGCAATTTCAATTAAAAAAAAATAAAAATCATGAATCCTCTTATAAAAAAAAAAAATTCTTTTACTAGTTTACTCTTTTTGTGGCTCTTTTTTTAAGCAGCATAGACAAATGAAGATATCATTTTTTTACGTTAACTATTAGAACTTTTTTCTACTATAGATTTTTTGTTATCAAAGTACCTATATCTGACAAGAGAACCTGAATAAAACTAGTAGAACCTGGGATCAGTAACAAGATTGTTTTATTTCCAACTCGGAAAAGTACGAAGACGAAAATATATGCTTCATCGCCAGATTTCATGATTCAGAACAAAAAAATGCTCTTTTTAAAAATATTTTCGTTATATATATAAAAGTGAATTGAAAAATGTATTTACATGCCCCAATTCTTCGTCTCAACAATTTGGTAACTATTTGTTATGGTGATTTGTATGTCTCTTTAAAAGAAAAAAAATATCAACACCATTGAATATTTTTTAAAAATTCACACAAATTCTTTGTTACGTATATAAATATTCGAGCAATATCCTACATTGTACTGACTCTTGCTTTTGATATTTTCACCGCTCTGTTCCTGAAAAAAGCTTTGAAACCAATAGAAACGAAGGTCCAGATATTATGGATTTAAGCTCAAAATTTGTGATATTTAACACAAGGTTTTTAAGATGTTTTTTCAGGTTTTTAAATTACGGCCTTCGATATATTTATTTGAAAAATCATAAACCCGTCAACTTTAAGGTACAGCAACGTAATGTGATTAAAAAGTGATTTTTCTTGTAAGATAATATTTTTGTATCGAAAAATTAACATTATCAGATGGGTAATATTTTTTGTAAAATTTCATTGAATAATGTATATAAAATTTAAACTTCTACGATGAGATATCTTTTTTCTGACCTAAAGCTTTCGAGATACGTCGACCTAAAGAAAAAAGACATTATTTTACAAAATGTAGATTTAAAAACCTGCTAAAATTCACATTAACTACAACCAAGTAAATTCTGGAAAACGCAAAAGTAGAAGAGTCATGAGATTCTCATAGTTAATTGTTCTCAAGATTTGCACAATGACCAGACAAATCAAAGTGCAGCAAACCCTGATTTAAACCGACTCATCTGAACGCTTCTTCGTTTTATTTCATCCGCAGACGTTAATTTGTACCGAACGTGCAAATTATTATTTCGTGGCGACTAGATCGAGAAGCTCGTGGCCTTCAAGTGTTGCACGAACATCGTAATTAAATCCCCGTGTACGATTAACGATAAGTGACTTTATGCAACTATAGATTACCTGCTGAAAGCCATACAAAGTGTCGAGATATATTCGTCCGCTTATTATTGGTTACAAAATATCTTCGAGTGTTAGAAATAATTAATCGCTCGTTATTAAGAGCAAACTCGTGACCAAGATAGTCCGAAAAGTGAGAGAAACTATGTAGTTAAGTGAAGATATCGATCGGTTCTTCTCTATGTCGTCTGATAGTGTTGTGCTAAAAACGAACGCGGTAATTTTCCGCCTCAGTGAGTTAAAAACTCAGATAGCGACAACGATATCATTGTTAACCGATTTTCGAAATCTTATCTTATGTTAGTCGAATTTTGATAACCTGATAACCATTGTCCCGGGCGTTGATAAAAAAAAATGCTTTCATCTGCTTGTTTACTGAATTTCCTTCGTCGCCAGTCTTTGGTACCGAATGTGAGCGCTGAGCTATGATAATGTTTAATCTATAAGACGATTCGAAGAATTATATACTTCGCAATCGTTAGAATCTCACGTCGCAGGAGCCATTTTTATGTTAATTACATTTTAGATTATTAGGTATACTTGAAGACAAAAAAAGAAAACTTTTACTTCGAGTAGAACTTCATAATTGAAAAATCAGTGCAAATGCACAGAAAAATGAGATGTTTCGTTTCTCGATTCTTTTATACATGCATTTTAGGCGCTCATCCTTTGTTTTCCCTTCCGATTGTCTTAAACCATTGTCTTGTAGCCATTCCGAGAGTTTAGTCACCCAGAGATATTAGCAATTGATGAGTGTTAGCCACACCGGAATATACCGACCAATCCAGAATGGTAGCCGCTCCGGGATATTTACTATTTCGGAATGATAGCCACTGCGGGATATTAAACATTTTGGAATGTCAGCGACTCTGGGATATTAACCATTTTGGGATGACAGCCACTCTAGTATATTAACCACTTCGGAATGATAACCACGCCGGAATATGCAAGCACATTTGGAATGATGACGACTTCGGGATATGTTGACAAATACGGAATGGCACCCATTCCGGGATATTACCAATTCCGCAATATAGCCATATCAGGATATTGACCGTTCCGGAATGTTAGCCACTCTGAGATATTAGCTATTTCAGGTATTAACCATTTGAGTTTGATGACTACTCCGGGTTATTAATCATTATTATTTTGGAATAACAGCCACCCTGAGACATTAGCTAGTAAATAAATGATAAAGAAACTTTTATTAATGTCTGTGAGAAAGTTAATAGAAATTTAATGACAAAAGTGGCTCCTTTAGATTGATGGGACCTGCAGTCGATTCAATGCAATCAAGGTTCTCCAATAAGATTTGTAGAAAAAATGGTCCTTGTTCAATCCAAGGTCCAAATTCTGGCAGTATTGAAAAGATACACTTATTTGAAAACTGATCGTTCGACTGACCGCATTCTTTTTTACGTTATCTCTGATCGCTCAAAGACGACCAATAGACATTTGTGACTGGTAATGAAAGAAACAATTGCGGCTTCTTTTTTTAGTCTTTTTTTTCGTAAGAGCACATAATCTGCTTACACGCACGCATCGGTGCCCGAGACACCAAAAGATTACGAAAAAAAGCGTGCCGGAAGATAATGTGGTGATTCAACGTCCAACGTGATGTACGACTACTTGTGCGGCAGAATAGAAAAAGGTGGCAAAATGCGCGTGCAAGATAAATACTCGATCATATCAGTGGAAGAGCTTGGCGATAGCCTTTGACATCGACCCACTGATAGATCATACATGGTTTTATGGTAGCTAGTGCGTTGAGAGGCTTGTCCATTCGGCTTCTAAAGGAAATGCGAGCAAAAAATATTTTCAAACCGATCACTGCGCAATACAGATAAGCGGCAGCTTCCCATTTTTCATTTAAAAGAAAATTATTTGCTGTTAGCCAATTTGTTAGCAAGAAGACTCGTGTCCGAAGAACGGGAAAATGCCTTAAGCGAAAAAGTCGATTATGTAAAAACTGTGGAATATTATGGCAACAGTGAAAAAAGGCGTAAAAAGCCTTTTCATCGTTGTAGACAGCTTCTGAGAATTTTTTTGCGATAATAGCGTTCTATTATTAGGAAGCAGCTGGTGGGTTATTAGTTCTTTTAGACAGATAGTGTTGGCCTTAAACGATGAACATCGACCCATCGATCAAGCGGTTTAAATGTTTCTTTTTTAAAATTTTTATATACAGCAACGACGTATGCTAAATTTCGAAACCGTAACAAGCACATTATGACATCTACAGATTACATGTATTTCGGGGCAACATGGTGAAGACCACTCGGTGCCTGAGCAAAGGACAACAAAATCAACCTTAGACTAGAGTAAACCAATCAGTGAATAAATTAATAAACTGACTGTCATCATTACACATCATTCTCATAATTATTCCTTTTCTGTTTATTAATTTTGCTTCCTCATAGAGGAAGCTTTGTTTTCGCGAAGAAATTTATTTTTCGAGATTTTCATGTCAAGACACTCAGAATAGTCCAAAACGTCGAGAAAAGTGGTTTAGACAAAATGCATTGACAAATTTCATTGTTAGCACAATAACGGCTGTAATTTTTCATCTATCTTCTTCAAATTTGGTACGCTAGTGGGCCATTATGCAACATTTGGAATTGTACTTATCACAAATCGATTGAGAGCTTCAAATTTTACAAGATTTTGAAAACTTTGAAAAAACGTGCGGCTCTACTGTTATTCCAATTGGATATTTTTTTATGTCTGTAAACACTTCTGACAAACACTACCCTTGTAAGTTATGAGATATCCGGCTGCAATTTTTCACGTAATTTTACGATTATTGATTAAGAATGATTACTTTAGTGAAGGGTATTTCCATTTTGCTTGATAAAAAGAAAAAAATGTTGTCATTAAAATCTTTTTTTTTTTTTTAATTTTTTGCCGATTTAGCTTAAATTTGCTTTATATATGAACTACCATTGAACAAGGTTTGAGTGAAAATTTGACGCAAATCGTTCGAGCGGTTCCAATTTCAAGACATTTTACATTTCTTTGAAAACTGTCTTTCGAGCTCAAACACAAGCCTGCAATATAAAACCCTGGATATTGCTTTTTCATTATATTATATCTTTGGCAAATATTACCCATTTCTTGTACTAACAATTAAAATTAAAGCTGGAAAGTTGAAAAGATTTCGGATCTACTAGAACTAAAATAAATGCAAAATACTGACCATGATGGCAATAAGGTGACGATAGTCGTAGGGCAGTGGTCCATCGCCTCGTAAAACAAAGTGTTGTGTCCTTAGAAAGTGCTCCAGGTACGAAGGATGTGATGACATTACCCTGGAGACATGGTCCAGTCTATTGTTCTGCAGAAAGGCATCCATCAATAGCATGTGTGTCTGTAACATTTGGAAAGAAAAACAAAAGTTTAGACACGTTGTGCATAATCCTCGTAAATATTACTAATTCACTAAATGCTTAAATACTGAACTGCCATTGGCAATATTTTAACTGTGACATAGGGGTCAGTAATTAGCACATCGAAGTCGATATCACTGATGAAATGTATGATCTAATAAACGGTTTTATTGCATACTCTTCATTTTGACCCTAAACTAAAGTGATACTTTGTGTCATATATTTTAGTTCTACGTTTTTGTGATTTCTTTGTACATGACAGGTGCATCATAGATAACAATAATGTCGCGGTTTTTTTGGCATATCATAAACCTACACGGCTCTCTGAGGCCACACTGAATGTTTTAAAAGATAAATCCTCGTTCGTTATCCCGTTCGATCGACAAGCATTTCTCCGAGACGCTTCGTTGGATGAGCGTTGAAAGGAAAACGAGGTTCCTCACAGACTCGTTTTGTTTTTACTCGCCTCAAGGTGTTCAAACCATATATATATACACGCAACTGTACTTTTGCGTTGCGTCATGCGTGCAAAGCACACAGAATAAGCGAGGAAGTGCAATTTGTTTGAGAATGGTGAAAACGGAGTAAAATACACACCACGTGTTCAATTTGGCAAAAGCTATTTGCCGCCTAAATGGCAGTCAACGTCGTGTACACGAAGATCCATTTTGGAATTTGTAAAGTAATAAAATAATTTGTAAAGTTTTAAGGATCATTACCTCAAAACTAAAATATTATTAATTTAATAATTATTAAGTATTAAAATTATAAAAAGATCTCGCACTCCATGTAAAAAAAGCCCGGATTTTTCAAAGTCCCTTATAGGTCCCAAACCCAGATTTAAATAAATTATAGTGCTTTACCTTTTAGAGTGACTTATAATAGTTTAAACATTGGACCATATATAGCATTTTCTATATGATGTACACTGAGACAAAAGATTGCTTCATTCAAATAAATGTATTTTGTTGATTGGAAATTTTGTTAACTCAACAAAGGTTTGCTCAAATTACACATGTCATGGTCCAGTTAACAAAATGAACAGTGTTGACTCAGTGTTGACCCATCCGGGTTGACTAATCCATTTATTGGAAAGAACAGTCACGTGTTTCATTAACTTGACCAATAATTCGTCAATTGAAACATATGGTTTTGTTGATTTCGTCTAGCCTCCAATAGAGTTTGTTCCTTTTATTTGACAAAATATTTTGTTGTAATGATCTTAAAAATAAATTGGGATATAGTTCCGATTTTGTTGAACCATATAACGATTTTTTTTTAAATATTCGATAGTATTGAACTCAATTATTCTGTGTATGAAAGTGTATATTCGTTCGGATGGAAGAAATTCCGTGTTAAGGAGACCAAAAAAGTTATTCAGAAAAAAATATCTTCATGCGTCGACTAAATGTTTAGTTGTTTCGGAGCATCCCGTAGTTTGAAAAAAATATAGGTCATATTATATTAACATATTATTTTGTCGAATACAAGGTGGGTAGAACGGTGAAATTCATGCTATTTGCTATAAGTAATCTAAATAATTTATCTTTTTCAAGTTAAAAGTCTTCTTCAAGTTAAGAGTCTTCTCAAAATGTCTTAATTCAGAGAATCATATGTAGTGTGTACTCAAATATCTTTCGACATTGAATCAAGTAAACTTTATTTCGTTCAACGTTGAGCCGTTTAGTTCGTCCATTAAATTTCTTATTTCAGAAAATAATTTGACATCCTCGAAGCCACCGCCGCTAGGTGGCTATGATATAAATTAACGGATGATAGGTAGGATGGTTAGGTAGGATAGATAGGCAGGTAGGATATATACGGATAGCCGCGAAACGTTGGTTCCCGTCACTGCCCGCAATAGAGCGACCCGTTGAAAATTAAGGCATTAATGAATAAGCTTCAAACCCTGTCCAGTTAAGTGCACGAAATATATTTTTTTCTCTGACTAAAAAACTAGAAATAATTTAGTTGAATCAACCGGTTTTTTTTCGAGCCAACCGAATTTCTTTTCAATGCATGAACAAAATATCTTGCTATTATTACATCGACCTCTAGTTGATGCCATCCGACCGCACCATTTTCTTGAGCCAAATCATTTTTTGTTCGTTCACCAATTTTCTTTTTCTCAGTGTAAGGAACAACGGATCGGAGACCCCCTATCGTCTCTCTATATTATATAAAGATCTCGCCACCGCCGCCGCCATGTAAAGAATTGAGGGGCTCAGCTTCACCACGAGAGGGGGGATCCCTTACGGTGAAGCCGGCCCTTCTCCCCTTATGGAGAAGGGTCACCGCTTTTCCCTCTTAACAATGTTAACAGTCATTTCGGAAATGCGAAAATTAAGATTTGTATTTACATATGGTACTGTTAACGTTATTAACAGTACAATAATATAATGTAAACGAATGTTTTCACTCAAACTAATTTTCTTTTTATACTTGTAATATAATTCCGGAAATTCGAAAATTAAATAAAAAACTAGTATTAAGAAGACTGAAGTACTTAAGCTTTGACAACAAAAAAAAAACGTCGGTACATTTAGCTGATATTAATACTTATTCCCTAATAACTCCACTGACGTCTACACTGAGAAAAAAATACAGTTGAATCAATAAAATTTGCGTTGAAATAAATTTTTAGTTATGACAACTAAAACTTTCTTGGCTCAATCATAATGTAGTCAGTCGAAGCAAATAATTATTTGACACAACAGAAAATTAGTTTTATCAACTAAAGATTTATTTGAACGTATTCAACCGCAGATTTTGTTGGTTCAACTGTATTTTTTTCTCAGTGTACTAAACGCAATATAATTACAAAACTGTAAATAATTTAAAGCCATCTCTATACGCCACGTGCGATAACATCACAAAGTTTATTACGCAAGTCGATTTGAAAATCACGTTAGCACTATTCATAGATACATCACGAAGAACAGCCAAGTCCGTCGACTGCGAATGACTTCATCGATCATTATATTACGCTCGATCGCCGGCAAAAGTGATCTATCAGGGAGAACTGGATTCTACCGGGGGATATTATCATAAAACGAAGCATTACAATAATTTGTTTTTCAACAAGTGTCTTATACGTCTGATTTATGTACGAATTGAATGGGTGGGTTGATCGATATACGAAATACGTAATTGTAGATATGCAACAAGGCTGGAAATAGATGCTTCAACACAGACAGTTGCATTCGTCGATAGATTCGTTGATTGGCTTTCGTATGAAGAGATTATTCGACCACTTTTCCAAACGTCAAACACATACGTCAGATATTTAAAAAAAAATGTAATAATATACATATTACAAGAAAAATTGGAATCAGCATGCAATACGCGTGTGCAAAAAGAGCGCGTTAAAAATGGGTAAGTTAAAAAAAAAGCGAAATCAAGAACCTAACAAAAATATAAAAATGAAACATATGATGAAACTTATAGAAAAAGTTATAAATTTCGCCGAAAAATGTGAATGCAATTCTCTAAAAAAAAAAAAAAAAAATCGGATTACCTACAGACCAGGCAAAAGCAACATTCCAAATGGTGATACTTTTAATTCGAATGGTTTCCATTCCTGGCCAGTACTGTCAATTAAACAAACTACATAAAAATATAGTCGATATATAGCTTGGTACATTTTTTATTGTGAAATTCACCGAACATAATTTGCAAAGTGTCGTGACACTTTCAGTAGGTGAACGCAGTAAAAAAAAATGGTCGAAAGTCAAGAACGAAAAATAAGTCGGCTTACTTTCTCGTCGGCATCATACATTTTTTTAATTAATCTTAATCCTTTCGTGTTAACGAACCTGCCCAACGATGCATTCATTTAATATACATATACACAGTCGAACGCATGCGGTTGGCAGATGCGCGTGGCACTTGACGAGTGTATAACACCAGGTTCAAGAAGAAGTTAAACGGCAGAAAGAGAAAAGAGAAAAAAAATTATGCGCATCGAACGTTTTCATACTAAGTATGTTATCGCCAGTAGCTCCATTGCGCTGCTGCCGTTGCTGTTGATGCGGATAACGCACGCAGCTGCAACACTGTATGAGAACTGCATACACCCACTGGTGGCGTGCATTTACCAACACGCGTACCCAGCCGTATGGAGATTCAAGTATTTGTTATATTGCTATCTTGCCAGACAGAGATAGAGAAATAGACTGCATTAACAATAATACGCTACGTCAGAGCTCATCGACTCAGCGTATATTTCGTAATTACAGCGATGTGTGAGGCATCCCGGGTCAATTCAGCCACCTTTAGACCTTGTATGTGCCTAAATTATTCTGCACTTAGAGTCGAATTTTTGGACATAAGTTCAAACTTAAGATCAAGATTAAGATTTTTTTAACTTTAAAGGTTCATCTCAAGATCATCTTAAGTTTAAAAGTTGATCTCAACATCATTTTAAGTTTGATGGTTAAACTCAAAATCATCTTAAGTGTAAAGGTTGATCTCAAGATCATATTAAGTCTGAAGGTTGATCTCAACATCATCTTAAACTTGAAGGTTGATCTCAACATCATCTTAAGTTTAAAAATTTATCTCAACATCATTTTAAATTTGATGGTTAAACTCAAAATCATCTTAAGTGTAAAAGTTGATCTCCAGATCATATTAAGTCTGAAGGTTGATCTCAACATCATCTTAAACTTGAAGGTTGATCTCAAGATCGTCCTAAGTTCCAAGGTGGATCGCAGGATCATCTGAAGTTTAAAGGTCAATCTCAACATCATCTTAAGTTTGAAGGTTGATCTCAACATTATCTTAAACTTGAAGGTTGATCTTAAGATCATCCCAAGTATGAAGTTAAGCTTGAAGGTTGATCTCTCAAGATCATCTTAAGCTCAAAGGTTAATTTCAAGATTATCTTATGTTCGATGGCTGATCAAGATCATTTTCGAAACTAGTTCGAGGATGGGTGTGAAGTTACCACACCCAGAATCTGAAGTTACCAAACTATTTTGCATAGTAAAGGCTTGTATTCGTTTATAATACGAAAAAAAAAGATAAAAGAATAGAGGTGAGTCAAAAATGAATCCATGCGAAAAGAATTTTTTCAGTCATAAGTGATATTTTTGGTGTTGTTTTTTCATGTTTAGAATTGGAATTTACATTAATTTAATGAAACATTTGTCTTTCTCTATTTACAAATATTTAGTTCTACGGCCCTAGCAGATATATAAAAAAATTATGCTGTTATTGTAGTATATTATATGGATCGTTAGGTCTACGATTAGTTTTATCAAAACATTGATTTAATTGGTATTGTCAATAATTGAAGAAAATACATGCCATGCAATTTTTTCTGTTTTAGAATATAGTTCCAACATTATCATTCCACGCCGATAATTTGCTTCTATGGCCATACGATTGTTTAGTGTATATGTGCTCATTTTCACTAATAATTAATTAAACAAAAAATATTAATTACGTTTTTTTTTTAATTTACTTATATTTCTAGTTACATCATATGAGGATAATTAATTTCTAGAACTTTGCAAATTTGTGAAAAATTGAGCTTACTCATGAATTGAATAAAAAGAAAACTTTGATTTCGTCTTATAGATTAACAATAATAGAAACAATTAATAACATTTTTATAATTTATTTTACTTGTGTATATAAAACAGTAATAGTTTAAATAGCATGCATATTTAAATGTTGGAACATAATCAGAAAACGCATAAAGCGGTATAAATCTAATACAATTACCGATATTCTTCCAATTATAATATTTACTTAAAATAGCAAATCGATTAGAATTTCACTTTGTCAAAAGCAGACTCTCGCAGTTTACCAAAAATGCATATGTTTATGGTGTGTATAGCGTACTTTCATTTTCGTATTTGTGCACATGGACACGAAACATTAAAATGTAATTTCACTTCTGTTCGGGTGACTTGAAAAGTTGCTAAACGGGTGACTGTAAAATGATTTATGTACCCATAGATTCGCTCTCGAATGGTGACATTTTCAAAACTTATGAGTATACTGAATTCATACTCTTATTTCATAGTATTTTTGAGGTCATTAGAATCTCATTTCCGTTTTTGATATGATAGCGGGCATCGGAAGGTCAAAAAACAACCCTCAATGTGCATTCTACGTACAATAAATTCAAGTGGATGCGGTGATGTGCGTGAAGCAGAAAAAGCATCCTCGTCTTGCGAGTCACAACACAAGCAGTCTTTCACTTGAAATTTGGCATGGTTCTTTGGCGCTCTGCCCATAAACAGAATAAAGGACAAACTCAACGTCAAATGCTATATATGCGACTGATGTTGAGACCGAGGAATCTCTGAAGCTACTCTTAAATATGTTGAATGTCTTCGAAGGGAATTTTCCCATTGTTTTTCTTCATACAGAAAACATTGTTGTCAAGATTTTTTTTTCGGGATGAGAAAGAAAAATTGTGCGTGTGCGTGTGCGTGTGCGCTAAAATGCATACTACCATAACTCGTGAACTACTCATCCGAACCAACTCCAAAATTTTATGCCGTATACAGTACAGTCCAGTGTTTCTTTGGTATACATTTCATTAAAAACGGTTGAAGCATTTTCATTTTATCGAATTTTTAAGATTTTTACGAATGACTGTTATCCGTCTAACTCGAACAATTCACCGGCTATCCGGCTAAAGCTTTGCATAAAACTTTATTCGACTGATGCGATGTTTGAAGTTGAATTTGGGCGTAATCGAGAATTTACTTCAGATTCTATAGAAAGTCGCATTTTCGATTTTTTTTTTTAATTCTATAACTCAAAAACCATTCAAGCAATTCTAAAATCTTGCATAAGGCTTAAATGGAATGTGTCGATGTTTGAAACCAAGATTAGTGAGAATACGACAAAGAGTTCCCATATTTTAGAGAATTATACACTTAAAAAAAAATGAGGGAGCCTTGTGCTACTGGTTCTACTTTGCGACCTTTTATTTTTCCGATACATGCAATTTGCAAGGTTTTCGACGCTTTCCCTTTGCTTCATAATGTCGATGGCGACAACCTATATGTCGCCCATATTTACGCTTGTGTACGAACAAACGACTCTGGCACGTGTGCCGCTGTTTGCGAAGTATACTTTATCGAATCGATAAGTGACTTCGTACTTCAGAGTCACGTGTACACGAGGCTTAAAGCTGCGCACTGAATATTAAGTAACCATTCAAGCAGTTAAATTTGGCGACACTTTCGTTTCGCTCGGAGAAAAACAAAGCTAAGAGATATAAAAATAGTTAAAGCAAGAAATAGTTGAATTATTTATTTGAAGAGATGAATATAATTATTATACAGTTTTGTTCTCTAGTTGTAGAGGAAGCTTTGCGTACTGCGGACTAAAAAAAAAAGTTGCATTGTGCAGGTTACTGCTATGCGTATTTTCCTTTTCTTTTCAGTCCGAAGTTTGATGAAATCTAAATACATGTTTCAATCAGGAGGCAAAGCACTCAAATACTCTCTCACTCGAGCCAACTCATTGTAGTCACTTTTATTTTAGTTTAATATGTTATATTGATGAAACTATAGAGCTTTCAAGCTATTTTTAGGTAGAATATGACTTTGCATCTTAAAATATGTTATTTGAGTCCAAAACAACTGTTGTATATTCAGTCGTTTGGAATATATGTTGATCACTATTTCAAAATTCCCCTGAAATATTTTACTTTAAATTCAGTTGTAGTCTCGAATTAGTCGGACAAAAATATTTTAAAAATAATTAAATTATTTACATTCTTTTATAAAAATTCTAAAGTTGAATAAATAAAATTGGTAATTTTTTTTTAGAAAAAATTATCTTTATTTCATCGTACTACCTATAAAAAGTATACAGGCATAACGGAAATAGTATCAAAGATTTTTTTTTTTTCAAAGAATTTATGCCGTAAATTTCAAAACAATCAACAACGGATAGAAATAAATCATCAGATCGTTCGTTATAGTCATCCTAATTATCGAAAAAAAATCGATATAAAAAATCGTAATCCAGATCGGAGAGGTCAGGGGTCAGACCCAGATGATACTTGCAAATGATCTCTTGATTATTAAAGCATTTCTGGACTATTTAGAGTACTTTGAGCACTCTAACATTGACAAAACAAAGCTTCCTCTGTAAGTAAACAAAAAAAAAAAACAATAAATTTATACTTGTAAAAATCTTTACAAACAAGATTATGTGATATTTTCGAGAAATATTTTAAGCTCTGTGAGAGACATATCTGCGTAAAAAGAAGTAAGAAATTGTTCACGATAATAGAACGACAAGTGATTGAGTGAAGGGTCGTTAGCAGTCGTTGACTCTGTTCTTCGAGGCATTTTAATGTTGTGATAAGCCAGCCTCTGCAGACTATATCGAAGGCATCGACGCTCTTATGACTTCGGCCCTAAAAGACTGCCATAAGATACCATTCTCAACTTTCCGGTCATTCCTCTCCTTTCGCATTTCGAAAAATCTTTTGTCTTGGAGCCATTCCGCGAAGAATAATGCGGTAGCTAAATATAGCGTCATATAGAAAATATGCTATCGTGTAAGAACATCGAGAACACTTAGGATTCAGACCGGATGCTCACATACTAAAACTAAGGTACACATCGTTATAAGCAGTACGCTAGTGTATGCGTAACAACCAAGTTTCTAATTGAGATATCGGGTTTGATTACGCTAAGAGTGCAGCGTTGCAGTATATGTAGTATGTACTGTGCCAGTACTCTAATATAATATGGTGTTGGCGCTCGATCTTGATTCTAGACACGCGTCACTTCTGCTGCCATTGCGAGTTTAGATGATGTTGAAGTTTGCATCGTTAGAATGCAATGAAATTAAAAAATAAAAATGATGCAAAGTAGAACTTTGCACACTGCTTCCTCATTAAATTGCACTTTTCATAAAACCTCTATGAGGACGTTTATTTGTTAATTTTGGTTTCGGAGCCGTATGCAATGTTCTACTTTGCATCATTTCTAATTTTAATTAACATTTTATTTCGTTACCACTACGTTTTCGGTAGTTTCTTGTGTAACAACACAAAAACGTAAGTGTGCTCATGCTCTTCTTTTGAAAATTTAAAAATTCTCTAATATTTGCGTGTGCGCGCGCGCGCCTGTGTGTGTGTGTTTTTTGTACAAAATCACAGTAACTGAAGAAGAATTAACACTCCACTTGTATCCAAAATTTCAGCTCAAAACATCGTACCGTTCATAATTAGTAATTTAACGTAACAAATTCGGTTTTTAAAAATAAACAAATAAGTTGATATCATGACAACGTTGAAAGTATTTTTTTTAGTCGAGTCACATTATTTTTATCTCCCGACGGTCGCATACATCAATTATAAAGAGTTGCAATTATTTTTACATTGGATGGAGCTACGAATATCAAGTGGACAAAAGAAACTTTATTCAATGAAGTTGAAAATAAGATTAAAGTGTATTAGGAATTAGTTCATTATTTCTCGATTTTTATATTTTTTATTGTGATAAACAATTTTTTCATTCAGGAGTTTATTCAATTTTTTTAAATTCTTTTTTACGTTAACGTCACATAAAAAGATGTAAATAACTTTTTTCGTTTATGAATATTACGAAAATGAATACTATCTATATTACGCAGTGTGCTATAAGTATGCACATTTATCAACAATTTTTGTACTATGAGTGCGTTAGTTGAATGATTTGCAATTTTTAAAAATTTAAATTGAGATTTGAATTTTGCATGATACTAGTACTGTGTTTACCGATAAACTTATCGTTAAATATCGTTATTTTCATTCCAATAATATATTGGCCAAACATATCCAAACATCAGTACAGATAATTTTCGAGTCAATGCACGAAAGCGACACCGATATTACTGCAATTTCTGGTAAAAATGAACAACCTTCCAGCAAAAAAATGTTTTACCTTCTAACAAAAACTGTTTTCCCATCTAGCTAAAATTATCATAAGCATAAATTACCAATAGGCCTAGTAGAACTTATCGAGTTTTACGATAAAGTTCGCTACAGTGGCGTGGTTGTCCTCCGGTACTAGAATTTTCTGGCAGTTTCTACCAGATATATCGCAATTTTTACTAGATCCTTCTCTCCGGGCATATCTGACTGGAAATCCTACAAAAGGAACCCTTTGCGGACTGCGTTTACCTACGAACAGTGCATTATTTATTCTTTTCCCAGAAGGAAATTTATTGTTTTCTCCACAACGAATACTACTCGATGGTATTATATGATACGCTACAATGCGATATAGAGGGGGAAGTCGGATGCGGCCGCCAGTATTCGACTTCGAGTATTCGCACTTTCTGTAAACAAGATTATCGAGAACACCGTGATGGAGCCAGCGGGCCTGACGGAGGAGGTCGCGGGGGAGTTTAAAAGTCGAGTGCTATAATACACTTGACAACGCTCAACATCGTTGCGCGGCAACGATGTTGAGCGCGTCACGGAGTCGGCAACACAGCTCTTCAATACAAGCGAGAAATACGAATATATATAAGACATTCTATGCCAATTTGACCAGCCTTCAATCATGACCAGATTTCCGATGTAGTTCATTTTTCAGTCTTTCTTCCTAGTGAAAGGCGTACACGCACAATTTTTAGAGATTTTTATGGCATTTCGAGAAGTAGCTTTAGGGAATAAAAATTCTTATGTTTATATCTCCTAAGCTTAACGCCCTTAAAGCCTTCCTTTTAATGAAAACAGCTTACTTTTCCAATGCTTCGACCATTCCTATTAAGAAAGGATGTTAAATAGAACTTTGCACATTGCTTCCTCATTATTTTTTAATTTTTGTATCTAGCTCTATGTGGAAGCCAAAATCGATAAGACGCGCGCGCACATTCGCACATTTTTTCGAAACTATTTTCTTCACGTTTTCGGTCATTCTGAGCATCCTAACATGAAAACTTCGAAAAAGAAATGTTTCTCACGGAAACAATGCTATGAGGAAGCGGAAACATTGTTTAGCCACTGTTTTCGTTTATTGCTTCCTTGTAGAGGAGGTTTTGCTTTCGTGAATCTTTTTTTCGGGATCTTCTCAGGGTGGTCTAAAATGTCGAGAAAAGTGGTTTAGAAAAATGTTCTGGATGTGGATGTGCGTGTGCTTGTGCGTGTGTGCCCGGCATTCAAAATTCAAACCTACATATCTAAAGGTTCTTACAAATCGGACTAAAATTTGGCAATGCCCCACACATGTGGGGCATTTAGACAGCTTTGTTTGTAATAATTTTCAAAAAAGTTTTAAAATGTGTTCAAATATTATTTAACATTGCAATTTTCAATTTCTGCACGCTCTTTACCTGCCGCAAATTTTTAGCTATCGACTTAAATAATTTTTTACAAATAAAGCTATGTTAAATGAGGATCGGTATTAAATTTAGAAAGAATCGACAAATAGGTTCGGTTTTTATCGGATTTTCAGTTATTTAAGAAAAAATCATTTTGCTCTAACTCACGTGAAACCTCACCGAACGAACTGAAATTTTCTACAGACGAAAAATAACATTAACAGCTGCTACGTACTAGATTTGGTGATGGTCGGTGGAGGAGTTCAAATTTTACGCGAATTCGAATTTTTCAAAAATTTAACGTTTTATTATAACTCAGGCCGACAGACAATGGGTGAATTGAAACTTTTTATAAATGAAAAATACAGATAAAAAATATTTACCGTTGTTATGTAGTAAATTTGTTGACAAACGGTAAATGGGTTCGAATTTTGGAGCAAATTAAATTTTTTATTTTAATGGTTTATAGTTTAGTAAGATGTCATAAAGCGAACTAGAGCTGTAAACACGTGTACTTTATTGCATTGGTTCATTAATTGATTATTCGATTTTTAAACATCAATCGATTTTCCACAGTGCTTCTTCTATGAGAAAGCCAAAATTGATAAATAAGCTTCCTCATAGATATGGCACTGTGAAAAATCGAAATTAATGAGGAAGCAATGTGCAAAGTTCTACTTTGCAACTTTTTTGTATTACATTTGTGGCCCGTGGCGAAGTTCATCATTGTGAATGGAAACTACAATAACAGAATCTTTCTGTAACAAAATATTGATTTGTGACGTAAATGTTGTGTTATTTTACAGAACTGTTACATATATTTTTATCCAACTCGTGACTCTTTTGGGCGAAAAGTAATTTAACACACGTGTATCACAACTGATCATATCTTGATATAACACCTTAATTTTGTGAGATGTAAATTTTACATCACTGTTGCAAGGGTATGTTTAGTGAACTTACACTAATCATAAGATTTCTTTTGTTCAATTTTTTCGTCCGTTTCGGAGGCCGATCAAATTGGCATGGAATGCCCCGTATAAATTACGCATCTCAAGTGCGAACGCATACAATCGTCCGTCTGCGTTGAAGCATGAAACGCTCTTGCTGGGAAGAAGAACACTCCACTATTGCCATGCATATATGCATACATATACATATAGCGTTGTACATGCCAGAAAGCCGGACAAACAAGTATATAAATTTTCATAGAGCCTTACTTTTTTCTGCTTAGACTGCTTATCGAGTCCCTGAGATACAAATAGCAACGAGGCAGAGCGAGCCGGGTCGAAAATAATGGAAGGGATAGAGGTGTGATTGGTTGGGCGATTAAAGGGGTGGCGCTGGGGAGGTGCAGGGGGGGGGGGCAGGAAGCGTGAGCGAAAGAGAAGAATCGCTAGTTAAGTGAAAGGGAATCATTAAGATATATATTAATCTAAATAAGTAGAAGCCTAGAACAGATGAGAAACTTTGCTGTGAGCCTCTGTCAGTCAGTTACGCGAAACACTAGCATGTGCTATAGTGGCATAAATGCTGCGTTCGTAGCTACTATCCTTATCAAAGATATCGACGCACGAGCTGGTGCGTGACGTGAAAACAAGTTTATTAACGGAGAGCCGTCTTCATCGTCGACAACGTGTCGGTGCATTAACATGAAATCATAATAGTTTGCAAGCAGAGTTAAATCACATGATCGCTAATATATATATATATATTATCTCATTTATCGATAATGCGTTTAGGACAGCATCCACACATTGTCTGGTGCTACAATCAAAGTGCTCAACAATGGCGTAAGAACGACAGTGGAATGATGGAAGCTTGAGAGGGGGAGGGTTTAAAACAAGTGCAAAAAATACGGTTAGGTCGAATAAGCTTGTCCGAGCTTGGGTTGAATTGCCAACTTAACAGGACAAGGGTCATTCCACCCGAAAAATGTTATTCGCTGTTCTATTCTGGTATTTGGTTTAGATTATTTTCTCCGCATTTTGAGAGGCAATTTGCGACGAGATAAAAATCGTGGCTGTCATTAGGGCCTCATTAATTACTCACATGCCAATAGAAATAAGAATGTATAATCTTGATTGAAGAACAAGTCAACGAAATTCAGCAATCAATCTGTCGTGGCGTTTTCACAGTCAACAAAATTCACCGCTCGATCACTCACTCAAGCACTTTTCACGTGCGGACGACACGATTCTCAGAGATAACATAAGGTGAGGTGGGTACATGATGTAGCAACGGTGATAGAATTGTGAGCGTAAACATGTTGACGATAACTTATCGTTACCGAGTGATGCCCGAGAGTCGTTTGTAATTATGCCTGCTAAGTCTACCAAACGTTAATGGTTCCTTGCGAATGGTATTTAGACTCTCATCGAAATAGAGAGAAAAGTCATTTACCGACCTCCTCTCACCCAAGGGACAATCGTACATTTTCACTTACCGATTTTTGTTTCTCTATAGTTGTTGGTCATATGGTGCATTCTCTTTTATGAGAGCCATTATGCAATGTAAACAAGTTGGGGTAAGATGAAATAGGGTAGAAGTACCGGTTTTGTGCCATCCCCAGGACTAATCCGCTTTTAATCCAACTAATCCCGATACTGCCCGTCGGGCAAAAAGTCGGGAGTTATGCATTTAGCGGTAACCAGCTGACCAATCCGGTTTTCTATGTCGCCACTTTTCTCCGAAACCACAACAAATCGCTCAACCAAATTTGGTACATCTATTCCGAAAATGAATAAGATGGTTGAATTTTTTTTTTTCCTTTTTAAATTTTATATTTATTTTATATGTTATATATATATATTAATTGTACATTTGTATATTTTTTATATTTTTTTTCGGTACGATAAATTAATAACTCGCTGAGATAAAATTGTCGTTGAAAAAGTCTGTTATGAAATATTGATTTTACCGCCATTAATACCTAAGGATTATTAAAGGATTAAAAGGAACATTTTCACCTAAGGATGAACTTCAGAAAGTATACGATTTTAAAAAAAATGTAATTTTAAGAACTCTCGACTACAAAAAATATATATATTTACAAAAACTGCAATAAAACAAATTTGACTTAAAAAAAAGACATGTTAAAAAAATTTTAATACTCTTGACTGAATAAAAGTTTAATTAAGAAACAAATGTGGTGAATAAAAAATTGTGAAATAATAAACAATCCTTAGCATATTACATTCTGGAGATTTCCACATACCCAGTGACGAACAAATCTCCTAACTGTAATACGCTGAGTCCAGAGTTTTTTTTCTTAATTTTTCTAAAATTATTATTTTTTTGAGTGAAATTTGTTTTATTGCAGCGTTTTAAATATACAGTTGTTTTGTTTTTTAGTTTTTTTTTCAGATTCATATATATGTTAGGGTCCTTATTTGACGATATTTCGATTTCTGTACCAGCAGATCTTCCATTTGACAAAAAAAAAATGCGTAAATTATTAGCCCGATCAAATAATATTAACCCGAGCCCTAAAGCGGCTGGAGTTATTCATTCATTTTAAACGGGAAAACAAATTTTTAAATATGTAAACAAGCCAAAAAAAAATTATATGAAGCTAAAATTTACAGAAATTACAACTAGAATCCTTACGAATCAAACGCACTACTACTTAAGTCGGCGACATTTTTTTTTATTGAGTTGTAGGTGTAGATATGTAGGTAGGTTTGCTCGAAATTGGGTAAGCTTATTCCACGTTAATCGAGTTGGACATTTTTTTATTTCGTTATATATGTAATATAATACATATAGTACATATACAGTACATATACGTATACTCATTAGGGTGTATTTAAAAATAACTTTATCTTTCTTATTCCACACTAACATCAAACGTTCATGTTGAAACTCAAACGATGACAGTTAAAGTTTGGGGCCCAAAAAAAATGATTTAAAGGTGTCTCAACCGCCATTTTGATTTTCCACTCGATTTACACGTACATGAATGCAAGATGGTCGTCGGCATTTTAAGGGGACTATTTTCCAGGGTCCACATATTTTTTTCCTTTAAATATAGGTAATTTTAAAAAGAAAAAGCGCTTACACATTTATCTAGTGTTTATGTCTTGCAAGTTACTATTTTTTATGACCCTGAATTTCTCTGCATCTACAAATTTCACACTTTGGCCAGCCATAACTATGTATCCCTGCGGTCAATCAATTTTCACCTTAGCAAATTCTTGAGTTTTGCGATTATCTAGTGGCACCTTTCTTTAGATTTTGTTATGATCTTTAAAAATTGACAGTCATTTTCATCATTTTTTTTGCTGATGTTTAGTTGTAACGTTTCACCTTGGTCGTGCAATCAATTTTTTGTTCAACGAAGATTTTTGCACAAACACGTGAAGCGGTACAACTGTTCATCTGTAAAAAGTGACGAAAATGACGAAAAATATATATATGAACTGCATAGTGCATAGGGAACACAATTAGAATGATATTACATCTGGTGGTGAATTTTGTTCATTGGGCCAAAACTTGCGTCTTTTATTCGTCCGTCAATTTCTTGAGGGGATCTCAATCTCTGCGCTCATCACATTTGATCCAATGCATTCGCCACTTGAGTTCCCAATACCTGTGACATATTATCAGACAATTCCGACTCGCCATCACTAAAACACTATACTTCCCGGTTATACTTCTACAAACACATGTACATTTTGAGGAAGGACCATGTCCAAACAAGTTCCTGTCGTTGTAATTAAAAGAGGCATTCGGAAAATTTTTATGACACCACTGCGTTTACTCGACCTCGTCGCGACAATGACCGTGACGAGTCGGTGATAAATGTATGCGTGTATCTACATCGGGTTTCCAATTCCACTTCCGGTATAAAATCCATGCCAACACTCTCATGAATATTAATTTCCTTATTTTTTTCTTCTTACTCATTTGCGACATAATGGGTAACCGCTCGGGCGAAAAAAAGAAGAGGGACGATTACAAAGAGAGTAAACTTGGAGGAAGAGGGGGCGGGGGGGGGGGGGGGGGGGCAGACGTGATTTGTGGTTCACAGGTCAAGATCGTATATTTTATACATCTTCAGTAAACTGTATTGTGCTTTCTTCGAAGAGCTTCGCAAAATACACGACTACATCACACCAACACACGTGAGAATACACTGAAAACAGGTATTGGATCGCCAAATAAATGTTCAGTACGCATAACAACTCTTTTTACTGATATCACCCTGCAAATCCAAGTTTGTTATTCCCTATCCTTAACATTGCAGTACGTTTACACATTTATCTACACACTTGGATTTGAAGTGCAAACATATGACCGTCTACTGATCCGAATTACTATTTGAAAAACAACAACGTATAATCGTATTTAATAGCCGAAAAAATTACGAAAATGACACGATGAAAAAGCTTCATTGGTACAGATACGTGAACTAAATTCGTTATTGGCTTACCAATAAGCCAATGAAAAATGTAGTTGACACGTCTAAGTACCTTGGCAAGACAATTAAATACTTAGTTGTCGTCACCAATGAAGTTTTCGGGCTTACCAAGTATTTCGTGATATATTTTCAACTATACCGCGCAGAAAAGATGCAGGAGGCCAAGTTGGAGTTTTCAACCTGAAATCCTGGGCAGTTCCAGCCTGGGCAATGTAGGATGAAGCAGTCCAGGATGGAGTCCAAGATGAACAATGGGATCGGATCTATTCTCATTTCTCCACCTTGGACTACCCAAACTCCATCCGGGACTCATAATTTTTGCGCGGGGCAAGTACTTGTGTATCGCGTCTCTTTTTATTTGATAGTTTTTATGTCCACCGGATTAACTTGATCAGTTCAATCTCTTTTCTCAGTGTATACATGAACAAAAATGTGCATCATCTGGAACAATGCAAATGCAAGATTGGTAAAACAGGTGACTTGAAAACACTACGGGTATGTGGTTATTGTACGTGTCGGAGAACCAGAACGGAAGCTTTAACGTATTCGCAGACCGACGTTTGTCTAGCAAAACAATGACTCTTGATAAGAAGGCGTCGTTGAAACCGTTGTGCCTCATACTTGTGTGTGTGAGACTTACACCTGTACGATTTCTGATCGGACAAGTTAGGAGTCCGTATCGTACAGGAGCTGTCAAAGGATGTACACATCAGATTTCATTCCAATCATAGAGAGTAAACACATGAAACGGAAGAGAAATAGCTCGAAACTGTTGACTACGAAGTTGACACCTGTTAGCGCATAGCTGTTTGTTGGACGTTTCTGGATTTCCCAAATATTTTCTACTTATAGTTTGACGGCAAGCGTATATATACTATATATACATACATACCCGTGTCGGAAAAGATCTACTCCAGCATCCCCTTAATAATAAACTTGTTATTAATGTGAGATAAAAAAGAACGAATAGGTGAAAAGCCTACAATTAGTACTCCTAGTTACTGCTGCTGCTAATGCTGTAGGCGTAAGAAGAGGCGAAGGCGGAAGGCCTTCATTACGAGATCGTTTGACTTTATGAATCAAGCTTAACGAGAAGAATCAAACCTAATAACTCCACGTCCTAAGACATGATATATACACAGAATCGTATTTCTTATGGCTTGTCAACATGTTCCTTACTAAGCCCAGGAATACAACTCCCGTTTTTTACATTAAAAAAAATAAATAAATAAAAATAAAAAGAAGTTGAAGTGAAGATGCTTTATGAGGTCGAGGGAAAGAAACCGTGAGGTCAAAGAAGAGAGGCGCAAGACGAATGTATATTTTAATATCATACGACATCCTTAGACCAACCACGTGCAATCGGCACAAACATGTATACATTAAAAAACGAGTGAGCATGGCAAGAAGCCTGTCGGCCACATCTCCACAACTTCGCGGTGGAAGTAAAAAAAGCACGTGGGAGCTGGATAGAAGCCTATTTATAGTTTTATTACTATTATCCGAGGAGGCGGGCGAATGAGAGTAGGGTGAGAGGAAAGGGAAGAGGGGGTGGGGCTGGCAAGAGGAGTCGTTTACTGCTTCTTTGCTGTCCAGTTCTATGCTGGTGGTGCCTGTTACATATGACATACAAACAGGGCCATGTACCATGCGTGTAGATAATTTATTGATGTTACCGGGTGGGGTTAAGCAACTTTGACGTGACGAGTTCCATACCGAAAGTTTTCGACTTCAACCGAACCGTTCACGGGAAGCCTTAAAAAACCATCGTGCCCTTCATGTAGTAGTGCTTCTTTCTCATGGTAAATATGCCACTGCTGCATAACTTCTATTCTTAAAGTCTAAATATTTTAGCCCCTTCATGAAATTCTTCAGCTGTTTCATGCTTTCCTGTCCTCATTTTCGGAATTAAAAAATAAAGAAGTAGGTAATTGAAAACACGAAAACAATTGCATGTGCTCGTGAAATCATTTTCAGGTCGTTGTGTAGAAAAACCAAAGACTTTATAATTCAGTGTAACAGATATATTAACATTGTTAATAAATGATCTTTTTAATCTTAAAAAAATGGTAATTTTAATTATTTATTTATTTATTTATTAACTATTAGACGAGACACGTCCCTTGACAACCATAAAATAAAATTTGGCGAATGAGTAGATTCAACATATTACATTGATTTTTAAAAAGATTAACTTAAAGAATAACATAAACTACACTTAGGTTTAGATTCAAATTCAAATCGGCCCCCCAACGATAAGGACAAATCCAATTGATGCTGAAACTGTGACAAAGGATAACAAAAGAAATCAACAAACAGCGCCGCAGCATTTTTGTTACGCAACGATCTTGTTATTGGCTCATTTAAACCATAATTAGTGCGGTGAGACTCAACCTAAAAAATACGGTGGTTTCGCGTATGTCGTAATGGGACTGAGATAGTTACTTTAGAGGGGAAATCTGCAGAGTCAACCATACCATGTATTATTTTATACATTAATGTCAATTCGGTCTTAATCCTACGCAACGAAAGAGACGACATGTGCAGAACCCTCCGCCGATAATCAAGAGCACTCATACCTCCGATCCTAAATTTATACATTACAAACTTCACAAACTTCAACTGTACTCGTTCCAGTGTGAGCACCGCATTATTATACTGTAGGCACCACGCAACCGCTGCATATTCAAGTATTGGAAGCACCAAAGTACAGAATAGAGTCCTTAATGAAAGTGGATTCTTGAAATCCGCAGTGTTTCACCTAATGAAGCCCAACAATCGTAACGCACGCCCACATATAATTGAGATATGCTGATTAAAACACAAATTTGAGGTCATGTAAACACCAAGATCCCTCTCCGAACTCACACGAGTCAAGTCCAAGTCGGAGTAGGTAAAAAAAGCTGTTCATCTGTACGATAGAAAGAAATTACCTGACACTTTGGTACATTAAATGATAACCCATTTTTCTCGCACCACTGTGAAAGTCGGTCAAAGTCATCCTGTAGCTCTAGAGCAACTTTTACATGACGGATAACTTTTAAAAACTTAAGATCGTCGGCATATAACTAAAATTGCGAATAACGGAAAAAATGAATAACATCGTTTATAAAAAGTATAAAAAGCAGGCGACCTAAGTGAGAACCCTGCGGAACCCCTGACAAAGCATGTAATCGCTCAGAATTATCATTTCTGACTTTGACAATTAACTGTCGTCCAGTGAGATAAGAGGCAATCCACTGTAGCAGCACCCCACAAATGCCAAAATCTCTAAGTTTACAGAGTAATAAACGATGGTCCACCGTGTCAAGGTGGATTTAGATATTTAGATATGTGTAGATAGCATCAATTTGCTGAATCATCTCGATCTGTGTCGTGAGAAAATTTGTACACACCACAAGGTTTGATACAGTGGAACGCGCCTTACAGAAACCATGCTGCTCTTCAAGCACCACTCTCACAGAGTAACTTGATATAAAATCTGCAACTGAGGCATCAAGCAACTTCGGGAAGCAAGACTGCATTACTATTGGTCAATAATTATGAACATTACCTCTATCCTCCTTTTTATGCACAGGTGTAACGTAACAAACCTTCCAGATTCGGGGAACAAAGTTCTTAGATAATGACAAATTGAATAAACGAGTGAGTGGGCCAACTAGAACACCACTGCATTCCTTAACGAATATTTGAAGGATTTCATCAGGACCCATACCCTTATTAACCTCTAGACTGGAAAGTTTCTTACGCACATCCAATTCCAACAACACAATCGAAGACAGATCTAACGCCCCCCATTGATTAATACTTTCATCTTCGTCAGTACCCGTAGCAATACTTGGCTCAACAAATACACTCGCAAAAAAACTGGCAAACAAATTTGCAATGACTCGCGTAGAGCTTGATAGAACATCGTCCATGTACATAAACCCCGGAAGGCCTGCAGCTTTCCTAACACTACTGACGTGATTCCAAAAAGACTTTATATAACCCGCACTATTAAGAGAGGACTCGACACCACCAATATACAAAGAGTAGTCTACTTCGAGATTCCGTTTTGACTCACTTCGCAGCCGTTTGAATTCTTTATTAACCTCATCCGAATACTTATGTTTCATCCGAGCATATACGATTTTTTTCATCCGAATGAGGTTACGCGTTGTAGGGCTAACCCATTTCGGATTTGCAGAAGGATATACTGTGACACTCGGCACACAAGCTTCGGTTACTGTCTGCAATACACGATAGAAATTATCTACAGCCTGATTAACATCCTGTATCACGAAAACATCCTCCCACTGTACGCTGGCCAGTTTATTCAAAATAACCGGGTAGTCTGCTCTTGTGAAGTCCAAAAAAATGATTACTTCTGAGTCTTCCGGAGAGAAATCCGAAAAATCCTGTACACACCTCAAGAGGTGGGTGCGCAGTGCATCGCTGAACACTAGATCCAACAGTCTACCACGATCATTTGTAATATAGTTATTTTGCTCCATATTAAAAGATGAGAAAAGATCCAGCAACAATATCTAAGACAAACTGTTATCTTTCTCGTTGAAAGCACTACAATCATTTGTATAAAATTCGCCGAATACAAGAAAGAATTATATTTAATAAAATTCCGCCATTTAACTGTAAAAAAAAAAAAAATCTTTTTGGAGACAGTCTAATAAACATGGAACATGTTTGGAAAAAGGTTAGGCAAGGTAATATTATAGTATAATGTAGGTTAGATTGTCTAAAAATAAACCGTTTCTTTATAACTTTCCACCTCACAAACTCATAGTATATAAACCTTTAATAAACCTGATGAAAGGCGTACCCTATACGATTTTAAAAAATAATATACAGACAATTATTTCGAAACCATTTTTTTCGACATTTTTGATCATTCTGAGTGACCTAACATGAAAATCTCGATATACTCAAGAGGTAGGAAGTCGAAAAAAAAGAAAAAAAAATTGGGACAGTCCAACCTATATTGTACTGTAATATTTCCTAGTCTAACCTTTTCCCAAACATAATCCATGTTTATTAGATTGTCTCAATAAAGATTTTTTTTTTGAGACTGTTAAATGGCTATGTTTTATTAAATACAATTTATCCGTGTAGTCGGCGAATTTTATACAAATTTTTGTAGTGATTCCAAAGAGGAAGCTTACAGTTTGTCTTGGATAACCGTTTTCCTTTTTTTTTTAAGGTAAAAATATTAATGGTTTTGCCGTAATAGTTCAAAAACAGTAAAATTTTAAATAAATATAACTTTGAAAGTTAATAACTTTCAAATGGTTGAATTTGGGATTTTTCACAAAGGACCTTTTTTACAGAGCGTCGAATTTTCTATAGGGACATGCTCTAAAATTATGTATTAAACAGTTGTCATTAAGGAGCTACAAAATTCTCAGTACGCTGAAACGTATTATTAATTAAACGTAAATATAAATTAAGTGGGAAATTACAAATTACATGAGTCACCTAATAAATGTTATTATTTAGAGCTCTCCTCAAAATCTCAACCAGTCAATTCTGCAAAAAAATAATATAATGCTTTTCTTAATCACGCTAATATTTAGATATTAAGAAAGCATATGCTGCTGCACAAATCACTCTTCAAAACCGTTAATTAAAACACCAAAATTTATAGAAACACTTCAAAACATGTACAACTGATTTAACATATAGCAGGGTACGCACCTTCAAAGACAAAGAAAATGTTATTACTTCCTGAGAAAAGTAACTGCAACTGTTTAATAATATATATCTTCGACTACTATAGTGACGTTGATATTTTTACGTGTGTAGAATTGGAGACATGTACATACAAGTTGTAATGAAGAATCAGTGTTCCAATGAACATTCAAGGGTCGAGAGAGACCCGCCGGCAACGATGCGAGACCAACAAGTGGGCATTTCACGAGTGCATGTGTATACATCGTATGTACGTAATATGTATATGAATCGTAAACACTCGAACGTATTTACACTTTCGAGTCACGTGTACAGCCGTGCCTAATACTATATACATGTAGGTATATCTAAATGTATTAAGCGCAACGACTTGACGAACTGGGAGGGGCCCATAGTACAAGATTACTTGACTAACCCGAGAAAGGTATATATATGCTGTATACGAACACTGTACACAAGCCCTTATGATTTCAGTTGATCGATATCAATGTACAGGAGAGGTTGAACCTTGACTGGCCGAGGAGAGACGAGGTTCCGAGGTCGATATCAAATTAGTCGGATTACCAACCATCAAGGCTATTCACAACTGACTTTTTTTTTACAACCGAAGAGACAGAGGATTTTATCGCGCTGTCAGCGATGCTCGCGGAGCGTTACGCCGCCTAGTGGCTATATACCAAATTATCTGCTTACAAACAAATATGTTCCTATTGAATTGTGTCATCTTGAGGCGCTGTGATGCCCATTTCGACTCCGGCTGGCACCGAAAACTGATTACATATTGCTTTTAGGGTGTTGGAAGATTTTTAACAAAAGAAAGTGAAGTTACCAAGCCAACTGAAAACAGTTACGAGATTTTTTTGATCGATGCGTTTTTTCTATATCGCCACTTTCGTCCAAAACCAATAGAAATGGCTTAACCAAATTTAGTACATCGATCCCGAAAGTGAATAATGTGGTTATTAGATATATTTTGGTACTATAAATTAATAACTCGCTGAGATAAAAGTATTTTTCAAAAAGCATGTTTGGAAATATTTATTTTACCGCCGTTATTACTTGTGATTTATTTTCTTATTATATTTACAAGTCTAGCTTCTTACAAATCTTATTTATCAATTTTAGCTTCTTCATAGAGGAAGCATTGTGAAAAATCGATTAAAAATCAAATAATTAATTAATGAACCAATGCAATCAAAAAGCTAAACTATAATCTGTTAAAATAAAAAATTCAAATTGGTTCATAGTCCGAACCCATTTACCGATTGTCACCAAATTTAGTTCGTAGCAACGGTGAGTATTTTTTATCTGTATTTTTCATTCATAAAAAGTTTCAACTTACCCATTATTGTCAGTTGACCTGAGTTATAATAAAATGTTAGTTTTTTGAAAAATTCAAACGTGCGCAAAATTCGAACTGCTTTACCGATTATCACCAAATTTTCTACGTAGCAGCGATTAATGTTATTTTTCGTATGTAGAAAATTTCAGTTCGTTTGGTGAAATTTGGAGTGATTTAGAGCAAAATGATTTCTTTTTAAAACTGAAAGTCCAATAAAAACCCAAACATGTTTGTCAATTCATTCCAAATTCAATACCGATTCTCATTTAACGTAGCTTTATTTGTAAAAAATCATTTAGCTCGGTAGCTAAAAATTTGACGCAGCTAGCAAGGCATACAGCAATTTTTCGAAAATTGCAAAGGTAAATAAAATTTAAACATATTTTTTAGTTTATTAAAAATTATTCCAAAAAAGGTGCCCATTTGCCCCACATGTGTGCCAAATTTTATCTCGGTTGGCAAGACCACTCTTGAGATATGTAGGTTTGAATTTTGAATGCCGGCCGCACACACACATACATTTTCGTGAAAGAAAAAATTTCACGAAAATATTTTTGCTTCCTCTGTATGCAGAATGACGTTCAGGTTTGATACATGTGGGGTTAGAGTCCAGTGAATGTTGTTTATTTATTTAAAAAATGTGTGTCAGATTTATTTAATATATTGTTTATAGAAATTAACTAATAAAAAAGGAAAGATTGAACAGGACCCAGATCAGGGTCGAAACATATCAAATTACGTAAAGAATTGATTTATTTAACCTGGCCGCCAACAGCGGATAACCTCTCCATCAATCGCCACATTCCAGCCACAGCAACTAACAACAAAGTTAAATATCGTGGAAACAGAAGATGACATGCAGCCGGACATCGAATGTAAAACAACGTCTTAATTGTCGGTTTCGGACTAATTGTTCGCAAAAGACGGAGAGGCTAATTTTCAGCCAGTCTTTGGTTAACTGTAAACTTTGCCTTACAATTCTGCAGTTCGCCCATGTTGCCTCTTATCCGAGAGATCAAGCATGTGAAAGAAATTTGTGATAAGATTTTTCAGCCACCTCTCGCACTTAGCAGTTACCTTAGAGAGAAATATCCAACACGTAGCACATACTCTTAAATACAATATAATACAATATTCGAGTGATTCCGAATACTAGTTCTTTTGATTAATTTCTCCAGTACATTTTTATTTTTTCGGGGATAAGCGCAGAGGTTGTTAAAAGATGTCAAGTGAGCAAATAGTAATAGAACAAAGAAGCGCGCAGAGATCGTGCGGCCAGCCGTGTCGTGAGAGTTCGACGCTCTCTTCTTATCAGTGAATGGCCTGCTCACTAGAGCTCTCATGCCTTTCCCCCTATTGGCTGAATCCTACATGCTGATGACGTCACCTTATTGATTATCAGAAACCACGTGACACGCGGCCTCTGCTGGCTTCTATTTTCTCTCTCGCACACTGGCTATTGTTCGGTATCTCTGGCTCTCTCAGTGTCCTCTTTTTCTCTATATCTCTTTTGCTTTACGATTCCCTCACAGAAAAATAACTGCAGGCCACTGCATGTTGGACTAAGCGATGCATTCGTTGGACTTGTAATAGTGATTGGCCCCACAAAAGGCACTCGACACAATCTGGTAAAAGTCTATTAATAACTACAATGTTTGGTCGGTTGCTAAACAACTACAATTAGTGTAGAAAACAGTTTTCCCATAAGTTTGCTAGCTAAATTGCCCGACTCTCGTCTCGGGGGATTTTCACGGGGAAGGGGGGGGGGGGGGCGTGCCACACTTCCGAAACCAGGAAGAGATCCACTGCTACGAATTCCAGGACTCGGAGCAAAGTGCGGGTTGCAGAGATTTCGATGCTATCAGTGACACCAACGACCCCGATTAATGCCCTTACTCTACTTTGTTAAATGCACGGATATCAACGACGAAATTAGACAATGCTACCGAAACACAAAACTCACGTCATTGTGAATTAGCAAAAAGATGACCGTGGACAATCCGATTAAAAAAGTTTTAAAGTATTGGAAATTCTAGGAAATAAGTATTCAAAATATCTTCAACAAGGCTTGATCTCAACATCAAAATGAATAAGCCGGAGAGCCTCACGACATGGTTTAAAATTTGGAATCTTACAGACAGAAACGCTGTGATGATTAGGATGTCCAAACAACAGTCGGGCTTGTAGTAAACTGAAGAGGGCCACGTCTCTATGACCACGAATTGGAAGTCTAAATTATCTTCAAAATTATGTAACGAGGCTGTCAACTGAAGAACCTCTATCTACCTTGAAATCATGCAACCAATGCACACTGATAATCGTATTAGAACAAAAATTGTAAAATTTAATCAACAAAAGTAATAATGATCGGGCAATTGAATTCTTAAAATTTGTTATTGTCCCGATCCGCTACAATTATTTCGTTTCCTTATGAAACGAAATTTTTACTAGTAATCTTTCTTTCAATATACAAGATAGTTTATTCGAAGATCCAATTTTGAATCTGTAAAGTAACATACTAATTTAACAGCACATTTCATACCCTTTAAAACGGGTCACTTGAAAGCTTTAATTCGATAATGTTAAAGAAATGATAGAGTTTTTTTTACATGTTATATAAATGGCAAACACAAACGAGCTTTAAGCGACCTCTAAACATTAACCGATTTAGTTCAAATTCAGACTACATCGTTCATCGAGCTGTAATGTATTCATATTTGACCGAAGATTCTGGCAAAGGCAAAAAATTTACAGTCCCAATTTGCAATCCGATCTTGATCGGGTTTTAGTCGGTTTGTCCCAATTAGGTAATACTAACTTAGAATCCGAATGGATACCAAATCTTGTTCCATTTTCGCACTGACCACCTGATTTTCGTTGGTCGGGATTTGCTTGACTTTCACCAAATGGGTGAAAGTCAACTTGGAATCCGAGTTGATCCCAAATCTTCTTCCGGTTTTGTTCTTATCATCAGATTTTCATTGATAGAGACTTGCAAGGTTTTCCTAAAAGGGTCGACTCTTTCGAAATCCCAATGGATTCCAGAACATGTCCCATTTATCGGGAACATTATTGGAAGCACTATTCTATTGAATTCTACTTTGACTTAGAATGGACCCCGGAGTTGCAGTCATCGATCTGTATATCAATAATTAACATAATACTTTAGATTTTTTTGCAGTCCAAGTTCACACTGTCGATTATTGGTATATTGATCGATGGCTGCGACATTCACCTACTGACTACCCAGTATTTTATATATAAATTCCTAATTCAGACTACAATATATCGGTAATCTAGTCCAAGCTTCCGTTTAGAATCCAGTCCGGAATTCGGATCGGAATCCAGTTTACAAGCGTTTCATCCCATGTTTGGAATTCGATCCGGTGACTGACAGGTTCCCGACCGTTAGTGAGAAAATCTAGGCAGGACACAGCGGGATACCTGATGAAATTTCTGCACGGGTATACATAACCTGTCCTCGGGAATCCTCGTAGCATATACGATAAACAATGACTTTCTAACTAGGATATAGATAAGGCGAGAAATCACATCCAATGAATTACCTTCTATTTTTCCTTCGAAACGACGCAGTTACGCATACATTAAGACCCCGAGCTATTGCATGTGAAAACGACGGCTTGCGAAAAACGAGAAAAATAAACACATGAACAGATTCGTTCGAATGAAAGAAACGAACGAGGTATATTTGTCATTTGATATTGAGCCATTCAAAGTCCCTACTGTCACGACTTTAGACATTTTGGACATACGTATATGTGCGAATAGTTCGAAACAATTTTTCGCACTTCACTGGGCTTTTACATTAAACTGTGTCGGAACAAAATACAACAAAAAAAAGTGGTCTTAAGCACCAAAAGTGCACCAACACGAAAATCGCGTGATCGGTGTTTGCAGTGGAAAATAAAACGAGCATTCAAGAATACTCGAAAGTATCATCATGTTGTATTCATTAGGCTGTTATGCAGAGAATCGAGTTCATTGAGGGGGAGAACATTTAATATATTCGCATCTCGCAAAACGACGAGGCAATCGGTTTACGCACCTTATTCTCGCGAGAAAACCGGTTTCATAACACGTATATGTATTTATACATATGTGGGGCATTCCATGCCAATTCGACCTGGCTAAAACCCTCGGAATTCTTAATTTTTGTAAATAGTTCTTATAATTGAAGACACGTTCAATGTTGTTTGGTATTGAAGATCGACAAAGTCGGAAAAGCGGTTCGGATTGTATAGAATTTTGACTTTTTCGAAAAAAAAAATTTTTTTTTCTAAATTACGTCGAATTTCAACAAATGAGATTCGACGCTGTTACGCATACCAGATTTGGAAAAACTGCTAATTGAAATTGAAAAACGTTGCAAAATGGAACTTTGAGCATTTCCATTTTTCACAAAGCTACCTCTATGAGGAAGATTATTTATCAATTTTGGCTTCCTCATAGAGGATGCTTTGTGAAAAATGGAAATACTCAAAGTTCTTCTTTACAACTATTATGAAAAAATTATTATTATTATTATTAAAAAAATTTATTTTAAAAAAGCGTTAATGGCCCATCGTGTCAAAATAACTTTACTTTTGATCATTACGGTCAGAATGTTTTGTCAAAAAATCTTTAAAAATTTTTGGCTTCTTTTTTAGTGACTTGATAACATAGTCGAAGGAAAAAAAATTGAAAAATACGAGGGTTTTAGCTAGGTCGAATTGGCATGGAATTCTCCATATATATATGTATACATCGGTATATAGTGGTAACGCGTGTGTACATTGAATAGTATATAGAATTTATACGTGTATTGAGGCTGCGTGGAGGCTCTCGAGGTCTTCGGAGCGAGGGCGGCCTATGACCGCACGTAAACAACATTGGAAACGAGAACCCAGATCTCGAGAACCGGTCTGGGCTTGGAAAATAATTTTACGATCTTGAGAGAGCGGGATACAAAGTGCACGACGAGATGGAGGAACGACGAATCTGCAAGAGTGAGAAGGACGACGGTAGATATCGCGTGTGTAAAGCTGTATCCACCAAGTGGCTAACGAAATTAAGGAATTATAGCAGCGACACATAAACAACTCGAAATATGAATTTTCATATTAGAACGATTAGGAAGAAAAAAAAAGTTAATGATACTGTTTTGACTGCGGCGAAGTTATGAGTTATGGAAGGATATCGATACTGTTCGACATTGAGGTCCTGTTTTATTTTAATACATTTAATCATATTGTTTATCTATTTCTATTTTGTTTAATTTTAGTTCTAAAATTGTTAGAAATCGAATGTTGTATTCAGTATATATAAATCTTCATAATTTACTTTTTTTTTCGTTAGGCGAAGATAAATGATAATTCTGTTACTGTTGACAAAAATATACGATTTAAATTGTTTTTGTCGACTTGCATGTTTATGAAAAAAACCACTGTACGGGAAAAATAGTTATTTATCTTTCTCTTTCAGATTGTGGAAAGTAAGAGTCTTTTTTATGATAGGGTATTTCGTGCAATGAAAGAAAGGTAGAGTGTCGGGTTATTCTTCTCGGTTTTTTATAATTTAATTCATGTTTTTCGGTTAAGCATTGTTTAATTTATGTTGAGTTTCATCGTTTTTATTGTTTGTACATTGTTTACGAGATTTTTACTACCACATAGCATGCCACAATTTTTAGAAAATATTATAGTAATATACGTGGCATTCCATACCAATTCGATCTGATCCTCGACTGCTCCGATCTGGTCCACAACTTTTTATATCATTATTCTTACTCTAAAAGGCACTCAGATTTTTTACATTTTTTAAAAATTGATTTGGTGGACTTGTGATTTTTTAAATAAAAAGATCGAAGGGCGTAATATAAAAGTCTGGAAAATTCTCAAGGGTTTTAAAAATATTTTCATCAATGTTTCACAAAATGAAAAATGTAACTTTCTAATTAAATGTTTTGTCGACATACGGCGAGAAACTAACGACAATATTTCAATTGTCATGAAATATTGGAACCATTTTTTCCAATATTTTTGCTATATTCTGTGCTATATGAGTTGATACAAGGTAAAAACTCGAAACAGAACTCAAGTAAATGTCTTCCTCTTTCCATATGAATAAAATGAAGTTAAGTAATAAATAAGTTAGGCATAAAATCAAGTTAGGAATTAGGCAAACATTACGTTTTGAAATACTGGCTGACCCGTTGTAATATACTCTTTCTCATCTCCCTCTTACTTTTTCTACTATTCCTAGTGTAGTCTCCTCTTTCGAAATTGACGTGATGAAATATAAAATAGAAGACAAATCAGGGAGTAAACAATGTTACGAATATTTGGGTACTTAACGATACAGGGCACTTTGAATGGTCCAAAATATTGAGAAAAGTGATTTACAAAAAAATGTCCGTATGTATGTGTGCATGCGTGTGAGTGCGTGTGTGTGTGCGAGCGCGCGCGCGCGTGTGCGTGTGTGTGTGTGTGTGTGTGTGTGTGTGTGTGTGTGCAGGGCTTTGAAATTTCATCACCTACAACTCTAAAACAGTTCAACCGATTGAGCTGAAATTTAGCACACGAGTGAAGCAGCAGTCCGTCTTTGATTGTTGTAATTTTTGTCAAAAAATGTATGGGGAAATTTTTATTTTATAGCTTTTTGAATTAAAAAAAAAAGGCTTGAATGGTGTAACTTTCATAAAATTTACGATACTTTGCTAAACAGTTCTTCGATAAAATAGTTAAGATTTTATAGAAATTCGCATTTTCGTAACTTTTTTTGCAAATACTATAACTCAAGAACGATTTAAGTAACTGACCTAACATTTTGCATAAAACTTAAACAGAGTATGTTAATGTTTAATACTAAATTAAGGTAAAATTCATAAAGTAGTTAAGATTTTACCCTACGAACATACACTCCACTGTATGTTCGTAGATAATGTAAATATAATAATAATAGTAATAATAAACATACATTTTATAGAAATTTGCATTTTTTATATTCAATGACTGTAAATATCAAAATTCAATATCCACGACGGATATATATGACATTTTGTACGCAAGTAGAGTAGAAACTGGTATTTAATTATTGTGATTTCATTTTGTGTTGTTCCACAAATAACTAATCAAAAATATAGAGATAACGAAATGAAAAAATGCTAATTAAATTTGAAAATGATGCAAAGTAGAACTTTGCACATTGTTTCGTCATTAAATGTTATTTTTCATGAAGCTTCCTGTGTGAGGATGCCAAAATTAATAAATAAACTGCCTCATAGAGGTGACTTTATAAAAATTGAAATTTAATGAGGAAGCAATAGGCAAAGTTCTACTTTACATAATTTTCTTTAATGTTACAAACAGGAATTAACTACATCTGTTTCATATCGTTGTTGTACATAAAAATAGACAATAATATTCATTTGAAAGGTACTTCACCAAGCCTCTATGACATTAAATTTTCCATGATATTCATACTTTTTTCCATATTCAACATCATTTATTCAAAGATCTAATTTTCGAATTTGTAAAATAGCATACTCGTTCTGAAGCTCATGTCGTACCCTTTAAAGTAAGTCATTCAGAAGCTCCGTACCTTTCAAATTCATTACGTTATTTTACATTTTCACAAAGAATGAAATGATACGCTGTTTTGACATGTTTCTAAAATGGCAACACACAAATTGTGCATCTTTGTAACCTTGAGATATTAACTGATTGAGGTCAAATTTATATTATTAGATTTATCTCTATATTATTTAGATTTAGATTATTTAGATTTTAGATTTGTGAAGGATTTTATGTAAGAGTGTATTAATAAATAAAAAAATAAATTCGCAACTCGAGGGAAATATTTTGACTTATTTGTTAGAATCAAAGTAAAAAAAAGCTTGCACAAAAATAAGTGCTCAATATGTTACTGTTGCCTTGATGCAAAATACTGAAAGATAAACAAAAATCGAATGAATTGAATGAGATGTTGGTTGATTTCATGGGACATTTGAAACGTAACTCCACATACAGATTGTGAATCCGAGTTAAATGTCGTACTTCAGTATACCGAAGCGTACCCACAACCTATCTCCTAGCTATCGCAACGTCCTTCAGGCTTTACCCGTGACTGGAGGGAAAATATTATTTTATTGACAAATCACATCAAAGTCAGTGCTGTAGTGCTATTGAGTTATCAATTTTGGAAATGGCGCATGTACGCTCCTAAAATCCAGAAGCAAAAGGATCGAAAAAAGCGTAGAATGGTGGAAGGGCAGAGGAAGAGAGAAAGCTCAAATGGTTTTCTAGTGAGTGTCAGAATATTCGAAAATCGAATATTCGGCTTTGAATCGAATCGAATATTCGACTATCACGAATATTCGAGCTTTACTTCGAATATCCCTCGCGGAGTTACCCAACCCTAATTAGCGGTTGGTTTTTAATTGGTTTATGGTTGGAAGTCAATAAATGGTGGATTCAAGGTTGAATTTAGGTTGACTTATTTCGTTTTAACTCAAAACCAACCGTTGTTTGGCGCGTTATTCCAACTGAAAAACGAACAGGAATTTTTTGGTTGGTTTATGGTTGATTTACAGAAAAGACTAACCGTAAACCAACCTTTAATCTTCATTCTACGACAGTTGAATATGATGAATCTTTAATATTAATTTTACGAATATATATATTTTTTATGACAGTTGGAATAAGGTTGGTTCAAGAAAATCCAACTGTTAATAAACCATCATAGAGTTGTGTATAATGGTTGAAACATGGTTAGGAGTTGAAATTCCAACTGTAAATTGACCTCAAGTGGTCAGGTTAGGATTGACATAATGCACCAATCAACAATTCGTTTTCGGTCGGTCGAGGTTGGCTAAGTCCGCGAGGGATTCGGTCGATTTGAATATTATATATGGATTCTTTTGCCTACGATTAACCTTGAAAGGAAATTGAGTACGAAATATTATGAATAAGCATGTTTTTGAATCATTTAAAAGTTCCCGCTTGAACAGGGAGACGAAGGGAATGAAATAAAAATCTGAAAAAATTAGGGCATTTTTTCAAACCATTTTGGACCCCGTTTGACAGGCACACATGACATTCTTTAATGATATTGAAGTTTGCACCCACCCTATTAAACATTATCAATTAACCGATACGCTGGGAATAACACCCTGCACTGTAAAAAATCGGCGGTGTAAAGTGCAATGGTATGAGTGGTGAAAAAAAACTGGTGTTAGAATTAACAGCATTTTGTTGTTAAAAGTACACCCGTTCTGTGGTATACCAGTAGGTGTACCCTGATAGAAATCAAATGGCATGATGCACTATGTTGACCCTCAATGGTGTTGTTTTTCGTAGAAGCCGACACAGTTACATGATAAATGCTAATGTACCTAGGAAGTCTTACATTTAGCCACCATACAATGTTGCGATTATGCTTTTAACGGTGTCAAAACTACACCGAATGATGCTCTCGCGTGATCGTTTAGGACTACACAGTGGTATTGAAATTAATATGCGACAGTGTTAGACGTTTTGCTCGATTATTAGCTAATTCAAAATACGTTAGACGTTCGCAAAGAAAAGAAGAAAGAAAAACTAATTCGTCTATTAATTTATTTGTTAATTAAGATTTCAATTAAACCAGCATAAGAGCAATAGGCAATTCGTTGTTGATGATTTTTCGAAGATTGTTCATATATACCGTGCTAATATTACAATAAATCGTGTCTTTTAAACAATTATGCATATTGGAATAGATTGATGACAGGTAATATTTTTTTAACATCTATTCAATTTGTTGTTAATTAATACGCGCTCATTTTATTTATTTGGCATATCTGTTCATCCATTAATCCGTTTGGATCAGCTAAATAAAAATGACCTATCGCGACCGAGCACAATGTATCTTGAAGTAGTAAAAAAATTAGGGAAATACGTATAGCGTTAGGGATTAGTAATAGGTAGTTAGGTAGGTCGCAGGTTCGAATCCCACCTTGGGCAACTACAGAAAAACGCTCGCAAAAGTCTATAATTGCAAGGTAAATTTTTTTTTCTACGGGATTCAATAAGTTTACCAATGTTATCATCTTTGTCAATATATAACAGTATTGACAGTGTTAATAAGCAAAGAAACGTTTATTAACGCTGTGTTAAAAAGGCACTGTCCGGCGTAATCAATTTCAGTGTTAATCATTAACTCTGATTTCTTTACACTCGCGTTTACACCAAATTGTGTGGACCTATTGGGACTACATAGTGGCGTTGGATTGGTGTTAATTTTAACACCACATTTTTAACAGTGTGGGCGAGTGTGCATACGCAGTTGCAAAATACGCGCATTCCAACAGCTGGAACTGTTATATCATACATGTATGACTATTGTCGTACATGTGCGCGGGGTTTCACTCATCTCGCTCGTCTTTACGCACGTGTATCACACGGAACCGGTGCGTTGCCTAGTGTCACCGGCATCCCGGCGTAGTCCCGGAGGGGCTCTCCAATTCCTCGTCTTCGCGGAATATGAATCGGCCAACCAAGCGAGGGGATTATCATGGGACTAGTTTCTCCTCGATATATATATTGCCATCCCGCTTCATCTCGCTATTGGCCCTGGTTCCTCATATAAATTTCGGCGCATGGATATCCCAAAGATTTATTCGCGACAGAGTAAACGCCCTCTGGATGCGCGATTGAGAAGACAGGAAATATCGTACACGCGCAAAAAAAGAAGAAGAAGAAGAAGAAGAAGGAGAGCAACAGAGAAAGAACTAGGAAACTCTTCGTAAACCTTTCAACACGTCAGCTGGCCGGCTTTCCGCCAAAAGAAAATACCAACGTCATCGACGGTTCGCATGGAAAATAGCTGTCGGCTCTTGCGTTCCGCTATTAATATTATAAACTAAATATAAAGCTTAATGGTGATAAATTAAACAGCAACACCACTATACGCGTTATTTAAGCACATAACCAAGAACGTAATCAAATGGTCGACATGTTGAATAGGGTGATTAAAAAAAACAATAACGTGAAAAAAACCATCTTAAATAAATATCATAATATAATAATTCACCTCTTCCGACATTTCTTGTCATTTTTTTACATTACTAAATTATTAATTTTCACAAATATATGTAAAAAAAGCTTGCAAATTTTTCCTCATTATTTTATATCTTTGACTATATTACTTTTTTAATTTCCTCTATAAGGAAGTATAAAATAATGAGAAAGCAATTTGCGACGTTCTACTTTTTTGTTGTTGTTTAAATACACACACCCCTCCCACTTACTTAAACTTTATATTTAATAGACTTTGTGAGAATTAATTAAGAATTTATTACACTGGAATATGATCTGAAACCGGCGTAGAAACTACCAAAATCTGTATGCAAAATTAAGTTAAGCTATCTGTTATAGTTTTAGAGGACATTCGTCTTTTTGACGGTCGTAATGATTTTTTTGTTAATATATTGTAACATGAGTACGGTTAAATTAATATTTTATTTCTTTTACATGATTTATTGTCACCAATTTGTCAAAAATTAAATTTTCCAAAGTTCAAAGTTGGATTTTGGTCTATACGAAAGGTCGGAAAATAGGGATAATAGCACGTGGTGGTATCTTATGTAACAAATATCCGGCTACGGAATGTCCGTTTAAAATATCATGCGACAAAAAAACCGCTGCAAAAATATTCTGCGGCAAAATTGTAGGCTACAAAAAAAATGTATATTTACATTAAAAGCAAGACGTTTTTTTATAACCTTTCCAGGACATTTCGATACTTCCGGGTCGGGTCTTGAATTTTTCTTATATCTTATGGCTAGTTTAAGGATCTTCAAAATAGTGTATTTCCGTCGTTTTACTTCCTCATAGAGTAAATTCAGTTCTCTAATTTTTCCGAAATTTCATTTTGTATTTTCAGCTCACGTCAAATGTCATCAAACGAACTAAAATTTTCTATGTAGTCGTATGTAGATATGTAGTCGTTGGTTCGTTAATTAATTCTTCGATTTTTAATCTTTAATCGATTTTTCACAATGCTTCCTCTATGAGGATGCCAAAATTGATAAAACAGCTTCCTCATAGAGGTGGCTTTGTGAAATTTCGAAACTAATGAGGAAGCAAAGTTCTACTTTGCATTTTTTTTTTCAAATATGGCAAAAAAGAACAGAACCTAACGTAATGTAAAGAACCTAAGAGTTTTTAAGATGCAATCAATAGTTTTTAGATCAATGATTGGTTCTTAAAAACACTTAGGATATTTAGGTTTTTAAAAGATTTTTTAAGTTTTATTAGGTTCCTTTAAGTCCTATTAGATTCTTTAAGTTTTTAGGTGCTTTACGTTCTATTAAGTTCTTTTAGATTCTTTTAGGTTCTTTAGATTCAATAGATACTTTGTCTCCGGACATTTTGGTTTGGAAATTCCGTATATGAAGATTGGCTTTGATTAAGAATGATGAAAATAAGGCAAAAAGACGAGAACCTAACGTAACTTAAAAAACCTAAAAGAAACTAAGGGTTTTTAAGATGCAATCAATAGTTTGTAAACCAATAATTGGTTCTTAAAAACACTGAGGTTATTTAGGTTTTTTAGGTTCCATTAGGTTCTTTTAAGTCCTATTAGATTCTTTAAGTTTTTCGGGTGCTTTAGGTTCTTTTAACTTCTTTTAGGTTCTTTAGGTTATTTTGATTTCTTTTAGGTTCTTTAGATTCATTAGATACTTTGTCTCCGGACATTTTGGTTTGAAAATTCCGTATATGAAAATTGGCTTTGAGTCGATTGCACAATAAAGAGGAAAGAAAATATGGCAATTCTAGCGTGCGTAATTGGCGCGAATGATGATACTAACAAAGGACAATATAAGAAAATGATGATGCAAATACGAGAAATTAGATGAGTAGTGGCACTCACGTCATTTCCAATTTGACCCATTCTGGCGGCACCACCACGATTAGCGATCGTATCCGCCACTGGGCAGAATTCCCCTTGGTTCTCCACAGGAATTTTCGACTGTTATCGATGAACACACTTTTTTTTTCCTTTCTACCACACGTGATTAGAATATCAGGCAAAACAGCGCTACTTTCTGATTTTTCACACGCGCGTATTAAGCCGAAGAAACCTTTTTCTTTTTTTTTTTTTTTGAGCACCGGGTTGTCGAAATTTCGAATTATCGTGATATTCAAGAATTCTATATCAATTGATCGTAGAACACAGTTTCGTAGGACGAATAAAAGTAATTTATTCGTTGCGAATATATGCAACGCGATTGTGAGATGAGGTAACTTGGATTCGTTGACTCTTTAAATACGTATAGACTTAATATTTACAAATATATATGCGAATAACGTTCGACAAAATTATAAAAATTGTAAAGAGCTTCGGGTGCTTTCGGCAAACGGTCTGTATAGAATAGTCGATTTATCGTACATGCAACTTAGTGTATATTATAATACACGACTTTCTGTACTTCTTTATATATTTATATATATATATATATTTTTTTTTCTTTTATCACTGGGTTTGGTTTTTTTATTTTAATGATATTTACACATATATCATGACGTCCGAAAGTTGTCACTTTTGAATTGTACAAAGCAGAAGGTATCGGTCATATCACAGGCGTTTTGCGAGTACAATGATGCGTTAACAATTACCACGATTTTTTAAACTTTGTATATCGTTTCTGTTTTTACACGATTGTTAAAATTGTGTCTTTCGTACTCGTAGTTCGGAGCTCCTTTTTATTTCATTCAATTTTCTTTTTTATTTATTTATTTTTTTTTACTACCCTCCGCTTATATTCCTCGTTCCTTTTCGTTTTCAGTCTAGTGTCGCTAGCGGCCCACGAGATGTACTGATGAATTTGATAAATCGTAGGGAAATATATTGTTCTGGGTTACACCGAAACACGGGACACAGGATCTCAGGTTACACTGGACATTACGGAGGTTCTACTGTAGACAAAACACCGCCTACATCAAAAGAGCGCCGGTTGCTAACTGACGCCTCGAGAACCGTGCCACCGCCATGCGATCATCTGGCCGGGTCTCGGTGGTAGGGGTGACCGAGCGCAACCAGCAGCGGCAGAAACATGGTGGGAGAATCGCCGGTTCTCCTTCCGTCCATTCGACATTATGCGACAGTAACCGTACGTAATGCACACGACTCACTTGGAACACTGATACCAAAGTCGCGATGCTACTTGACAATCTTGCCAAGTTGCATTGTAACGACGATGCTCCGTTTCATTACAAACCATTTTTTTCTTTTCTTTTTTTCGATGTCCCGCAAGATGTATAATGATAATATATGCGGTATTCTTGCCGGCCAACTGAATAAGCGTTCAACCCTGACCCCTCCCAATACGCACCATAATTTATACTATTCTATATGCTCGAAAAAACCCTTTTCATTCTTTTGCTTTGTTTTCGTGACATTTTTATTCGAGATTTATCATGTCAGAGCACTCAGAATGGTCCAAAACATCGAGAAAAGCGATTCGTACGAAATGTCTGTAAGTGTGTGTGTGTGTGTGTGTGTGTGTGCTTGATTTCCTTGTAAGCACGATAACTGTCGTAATTTTAGATGTATCTTCTTCAAATTTGGCACGCAAGTGGTCTGTCATACAACAACGTTTGTGATTGTAGCTGACGCGCATCGGTTGGATAGTTTCAATTTTACATTATGAAAATTTTGAAACAATCATTTTCACGCTATAACTTTCGCTAATTGAGAGATATCGGGCTGAAATTTTGTACGTAAATGGACTACCATCAAACTATGATGTGTACCAAATTTGGCGAGAATCGATAAAGTGATTCTAATTTTATTGGAATTTCAATTTTTTTTTAAATGTCTGCAGACTTCAACTCCTGTAAATTCTGAGAAATTCGGCAGCAATTGTCGACATGATTTCACGATTATTGATTATTAATGATGAATTTAGTTGAAGAAACTGTCGAAATGTCGGTAAATGTCGATTTGGTTAATAAAAAAGAAAAAAATGCTGTCTCGAAAAGAAAAAAATTTCGAAATCTTTTGCAGATTTAGTTTAAATATGGTTCACATATGGATTACTATTGAACAAAGTTTGAGTACAAATTTGACGCAAATCGGTCAAGCGGTTCGAATTTTATAGCATTTTGAATATTTTGAAAAATCTCGTTCGCGCACTAGCTAGCACAATTCACAAGAAATCGGCTTTAAATTTTGTTCATATATGGACCATCATGGAACAGGGTTTGAGTAAAAATTTGATGCAAATCGGTCAAGCGGTTCAAATTTTATGACATTTTGTATTTTTTTAAAAATGATTTTCGAGCTCAAACAAACCTGCAAAGTAGAACCTAGCAAATCGCTTCCTCACAATTTTCCACCTTTGACAAAGCTTTTTTTTTACAAAGCTTCTTCTATGGGGAAGCCAAAATTGATCAGCATACTTACTCACAGAGGTAGCTGTGTAAAAAAAAAGGTATTGTCAAAGATACTAAATAATGAGGAAGCAATTTGCAAGGTTCTACTTTGCGGGCTTGATTTTTCTCAATCATTTTTTTGCTCAATCTTGCCAAGTTGAGTTGCGTTGTTACCACGACGTTCCGTTTCACTCCGGTGATTTCGTTTAATGTATCGCCAGATAGGTTGACGGTAATAATTCAATTTTGGCTGAGAAGTCAATTGTGTTTTAATTTCATGGCAATGTGATAACTAGTATATATCGTTTAACGGTCACGCTACGGTAATTTACAAGTTGACAATGTTAATAGTTTCTATATCATTCCCATTTTTGGAAGTGGCATTTAAAATGATGTATCAATTTTTTAATACTGGGTCAATGATACGGTTATCATGATAATTATAGACTAATGTTCTTCCGAGAAATAGCTACACTTTTGGCGAAATTTCAGTTCAATATTCATTACTAAGAATGTTCTAATATATAAAATTAACAAAAAAATTAGATATCGCCAGCGAACTTATTTTTATTTTGTCGTATATATTTAGTTGTTTAAAGTGTGCTAATGGTATAAACACCATTCGAATAGAAAAGTACCTAAAACATTATTCCCATAAATAATTGTTATTATTATATACCGGCACTCATGGTTGTGCGGTAGATGTGCGGCTTCGGCGGTCCCCCAAGTTAAGCAACATTTCTTGCTGCCACTACTTGGATCGGTGACCGCTTAGCCATGCGTCATCTGGCACATCACCAGTGAGCTGGAGGCGTTTTTTCTGAGCCTTTGGTGTTTACACTTAAGTGCCATTGTTTCTTTCATGTATACACCGAGGAATCAGAAAAATATAGTGCCGTCTACACCGGCACGGATTTTCCGTAGTTTCCCCGTGCCCACGGCAAATGCGCTACACGGTAGCTAAGTCGGCTCCGGAAGCAAATGGAGAATTAGGTTAGCTTAGCGAAGCGCGTGTAGAGAGTGATAGGAGGAAAGGTTTGTACATAAGAACTCGTAAGGGTATACGTGAGGAAAAAGATAAAGCCTGTGAAGTAGAACCTTGCAAATCGCTTCCTCATAATTTTCTATCTTTGAGAAAGCTACCTCTATGAGAAAGTATGTTGATCAATTTTGGCTTCCTCATAGAGGAAGTTCTACCTTGCAGGCTTGTTTGAGCTCGAAAATCTTTTTTCGAAAAAATACAAAATGTCATAAAATTTGAAACGCCCGACCGATTTGCGTCAAATTTTTTACTCTGACCCTATTCTATGATAGTCCATATGAGGCATCCCATGGCAGTTCAGCCACCCAAAAAAAAAAAAAAAAATTGGAAAAATTGGAAAAAAATTGCAAAAAATACAATAATATTTTTGTAAAAACTTCACCAAGTTTCAAAATTGTACAGATGAAACCTTTTGAGATATTAGCATTTTTTCATTTTCTATTCAGATCGCTGTATCTTGGGAAGGATTCATCGGACAGACGTTTATAAAAAATGAAAATACGTGGTTTTTCATAACGTATACGAAAAGAATTATTCTAGATTTATTTGACATACTTTAATACGGCTTTTACGGAAAAAACAAAAAAAATATTTTTTTTTTCAGAGAAGGTACCGCTACATTTCAGCCAAATTAATTTCCTTAGATTCAGAACATGAAAAATGAATTTTTAGAATTTTATCCCGTATCCGTTATGAAAAACCACGCATTTTCATTTTTTTTAAACGTCTGTCCGATGAATCCTTCCCAAGATACAGCGAACTGAATAAAAAATGAGAAAATGCTAATATCTCAACAGGTTTTATCTGTATAATTTTGAAACTTGGTGAAGTTTTTACAAAAATATTATTGGATTTTTTCGAATTTTTTCCAATTTTTTTTTTTTTTTGGTGGCTGAACTGCCATAGAATGCCTCATATGTGAACAAAATTTAAAGCCGGCATCTCGTAACTTGTGCAAGCTAGTGTGCGAACGAGGTTTTTCAAAAATTCAAAATGCTATAAAATTTGAACCGCTTGACCGATTTGTGTCAAATTTGTACTCAAACTTTGTTCAATGGTAGTTCCTATGTGAACTATATTTAAACTAAATCTGCAAAAAATTTAGAATTTTTTTTGTTTCGTTGCAGGATTTGTTGTTGATTGTAGTAGCGACCACTGTATATAATAGGTAGGTAGGTAGCGGCAATGAAATGCTTCGGATTCAGAACTTTCAACGCATTCAAACAATGGAAAAGACTGAGCGAAAGAAAAGGAAAACTCCAAGAACAACTACGATTCTTACTTCGCTGCAGACAAGAAGGACTAACACCAAAACATCTTTATCAGTCCATAAGTAACATTTCATTGCCGCTACCTACCTACCTATTATATACAGTGGTCGCTACTACAATCAACAATTTATCAATTGGCATAAAACAAGCATGAATTTCTTTAAGAACATAAGAAACCAGTTCGGATTCAGAACTTTCAACGCATTCAAACAATGGAAAAGACTGAGCGAAAGAAAAGGAAAACTCCAAGGACAACTACGATTCTTACTTCGCTGCAGACAAGAAGGACTAACACCAAAACATCTTTATCAGTCCATAAGTAACATTTCATTGCCGCTACCTACCTACCTATTATGTTGCAGGATTTGTTTTCTTTTTTATGAACCAAAATCGAAATTTACCGACATATCGACAGTTTCTTCATCATTGATAATCAATAATCGTGAAATCATGTCGAAAATTACCGCCGAATGTCTCAGAGTTTACAGGAGTTGAAGTCTTTGCAGACATTTATTTAAAAAAATTGAAATCCCAAAAAAATTAGAACCACTCTATCGATTCTCGCCAAATGTGGTACATATCATGGTTTGATGATAGTCCATTTACGTACAAACTTTCAGCCCGGTATCTCTCCATTAACGAAAGTTATAGCGTGGAAACGATTTTTTTCAAAATTTTCAAAATGCTGCAAAATTAAAATTTTCCAACCGATATTTGTCAACTACAATCCCAAACGTTGTTGTATGACAGATCACTTGCGTGCCAAATTTGAAGAAGATACATCTAAAATTACGATAGTTATCGTGCATACAAGGAAATCTGCAGACACACACACACATACAGACATTTCGAACAAATCACTTTTCTCGACGTTTTGGATCATTCTGAGTGTCCTGACATGAAAATATCGAGAAAAAAAAAATTTCACAAAACCAAAGCTTCCTCTATGAGGAAGTAAAATTGATAAAAATATTATTATTATTATATTATATATAATAATCTTCTTAAATCCGACTTCCGCAATTCCAATTTTTTTCGGTGTTCCCAAGTACCCCCGAGCTGTTGGGCCAACACGAAAATCGCCGTTTGACAGCTGCCAAATCGATACTTTCGAAAAAGATGCCACATTAAAGGTGCTACGAAGCCAATTTTACATGAATTTTTTAATGTCACACGTAGTTGGGTTTGGTATCTTCGGATATGATAGAGCCAGATGTACTACGAATATCGCCGTTTGACAGCCATCTAAAAATGTCTATTTTCTATTTCATATGTAATGTCTATTTAATATTTATGCAAACTTGAGTGATTTTCAAGCACTTTAAGCAAACTTTGGCGAATTTCAAGCAAATTTGAAGGTTCTTTAAGATTATTTGAGGTTCTTTCCGGTTCTTTAGGTTCACATCACATGGTAACAAAAACGTTCTCCTCCAAAGTAGATCAGAAATGGAAAATAACAAATATTTATTAAGCAATTACCAGACTGCAATAAAAAATGTTTGACTTAAAAAAAATAATTTTACAAAACTTAAAAAACTCGTAACTCTCAAAAAATTTCAATTAATAAGCAAATGGGATAAACAACAAATTGTGTAAGAATAAACAATCGTTAGCATATTATAGTCAGGAGTTTTCCACATGCTCAATGACGAACAAATCTCCCGATTATTATATGCTAAGGATAGTTTATTATTTCACGATTTTTCGTTTATTACTTGAGCTTCTGTATCATCGAGTTTTTTAATTTTTGTAAATTTTTTTTTTAAGTCAACATTCTTTATTGCAGTTTTTCAAAATAGTTTTTATTCTGTAGGCAGGAGTTAAAAAAAAAAAATTATTTTTTACCGACGAAAATCGGTAACAACATCTCGTTCAGCACCCCTTAAGAAGCGAATAAAGACATATCAAAAACAGTACGGGCGCGTACTGTTTTACATCACTGTCGTTACTACATCACTGTCGCAGTCGCGGGCACGGGCTGCTGCCTCGGATCAGCTGATGCCCTAGCAACAAGCGTTACTAACCGTGCTAAAAATATATCCTTACCGGTATAACGTGCTGCAAGTATACGTCACGTAGCGGGTAGGACAATGCGACGTGTCGGTGCGTGTGTGTGTGAGAGTGAGTGAGTGTATGTCGCCTTACCAGACTTTCATTACCCATGTCAGTTACTCACTTCAGGGGGCACACCGCTCTACAGACGAACACTCGTATTTGTCTCTCTATCAATGAGACCGTGTTCAAAGAACGCACACCTATTTTTAACAATCAAGATGGGTCAATCACCACCGTAGTAACCGAATACACTGTTAAAAATGTGGTGTTAGAATTGACACCATTTTAACACCACTATGTAATCCCAATAGGTCTACACCATTTGGTGTAAACGCCGATGTAATAGAGCGGTGTAAGGAAATCAGAGTTAATGATTAACACTGAAATTGATTACACCGGACAGAGTTTTATTAACACAACGCAGCGTCGATAAAGTTTTCTTCGTATATTAACGCTGTCAATATTGTTTCTTTGCAAACGGCTACCGTATTTTGAGTTACCAAAACTACTAACATGCGACAGTGTTAGTCGTTTTGCTCGATTATTAGCTAATTCAAAATATGGTAGCCGTTTGCAAAGAAAAGAAAAAATAAAAACTAATTCGTCTATTGATTTATTTGTTAATTAAATTTTTAATTAATCCAGCATAAGAACAATAGGCAATTTGTTGTTGATGATTTTTCGAAGATTGTTCATATCGTCTTTTAAACAATTATTCATATTGAAATAGACTGATGACAATTTATATTTTTTAACATCTATTGAATTCGTTATTAATGAATACGCGGTTATTTTATTTATTTGGCATATCTGTTCATACATTAATCCGTTTGGATCAGCTAAATAAAAATTATCTATCGCGACTGCGCTCAATGTATCTTGAAGTAGTAAAAAAATGAGGGAAATACGTATAGCATCGACAAAACTACACAGTGTTGTAGTCCTAAACGATTAAGCGAGAGCACCGTTCGGTGTAGTTTTGATACCGTTAAAAGCATAATCGAAACATTGTATGATGGCTAAATGTAAGGCTTCCTAGGTACACTACCATTTATCATCAAACTATGTCGGCTTCTATGAAAAATAACACCATTGAGGGTCAACATAGTACATCACGCCATTTGACGATAATTTCTATCAGAGTACACCGCATTACCGGTATACCACAGGGCGGGTATACTTTTAACAACAAAATGCTGTTAATTTTAATACCGGTTTTTTTCACCACTCACACCATTGTACTTTACACCGTCGATTTTTTACAGTGTAGGGTCTTGAAATTTGTCTTGGTATTTCAATACCGCAAAACTACAACATTTTTTGTGAAGCGTTAAAAATCAGGTGGCTAAATTGGTGTGGAATGTCTTATATTTAAAATTCCTTAAATATAATACACAAAATGACAATGAAGCTGTCTGGAAACGCTCTTTCGCTTTCGCAGCGTCTAAATATAAGGGCTTAATCAACACGTCGTATTAAAAAAAATTCTTTTCATGATTACAGTACTTCTATCATGACAAAACACAAAGAGAAAGAAAGTTGAGCTTCCTCCCGCTTCTCTCATTTTGCAAACTCCCTTTCGTCTGAAGAAAGTTCCGACCACGCATCAGTTTCTTGTTCCGGAAACGACTCGTTCGTCGTTGTACGTGGACGTACAAAGTCTGCGCGTGTCGGTATGCGGTTAGTTCCTCATCGTTTCCGGGTTTTCTGCGTATAACACCCACACATGACGTTTGTCCCTTGAACCTAGTACGGCTAGGATCAATGAATTCGGGGCCACGCAGGCGTTTAGTCAGAAACGCGAAGACATAAGGAGGCTCGGCTCGTTTTTTTTTTTATTTTTCCTCCTTTGTGTTCGTTATATAGGGTCGAACCCAAGTATCATTTGTGCCAACGGAAAATAGATGAAAAGCTGCGTAGAATCACCGGAGAAGAAAGGGAAGAGTAACGTTCCTTTGTCTCATAACAGTAGTGGCGCTGCGTGGCGCCCAATGGCATAAAGAATACATACAGAGTGAGTGGCATAGTCGCCAAGCAGGAAAATGAGCGTCGAAAAGAGGGGAAGGGGACGAGAAAAAAATAAGACACGATACCGTCTACTTTCTTCGTCCTCCCACGCGAAAATAATCATCTGATCCGCGTTGGCAATGTATATGGGGCATTCCACGGCTAATCCACAGAGTACGGTTATTTTGTTCTTTTTCATTTACCTTTGGGCTGTTGTAGGGCAATGTGAAAAAAAAACTCCAGAATTTTTTCGAAAATTTTTGTTTTTGTAATCACCCATAATTTGACATGTCACAAAACTACGTCGACGATTTGTATGAAATTTTTACAGTAAATTCTTTGTTGAAAAAGAAAATTGTTGACTCTACGGCGAAAATGGACGTGCACCTACGGCAGCAGTTAAAAATAAATTTAAAAACGTTGCAAAGTAGAACTTTGCACATTGCTTCCGCATATAGAATTTGTTAAAATTATGACAGTCGTAAAGAAGAACTTTGAGCATTGTCATTTTTCACAAGGCTACCTCTGTGAGGAAAATTATTTATCAATTTTGGCTTCCTCATAGAGGAAGCTTTGTGAAAAACGGAAATGCTCAAAGTTCTTCTTTACGACTGTCATAATTTTAACAGATTCTATATGAGGAAGCAAAGTGCAAAGTTCTACTTTGCAATTTTTTTCAATTTCAATTAGCAGCTTTTCCAATTTGTTACATCCATTTTTTAGTAGGTAGATGGAACAACATAAAATGAAATCACAATAATTAAATATTAGTTTCTACTCTACTTGCCTGCAACGTTTCATATATATTCATCGTACCGTTCTCAAGTTATGTGCAATTGAATTTTGATACTTACAGTCATTAAATATAAAAAATGTAGAATCTACAAAAAAACCAACGACATTACACACGGCTCCGAAACGCCATAACAAATATCGTTGCATCATATTATTATTACGTACAAAGTTTTCGCTTAACCTGTGTAACGAAAAAATGAAAAATAGCGTAAAATCGCTATACCGACTTAGTTGAAATTCAATAGAAACAATATCAATAACACCCGCACTTATGAAGATCTATTTAGCACAATCGTAGAACTTTTACGAAAGTTAGAGATATCACGTTCTTTTGTCTAATCGGTAAGTGTCGATAAATGATTTTAAAAATCACATCAATCAAGGAGAAGTTACTACTTACCTTGACTAGGTTTTTTCGCTTTAATCAAAGTTTTTTACGTAACGGCCGTCCTCTACTAAATTCATATTATTTTTCATATTCTCTGACTCATTATGAAGAGATGTGCAGAAAGGCCAGGTGGCAAACGCAATAATATACGAGATATCATTTTTTGTAAGCCCTGTAAGTCACACTGAGAGAAATTGAGATAGTCCTGGTAACTATTCAGTGATAATTATATATTATTAGTCCAGCTGACTATTTTCATAGTTACATCAATATCAATAGATAGTTAAATACGGTGATAACACTTTTTTAATAGATGGTGTAATATTTTTCGTTGCCCCGCTGACTATTTTTACTAGTTTCATCAACTATTCTCACTGATTTTATGAACCATTAATTTCATCATCTGTTACTATATTTATGTAGTAACTAGTAGTGCGATTTTTTAAAGTTATACAGCATATAGTTGAAAATAATTCCGTGCTACTTACATGAACGAGCTCGATAGGTTCCGACAAATATGATTATATAATTCGCTAAATCTCATGTCATATGGTTACTATAACTATTGAGACATAGTTAAATACGTTTGTATCTTTAAAAATATGGTCAGTGCGACTATTTTTGTTGTTTGTACCGACATTTTCCGTTAGTTTAATTAATTATTCGTATTCAGTTTTATCAACCTTTAGTTTACTCGAATGTTTCCATACATTCACAGCGACAAAAATATCGATATTCGACACATTGGACGGTCAGATCCGCGGTGTCTTGTTGAAATTGCGATAGGTTCCCAGTTTTATATGCACACAGGTCACGAGTCACTTGCGAGAAACGCGCTGGTCGTTAGCCATCTAGCGGGCAAGTGCTAAGTACGCTCCGCTAGATGGCCAATGGACAGAGCGTTTCTCGTACGCGACTCGCCACCTGAGTGTATATAAACTTGGGAACCCTCGGCGGGTCTAGTACACACCGAGGGACTGCCACTCGAAGGTGTCGCATCCCATCGGGTTTCCACAAGCTCATTCTACTCTTAGTGGTAGTGACTTATGTTTGTGACAATCCTTTTGAAGTAAGTTTCCGAAAAGAGCTAATACAGTATTGCCCTTAAATCAGAAACTAATATTATTGACCGACACAGCGAGGGAAAGGCTCAAATAGCGTTTACTTTTTGAAAATTTTGTTGTGTTTATGACAATATTGTAATAGTAAAATGATAAGTTATACGCATAAATGTGTAATAATTCAGTCAACTACAGAACTAAATTACAAACAAAATAAATATCTTAATTAATAACAATATAAATTATTAGTAACGGCAACGAGTATATTAAGCTTGACATGGCCCAAGTCATTCAGTCGTTTTAATCATTTTTCATGCTTTTCGTAATATAAAAGCCAGGCTATAAAACTTTCTTACTTCAAACATACAAATGAGGTTAGTTAAAAATAGTTCTCGTAACAATAATTTTCCTTACGATAACTGCATATTATACAGTTGTACTGAATATATATTTTTTGTACAGGTAACTAGAAAGACATAGCTAAGGTGCTATTTTACTACAAATTACCAGTACCATTTTTTTCTATCTGTGCAGTCTCAGCCCTGTAAGAACTGACTTCGAAAACTTAGATTAAAAGAAAAAAAAATGTATAATCAAATTATATCTCATACATTATTACGTTTGCTAGCTAGCCCTTCTGCTTACTTCTTCATAATGGTTTAGTGAATATAGAAGAAAAAAATCTGTTCAATAGAGGACGGCACATAACTAAAGAAATCTTAGATTAAAAGAAAAAAAAACCTACAACCAAATATGATACGATTTGAACAATTTGGAAAACTAGTATATAAAGAGTATGTACGATAACGAAAAGTTTCGTGTTTTTTAAGTTACAATACACTTTAGGGTTGTCGATCACCCAACAAAAAATAAGCAAAGTATTTATCTCGTAATCGGAACACCGTACGCTCTTTGCATTTAGTTCTTTTTCTGAAGGAATGTAGTATCAGAATACCGCAAAACTACAACATATTTTAGGAACTTTGAAAAATCGGATGGTTAAATTAGTGTGGAATGTCTCACATATAAAAGGAAGTGCCTTTGTGACGATATACTCTGTCCCTCTCCTGCACTACACATGTTTTTGATTAGTTAATAACTACGAATGATTATTGCGTTGAGACATCGTAATGTCAAGCAACGTCGATATCAACCCGCGCATAAAAAAGTAGTCCGGGATGTAGTCCCGGATAGAGTCCGAGAGGGAGTACCGGATGGAGTCCGGGCAGTCCCGGCGGGAGTCCCGGATGGATTGTCAGATGGACTTCGGCATTTGAGACTACTCGAAGTCCATTTCGGACTTCATCCCGGACTTTTGCCCGGACTCCATCCTGGATTCCATCCCGGACAGTGGTAAATAACTAAATAAATAACCAAACGCATACATACAGAATTTTTTTTCTAGATCATATTTCTCGAGGTTGCAGGCAATTTCAAAACTTTGCACATTTCTTACTCATTATTTTTTAATTATTATAAAACTACTTCTACCAGGAAGTATGTTGATTAATTTTGGCTTTCTCATAGAAAAAGCTTTGTAAGAAAAAAATCTCAAAATTATAAACTCTTTGTTGAATACTCACCAAATTCAGTATCAAACGACGACACACTCTATTCAAGTTTTATACAAAAATGTAGATCAGATGATTGAACGGTTCTCGAGTTATAGAATTAACATGTAACTGGGCTTCTAACGGTGAAGATAATAAAATGGACAAATCCACGCTATCACTACAATTATTTTTTGAGAAAAATGATTCGCAAAAAAAAAAGATACAGAGAAAACGACTCGGCTGACTGACTCAGGACATAATCCGCGAACTGTCGGAGTCACTTTGACAATTGACGAGCGAACTTGGTCGATCTTCAACTGCCTTCACGAAAGCTCAGTAGACTTTGACAGTTGGCTGATATGGCCCCATTTGGTAAAAACGAAATAGCCGCTCTGTGTTTTCACAATTTAAGTGTAACTAGAATTGCTAATAAAAATTATTAGTGCGTGGTAATAAAAAGACTGATAAATATCTTAGTGGTTAGATCTACAAATCTGTGCAGTGATAAATTACTTATGTGGAAAAACTTTGTGCTTCCTTATTATAACCTTCAGCGTGATGAAGAATTATTTCAGCGTTAACATTTTTGGAAGCCTATAGAATTAATGCGCCTACTGGATATTAAGGTTTTTCGAAGTTTTTTCTCAAGAAGTAATTGTTATAATTGTAAAAAGAAATTTTAAATGTTGAGATTTCTGGACGGCCAGAGATAAAATCCCGGATGGAGTCCGCAGGAAAGAGTCCCGGATGGAGTCCGGCAAAAAGTCCGGGATGGAGTCCGAAATGGACTTCGATGGAGTCTCAAATGCCGAAGTCCATCCGACAACCCATCCGGAACTCCCGTCGGGACTGCCCGGAATCCATCCGGTACTCCTTCCCGAACACCATCCCGGACTACTTTTTTCTGCGCGGGAAAACGTCTCTGCGGATTCGCGTACCTGAGGTATTCTATATCAATTGGGCCACTTGTTTTTCTAATTACATATTTTTTTTACTAATTCTGACATTTTTATTTTGTTCCTAATTTTATATAACCTATAATGGTATATACAAGATATGTAGAAAAATTGGCGGGTTGGGCAAAACATATTTGGAGCAAAAAAGTTTTTCAAAAGTTATAGTGGCCCAGTTGATAATGCCTCAGATATGAGATTAGAATGCCATTAGGTACTGTGAAAATACCTGTAGGTTATTGTGGTTCGCGGGTGTCTGTGTGAGAATCTGAGAATTGTATGGTTGACCAATGGATTTTCAGGCATTTGTATTTCATTATTATGTGGATATCAAGAGAAGACAAACGAATATATCTAACTGCCACGCCACTGCGTATGACTCATCATCTTGTATGTGTACTACGCCCGTCGGATGAACTCGTTTTTTTAACGAGCTTTTCAATAGTGACGCCGCTTCTCGATGTTATTCGAATTCTCTTTTGAATCAGCAGCGAGGTATATATTCTCGTGAAATGCGGAGTCAAAAAATTACAAAGTAGAATTTTGCACATTGCTTCCTCATGATCTTCGACTTTTCACAAAGCCACCTCTATGAGGAAGCTTATTTATCAATTTCAGCTTCCTCATAGAGGAAGCATTGTGAAAAATCGATTAACGATTAAAAATCAAATAACTATTTAATGAACCAGTGCAATAAAGGACACATTTGCATTTCAATTAAAGTACAAAAAGGCATTGGTGTTTTGTTTTCAACTTCAATACCAAAACTATATTTTACTCATCAAAGATACACAACAAATTTCGATCCGGTCCATAGTCTCTATCAAAAGTTATTATTTTCTTATCTCATATAAACTATGGAAAAGAGAGATGTCTGAACATACAAAAACTTCTGAATAAGCCTATGGATCACAGAGAAACTTATTGTGTGTATTCTAAAATTGAAATGTTATTTTTGTATTGAAACTCAAAAGAAAACACCAACACCTTTTAATTTGTATTGTTTTACCTTAATAATCAATCAAATGAGATAAACAAAGTAAAAAGAGCTTTGCTTGTAAGAAAAAACAGCTTTTCTTGTAAGAAATATGCATCAAGCAGAATATGAATGTTGTTGCAGACTTAAAAAATCTGTTGATAACACAAAAGGAATGATTTTAAGCGATTATCAATTAGAAATACACCGATAAATATTCACACTTAACGTTAAACACAAATAAACAGAAACTCACGGATGGGATTTAATGTTAAGATTATAAACACATGGCTGAGGTTATATACACTTCTATTAGCTGTTAATCCTGATATGACATTTAAAAACTAGGTCTCCTTAATATATTCCTCTGAGATTTAACTTTTGCAAATAGATAAGGCAGGAGATACAAATTGCAAAAATGGATTGCACATGAACGGCTGGCCAAAGTCACTGTGACAAGCATATTGTCACTGTTATATATTCAATACGTCGATCTACGGGCGCGCGGAATCCAGTTTTTGTTATTACTCCACAAAACTGATGCCTTTTCGTAGGAATAAGTGTACTCAATTCTGAATTGTGCGAATTGCCGTTTGACGTACATTCCCAAACACATGACGTGATTATTACCTTTATATCGCACGTTAAATTTATCAAATGTTCCAACTATGTAGCGTTTGACTATAACAATGACATGTCTCGCACAGTGAAGCTTAAAATAGCCATGTCACTTAGTTCTCACTTCGACCACCAGTTTCATATGCTTAATCCGTTTCGCCAATTCGGGCCAAAATCCATAAAATGGGTTTGAATTTTTATTCTCAGATACTATTTCGTACCTGAGAAAGATACGAAATATATAAAGCTAACAATCTTTCGAATTGATTAGCTTTAAAATTTAGATGTGCGTTGAGAAAAGATAAAAATGAAAAAGAAGGATAATTGGCATTTCACCAGTTTCGGCCATCCTTTGCACCGGTTTGTGTCACGTAATGTACCAGTATTGGATATGCTTTCGAATAACTTCAGACAAATTCGTGTTGTAATATTTATGAGAAAAAGAGATTAATAATATAAACTGTATTCCGATAAATACAGCGAGTTTATTTAAGAACAAATGTATTTATTTCCTTAAAATCTACATGCTAAGTAAACTTCACAAACCTTAGTTTACACATTCGCTTCCTTCATTTTGTGTTTCATGACCTCTCTTGTAGCACATTTCTTTTTTTTCGTCAATGCCTTCGAGCTGACGTCTTTTTTGATACTTTTTTTGGATGTGAGAGTTGAAGTAGCATAGGGATGGAAAATCCTAGCATTACGTGTTATCCATCCCGCGTAGAAAAGAATAATACAGCAGAGATTCTCTTGGTGAATCTTTAACTCTCTTAGATCATCTTGCCGAGATTCTCTAGTATAGATTCTCAATACGAGAGATTCTCTCGTCTCAAAGAAATGTGCTACAATCTATACGAGAGAATCTCTAGAAAGAGAATCTCGTATAAGAGAGTTAAAGATGGGATCCAGACCGAGCATCTGTCCTAGATTCCAAAGAACCTCTCCTAGACTCCAAAGAATCTATACTAGATTCCAAAGAATCGATACTGGATTCCAAAGAATCTATACTGGATTCCAAAGATTCTATATTGGATTCTAAAGAATCTACACTGAATTCCAAAGAATCTATTCTAGATTTCAGAGAATCTATACTGGATACCAAAAAGTCTATACTAGAACCCAAAGAATCTATACTAGATTCTACAGAAACTGTACTAGATTGTTTGGAACATTCTTTCGGACATGCGCCCAAAAATATCGAAAGATGTGTATAATCTATGACAGATTCTCTCCGAGATTCCAGAGAATCTATCCTAGATTTTTTCAGAGATTCTCCTAAAAATCTCGAAAAATGTGTATAATATATAAGAGATTCTCTCCTAGATTTCAAAGAATCTGTACTAGATTCTTTCAGAGATTCAGTCAAAAGTCTCGAAAAATGTAATAAAATTGAAACACCGAGTACAATAAATCCGTACTGCATTCTGGAAAATATACTTTAATCTTGCCTCGAACACTTGTCAATTTACATAAGGAGTGGAGAATTGGTCGCAATGGATGATGGCCCTTTGCTTTTTCGTACAATATTTTTTGTAATGGAGACGAATAAACGTTAACACAATCTATGAACTTTTCCAAATTATACGACGTTTTGAAAAATCACGATTGTATACCGGCATTAAATACTTAATTTTTTAAAAAAGAAACATACTATAGAGTATTGGCGATGGCCAAAATCGGTACTTCTACTTTACCCAAAATAATCAACAGAGAATTCGACAGAATTGAGAAACATTTTATTACTTAAGAAATAAAATTAAAATTAAAATAAAACTCCTGACTGCAAAGAATTACAAAAATATTCTTTAAGAAAAAATGAATATTCAATAAAAAATTGCATATAGAAAAAGTCTGAAATAATTTATAACATTTATAGGAGGATAACTCCCTAATTTTTTTTCTTACAATTGTAACAATAGATTTCAATTATTTGTTTGTAATTATTCAACTCACGGGTCTTTTTTTTACACCAGTCGGGGGGCGTCTTTTCTGATGTCGTTAACTTGTTCATTATGTAAAACGACCAACGACCTTGGCACTTCTACTTTGACGTCGCCCGACAGTTGTAAACAAAAGACCCGTGAGATGAATAATTGCAAACAAATAATTGAAATCTATTGTTACAATTGTAATTAAAAAATTAGGGAATTATCCTCCTATAAATTTTATGAATTATTTCAGACTTTTTTATATGTAATTTTTTATTGAATATTCATTTTTTCTTAAAGAATATTTTTGTAATTTTTTTTGCAGTCGGGAGTTTTTAAAAACATGTTAATTTTGTTTTATTTCACACTTTTTATATCACCGACACGGCCGGACGACAGCGCCTCAGCTGGCCTTAGCTTGAACCAATCGACGTCATGTCAGGCTAGGTTCGCACACGTTACAGTTGTCATGAGAATTCGTAAATATCGCAAGGCGATATTTACGAATTGGCAATTTTACAACTTTATTCAAAGATATATATCTCTGCGGAGGCACTATAGATCTGAAAAACTCATGGACTTATGGTAAACCTCCCAGCCATAGAAGCTCTGTACCAAAAGTTGTCAAGAGATTTTTTGTCGTTTTGACAAACATGCATTTCGAAGATTTGAGGTGAAATCTCTCGATCGTCGCGAAACGCATAACTCTCGTCTTTTGCCCGGGGGCAGTCGGGAGTTAAAAAATAAAGATTCTATAATCGCTATTGCGAAAACAGTACGCACGTTTTAATTGTATTTTTGGTTTGATGTTCAGTTGGTTGTTTACGTGGTCGGAATATACTACGCGTGAATGTGTGCCGGAGCGTTAGGGTCAACAAAATATAGCATACGGAATGTTATTGGAACTTGGCTTGATAATTTCGATACAATAGCCTGTGAAAATTAACTACATTTTTCATGAATTCTCGTTAAACACATCACTATTTGTAGACAAATAAACGTTGAGAAAATATATTATGCTGTATTTATGAGAATTGATTTTTATCTACAGTAGACTCTTCCATCTTTGACGACATGGTCTGATTCCAGCTAATGATCTCTCGACCTCGTCGTATCCAGGACAGTCATTCGCGTAGGTAATTCAAGTAGAGTTCTCGGGGAAAGTTTGTCATTTAAGCAAATAATATATATATTGTTTTGTTATTGTGATATATACAAATTATTAGTTTATCTGTGGTAGTAAATGCAAATCTTTTTCATTTGATAAAAGGACTTAATAAGTAGAATGAGTAATAATCAGCTTTATTTCGCCAATATTTGGTTGCGTTCATGGGGAAGACCCATATATTATGCCGCGATCTGTTCACGGAGAACAGATAGCAACATAGTGGCACAGTATACCAGAACACACTCGGAATTCCCGCTTGTCCCGTATTTCTAGATATAGATTTGGTGACGCTGCCTAGAAACTGTAATTATAAAAATTATATATAAAAAAAGTCTGAAATAATTCATAACGTTTAAAGGAGGATAACTCCTTAATTTTTAAAATTACAATTGTAACAATATTTCAATTATTTGTTTGTAATTATTGAACTTACGGGTCTTTTGTTTACAGCAATCGGGCGACGTCTTTTCTGATGTCGTTAACTTGTTCATTATGTAAAACGACCAATGACTTTGGCACTTATAGTTTGACGTCTCCCAACAGTTGTAAACAAAAGACCCGTAAGTTAAATAATTACAAACAAATAATTGAAATCTATTGTTACAATTGTAATAAAAAAAATTAAGGAGTTATCCTCCTATAAATGTTATGAATTATTTCAGACTTCTTTTATATATAATTTTTTATTGAATATTCCTTTTTTCTTAAAGAATATTTTTGTAATTTTTATTGCAGTCGGGAATTTTTTTACAAAATTTTAATTTTTTTTTATTTCACAGTTTTTATATCACCGACACGGTCGGACAACAGCGCGTCAGCTGGCCTTAGCTTGAACCAATCGACGCCATGCCAGGCTAGGCTCACACACGTATACAGTAGTCGTGAGAATGTAGTGGTCAAGGCGATATTTACGAATTGACAATTTTACAACTTTATTCAAATATGTATATCTCTGCGGAGGCACTATGGATCTCAAAAATTTATGGACTTATGGCAAACCTTCCAGCCATAGAAGCACTGTACCAAAACTTGTGAAGAGATTTTTTGTCGTTTTGACAAACATGCATTTCGAAGACTCGAGGTGAGACCTCTCGATTATCGCGAAACGCATAACTCCCGTCTTTTGCCTGGGGGCAGTCAGGAGTTAATAATCGAGATCTTACTGTATTTATTCATGTTTCCCATCCCTTCATTTGTTTTTTTTCATGATATCATTATTCCCTTGTACATTGTTCGATAATATGATAACATAATAATAACAATAATAATAATAATAGTAATAATAATAATAACAAAAAAAAGGGTAACGATACCAGAAACTTTTTTTCACAATGAAAATTTTTTTTTTTTCTTAATATTTTTTAGTCCCTATAATGACTTGAAGAAATTATAAATACATTAAAAAATCAATAAATGATGTAATCTTTTTTTATATTTTTATTTATAGCACAAACATTCTAAGAGAAAGAAACTTGAATAGAAGGGAATTTGTCCCGATAAAAGTGTTAAACAATTTTTAATCAAACAAAAAAGGTTTCACTCGTATTATATTGTTGTACATACATTTATCATTCACAATACGCGGAATGTTAATAAATATTATCACAGAACAACAATTATAAATTAAGAAAATAGACTCCTCTTGCACTTAATTAATCACTCAAACAACAATTAATAGATCTTGAAAATTGAAAATAAATATTTAAAAAACAGCGTACCTCGGCGCAACCGTCACGACACGACGACAGCGCCTGAACTTTAACAAACCGCCGCCAAGGCTGACACACGTATGTGAGAATGTAGTAGTAAAATCAATATTTTCAAATATGCAGTTTTACAACTTTTTAAAAAGATATATATCTTCGCGAGGGTGCAATGAACATCGAAAAAGCATGGCTTTCGACCGATTGTCCCAGCCATAGAAGCTCTGTGCCAAAATTTGTCAAGAGAAGTTTTGTCATTTTCGAGGTGGAACCGTCTGATCTACCCGAAACGCATAAAAAGGGCATTTACTTGAATTACCTTCAATTAGAATTTTTTTATTTGCTATCAATGGATCAAGGTTATGGTCAAAATTAAGAACAAGGTTAAGATCAAAGTTAAGATTAAAGTTACGATCAAACTTAAGATCAAACTTAAGATCAAACTTAAGATCAAACTTAAGATCAAACTTAAGATCAAACTTAAGATCAAACTTAAGATCAAACTTAAGATCACACTTAAGATCAAACTTAAGATTAAACTTAAGATCAAACTTAAGATCAAACTTGAGATTAAACTTAAGATCAAACTTAAGATCAAACTTAAGATCAGACTTAAGATGTTGGCCTGTAATAATTCAAACAGCTATATCTCATTTCTGTTTAACAGATATTTCGCATTTATGGACACAACTTTTAGAGCATTTTAGTTACTTTGTTTGGATCAACTTTTGCAAAAATCTTTTTACAATTTCAAATGTTTGAATTTTGTTATGTTCCTGCAAATTCTAGCTATCGTAAGTCATCCGTTATTGAGTCAATTAATCCTTTATAGTTGCAGATTATAAAGATTATTTGTTTCCTTTTCATTTCTCAAATGTTTTATTCTGAATACACCATCGTCGTCTTTTTAAAAATAAACTGTATAATATATCGAATGAACTACACCGATGTTGCAAACAAATGAGAAGATACATTTATTTGACGCCTCTAGTCAATATGACAACCCGCTTATCAGTTACTGCACACGCACACACACACACGCACGTGCGTGTGCGTTTGGCAGGTAAATAAAATGTCATATTTCTGACAGTGTCCGACATATAGATATTCTGTTTTAAATTCTTATCTCATAGAAAGCTAGTACGTGGATGGAACAATATAATTAGTAGATAAACGTTAATCACTATAAATTTCATCGTCATGCCTGCCTGAACTTTGACTTTTGAGGTCGAACGGGAGAATATTGGACTAGGTAAACGAAAATTGGGTGAGGCTAGTGACAAAGGCGCAAGAGGTCAACGCACGGGTTCACCCCGAAGCGCATTCCTCTTGTTACGGCACTGACACGATCCCGTCACACTATACTACTGTTACAGGGTACAGCTTGCATGCCTCTTGCTCAGAAATCGCGCGCTCTTCTTTTTTTTCTTTCGCAGTAAACTTAGTCATGGCTATCGCTCCTTACCCTACTGACTAACCGCATTTTGCCGTTCCCCTATCCTCTCTATATCTCTCCTCTCGCATGCGACTGTAACGGTGGAGCGGGCTTAATTGCCTTTAAGACGATGTGCAACATATTCTCAGTGTGACTCTCTCACTCTGCTGTGAGCGTCATCAGTCTTATCTCTCTCGCATCCATACATGTTTCACATTGACCTAAATCCAGGGTGGATAAGAAATGGCAGTTTTTTTTAAATAAAAAATGCCATCATTTTCGTTCTACCTTCGAATTCCTGCATCTTTTCACTAGAAGAAGACTGTTTTTTTTTTAATTCTTCATCATTTATGTTGAAGTTTCGTGAAAGCGTCCTTTTGCTTCCTCATCGAGGAAGCTTTGATTTCATGAAAAACATTTTTTTCGAGATTTTCAAGTCAGGATACTTAGAATGGCAGGAAGCTCGAAAAAAAGTTTCAGAATACCCTAATCGGGTTATATTAATTTCATGCATACATTGAATATAACTATTATGCAAATCTTTAGGGTTTTGCAAATCGACACAATCTGAACAAGAATTCATGTCCAATTTGAGTCGTATACGAAAGAATTTAGCATCGCTTTGTCAATTCAAACAGTTTTGGTAAAAAAAAAAAATAAATGTTGATCTGTAAAATGTACTAAATATCATCTAATGTTTATTATTTAATATAATGAAGTAAAATAATAGATGAAAAGCCAAACGTTTCAACGTTTTAAAATTAAAACATCGAAAACTATATATTTCCGGTGTTTTTAAGTCATGAGAACTTTGTTTCGTTACTCTCATTTTGCAACTGACACTACTATGTAATTTAAGAAACATTGTCAGTTCATATATTAAAATGGAAGGTGACATAACCAAGCATTGATGACTTCATCGAGGATACTGACTATGTGTGACCACTTTATATTCTTTACCAAGCCTTACAATTTTTATATAAAAGAGGACAACGTGGGAATCGAAGAATGTAAATAAAACGTAACAAATAAATACCCTAATATAAATACGATTGCGAAGATATACAAACAAAATACAGCAAAGTCTGCAAGAAAAAAAGTTAACTGTAAAGCACCTGTGGAAACTACAAAATTGTAGTAGTCGTCCTACAACTATGTGTGAGGTATTGCGGCGGTGCACCTGATATAGAGGCTGACATTGCTCTTACGCCTGAGCGGCATAGAAGTATAAGTGACCCACAATATCGTCGCTATCATATTTCTAGCCTCGAAACTCGAGAGCACAAGTAGGAGCAAAGATATGTAAAAATGGAAATGGACTGGAGAGCTGGATACAGCATTGTTTGTATCGTTCGTAAATGACACGAGACGTGACATTGAGAGACGATTTGAGCTGCAACTAACGCAATCAGCGTAGCCCTGCACCATCGTCAGAAATAGTATGCCTAATGCAGAGGCACAGTATCCAAGCTGCGATAAACCGTGCAACTCAGCGATTCCAATCTCTATGTTCATTGGAAAAGCGGCTTTCATTCGAAGCTACCTTTTACCCGTGTGCGTGTGCGTGTGCGTGTGCGTAAATCAATCATCACTCAGTAACCTCAGTAAACGAAGTACTATTTGGCAATAAACAATACATAGTTGCGCTTGTAACGTGGGTTAGATTTGAGAGGATTTTGAATTTTTTATTTTCTGCTGTAATTTCCCAAAAAGTTGATACAATTAGTTAAAATTTGTTGCACATTAAGGAATGTTTGGCATAAAATTTGATCGATATTCATAAAAAAAAGGGGTCTAAATATTAGAATCAAGTTAAAAATGTTGATATTGCTATTGTTTGTAAAAAAAATACTTCTACATGGAGAATTACTTGAGCACATACAGCTACAATTTGGTACGTAAATAAGGCTGTGACAACTTTTAAGCAGTTTCCCTTAAAATATATGCGAGCCTGTCAGATTTTTATTAAAATTTTGTTAGATTACAGAAAAACTGCCGCGTAAAATATTTTTTTTAAAGTTGCAATAGTGAATATTTTGACTTAAGTTTATAGACAAACTTCCTCATAGATGGGAATTTGTGCAACATAAAAAATTATGAGAAAACTGTGCGCAAAGATCTACTTCGCAACTTTTCAACTTATCGTAGAGTTCAGGTTATACCAATATGGATTAAGTAATTTTTCAACATAATTTCTCATTCTTTGTGCAAATATACCCAGTCTATCAGCTTCTCCAGTGTGAGTATGGGAATTTATATTTAAAGTTCTTACGCATCATACAGAAAAGTATCCTACAAAAGTGAGCATATTTTGTATGCAAGAACTTTAAATACTTCAGGAAATTCCTACATTCAGACTTGACAGGGTGTTAGTAGAAATAAAATGAGATCTTGTAAAGGAAATTAGATCTACCGGTGCAAACTAAAGTTTATAAGAAGTTGCAAATATCGAAACGACATTTGTAACTCACTCCACAGAACGTAATCAAAAGTTAAAACGTATAAAATTCGCTCTGCGATACTCTTCGCGTTCGCTACAATTGAGTAATAAATGCCATTCCCGAAGGCTCTGCGGAAGGTTCTGGCGTACTCGACGCACCCTACATTTAGTGTTAATGGCCTAAATTTCCACATGGAAATACAGAAATGCGAAAGGTCTCGATACTATCGAGTTAAGAATATCGGGGTCTTTCTATTCTTTAATTCCGATTCACCAGAAAAATTATAGTTCATGATTTTTATTTTGTTACTATTTAATATATCCATAATTACATTCATAATTATTGGGAAATATCTTCAAAAAGACGTAGAACTTCACTGACGTTAACGATGTTAAAAAAACAAGTTGATAAAAATACTTCTTAAGCGGTCTAATGTAAAAAAAAAACACAACTTTTAAAGCTGTTCCAAATAAAATGCACCTAACACTCGACAATGTTTGCACAACATTCGGTAACAAGATACATGAGTCTTGTTATTTACAAGCCCGATACTACGGTAAATTAAATACATTTTCTTGCCATAAATTACGTCGATGCTTCAACACAGTAATTACGGCATAGTGGAGGATATTACAAGCCCACCGTTGTTGACGATGTTATCGTCCTACCACACGTGTACCGCTTCGGATTCTCCTGTGTTCTTGGCGAAAACATTTTTTTCTGACAGCGCCAGATACACGTTATTGCGAATTATTCAGCCTCAACGCGATGGATAATGTAAAAGATTGTAGTTTTTAAAAATGTGTCTATCATCTCTACCATAATTATTTTACAAATATTTTGAAGAAACAGTTAAAAGAAAAGGAGATTCTTTTTTTTTCATCTAAATTCCGTTGAAATTTCATTACTTTATAAGATTATAAGGAATAAAATCCTTATAAAGCGGGGCTATAAGAAATAGAAAGATATTCTTATTCTGAATTTTTTTTAATACATATATTATAATGAAAAAAGTTGCAATTTAGAAGTTTGTACATTGCTTCCTCATATCAATTTCTTTTTTAATTATAAAAATTTAAAGAGAAAATTTGAAAAGTTCAATTTTTCACAAAGCTACCTCTATGAGGAAGATATTTATTATTTTGGCTTCCTCATAGAGGTAGCTTTACTATCTTAGTCTCTATCCTTGCTTACATGTTGCAGTAGTTACCAGCATTAATATTTTGAAACACTTGGACTTTGATCGCAGCCACTGGAAATTTCGCTTCTTAGTAACTTCGAAATCGTAAATAACAAAACATTTCTCCTTCCTCGCGATTTTTCCTCTTAATTTTGATCAGATTTATCTGCGATGGATGGTTTCTTTTTCCATATAAGATTGAAGTGATTTGGTTCATTCATTGGTTCCTGTTCATCAATTGGCCAGCTTGCCTTAGTACATAAAGTCCTATCCATTCCAAAGCATGTTTCACAATCATTCCCATTAAAGGGATACAAATTTTTGGTAATAAATTGTAAAACCGCACCAGAACATATATTTCCGAATATTTGTTACATACAACACTGAGACATTTATTTCGAGACTTTTCATGTGAACGATGATGATTCGAAGTCGCTTTGGGAGAACGACTTGCGATAACGAGACGCAATGCTGGCATTTACTTTTTAGAGATATGAATAAAAGTTTAAAAGAAATCGAATGAGTGACGAGACAAATGAAAACGCTCGAGTTTCATTGGTAAACGCAAAACAAATATCAGATTTGTCATACTATCTGTACTTTTCACAAGCTGTGATTAATTAAAGCGGCAGAAGCAGATTGAGGTAGACTGCGTGGATTCAGCTGTGAATTAAGGATGGTAATTGCTTTGTGTACTTTTCTTATCCGCTTTTTCAAATACTCCCGGGTATTGCCAACTGTCCCTGGTGTTCATCCCCTGGCTCGCCAATCCGGACCTTGGTAGCTGTAAATAGAGCGTAAACTCAGAGGACAAAGAACACCGTGTCATGCAAGGAGCGAGAGACTGATTCACGTCTCAGCCACTTGCAGTTTGAACGATGATGCATACTTGACACTGTACACAGTTAGCAGCTGTACAGTGCAGCATACAATAACCGTGCAGAAGCATTGGACGACTTTCGTACTCCTACCATAGACGGGGATAATCAGGATCAATTAACGGAAAATATTAATAATGTCAAAACATTAAATAACAATCAATTTTAATCAAAGCTAGCGTGATATACTATTTATGATAAAAAAATGAAACCAAAAAAGAATTATTAGTAATTATGACTACCATTAATGTAATAATAGATGCACAACTTCCCGTGTAGTAATCTGTCAGGGAGTGTCAGTTTTCAATCGGATCCTGATGATCGTGTTTTGGTCGGTTTGTCCCAAATGGCTAATCCTATTTGTAATCCGTATGGAGCACAAATTTTGTTCTGATTTTGCATTGACTACCAGATTATCATTTTTCGGGAGTTGCCCGAGTTTCGCCAAATGGGTAATCCTATTTTTAATCCGAATTAATCCCGAATACTTTTCCAGTTTTGCTCTGATCACCAAACTTTTATTAGCCGGGGTTGGTCAGTGTTTTCCTAACGGGACACGGGAACGGATTCCGGAACATGTTTTTCAAAAAGCCTATTTGAAAATATTGTGTTTTACTGTCTGTCATATTTTAGTTACCTCTATCAAATCTTTTATCTGATGTATACTAACATTTCCTATGTTCAATTATCTATTATAATTATAAACATTAACATACATCTAAAGTGCATGTCCGTTCAGTGATTACTAGATTTTTATTTATAGCAATTTTAGCCGTTCACTTTTGAATACATCTTAAAGATTAAAAATAATAGTCAGTATAATATATCCAACCGACTGCACCTATGCTGCAAGCAATTCAAAATAGTACATTACGATACAAGGGCAATGAAACTTTTTCTTCACGAGTGCGAGTTTGCAGGAGGAGCGGAAGGCGAATGTTGCAATCACACGAGCAGAGAAAAAGTTTCTCGCACGAGTTTCGTATACAACTTTATGCCACGCGGTGCGAGAAGTGCCTACGTCTCGCACTAGTGCGATAATAGTATATTACGATACGAGTGCGATCAAACTTTTTCTTGACGCGTGCGAGTTTGCAGCACGAGCCGAAGGCGAGTGTTGGAATCACACAAGTTGAGAAAAAGTTTCTCGCACGAGTTTCGTATACAATTTTATCGCACTAGTGCGAGACGTAGGCACTTCTCGCACCGCGTGGCAAGTTGAGAAAAAGTTTCTCGCACGAGTTTCGTATACAACTTTATCGCACTAGTGCGAGACGTAGGCACTTCTCGCACCGCGTGGTATAAAGTTGTATACGAAACTCGTGCGAGAAACTTTTTCTCAACTTGTGTGATTCCAACACTCGCCTTCGGCTCGTGCTGCAAACTCGCACGCGTCAAGAAAAAGTTTGATCGCACTCGTATCGTAATATACTATTATCGCACTAGTGCGAGAAGTGCGCACTTCTCGCACCGTGGGGTACAAAAGTTTTTCTGACGTGTGTTCAATCGCATGGGTTAAACAAAAGTTTTTCCAACGAGTATTGTATAAAATTTTACTTCACAGGGTGTGAAAAGGGGTATTTTTAGGCACGCGAAGCATTTCTAATCTATGACATTGGTAAATTCTTCTCAAGAGTCGATTTGTTAAGAATTAAATACTCTACAAAAAAAAGTTTTAAGAAATGTTGTGGTGGAACTAATGCTTTTGCCGTAACAATTGAAAAGCAGTACAATATTATATAAATATAACTTTGAAATTTAATAACTTTGAAATGCTTGATTTTAGACATTTTTTGGAAAGCATCTTTTTTGTAGACCATTACATTTTCTATAGAGACATGCTGCACAAATACTCATTACAGTAACATTAAGATTACATTATAAAAAGTACAAACTGCGTTAGTCACCTCTAAATATTATTATGTAAAGTTCTCTTCTGGTGAGCTTTTATTTCCTGTACCAAAATAACGTCTCAACCAGTCAGTTGGGCAAAAAAATAGAAAGTTTTTTTTTTAATCATTCTAATGTATATTGTCAGATAAACATTCGGAAGTCACAGAAATAAGACACATTTATTTTGAGTTTGCGAGATCTGGAAATGATTTATGCTCACCCGAACGTTCATATAACATGTTATCTCTGAATAGAACCAGTGATGTTCAAATTTGTAGCGCCACTATGGTTTGTGATGGGAAGTGTGTTCATAAAGTCTTTGATGCAAACCCAATTCTTTCTATAGACACTTACCTGAAAACAAACAAAAAAAAACAGGTCTCGTTAGCCAAAATCTTACGTTTATTTGTGTAATAAGATCTAACTTTTGACTGTGCGAAAATAAACATACGCATATGAAGAAATATGCAGAAAGAGTAAGGAGAAGTAAAATGAATTTTACAATGGCAAATGGGTCTGGGGTCAGTCACCCATTCAAGTCCCGCGCAGAAAACAATTGTCTCGAAAAGTGTCTGTTGAATCTCGGAAAGAGTCTTTCATATCTTGGAAAGAGTAACGGTTACGATCCGGAGAATTACTCTTTCTCAGACTATCACTAAGACTTAAGAGCTTTGGTCATAGTATCAGAAAAAGTACTGCTCCAGATGGTATCCAGGATATAAAAGACTCTTTCTGAGATTCGGCAAACTCTTTCCAAGATTTGAGCGACACTTTCCATGACCCCTCTGAAGACTTCTTCCAAGACTACACTTTCCTGCGCGGGGTACTGAACTTAGGGTCACCCATCACGCCAGGCTTAACACCTACATATGCAATTTAAATTTTTTTGATGTAGTATGCGTAAAATTCGTTTTTACGCACTGTTTTCGATGCGTAAAATTAATTTTTGCACACAGTATGCGTAAAATAAAAAAAACTTGAAAATCGAATTTGAGGGGGGACTCTATAATACGTCGTCAGGAGCACTATCAATAGACACGGCAGCGTCTCGACGCCAAGTATATCTACTTAATCCATGATGTGCGAACTCGATTTATATTTCGATTTACACTCAGTACGGCCTTACTAATCGTAGTGTAAACACGTGTCTCTGAATTCTGTAGTGTATAGTAGAGTGGAATGATAAATAACAATGGGTGAAAATGTAACTGACGATGAATACATTCCTGACGATATTTTAAAAGCCGCTGAAGAAGCAACGAAATCTACGCTTCCAGCTAAATCTAAAGGGATTAGATTAGGGGTTATTGTTAAATAGATTAAAATAAATCTAGCGAGTTGGCGTTTTTTGGTTAAACCAAGTGCACCGTTTTTTCTCCCTAATCCTCCTCCGATCTGGCGCAATGCTCGGCAGTTCTCCGTCACATAATGCGTTTGTCATCTATTATTTTTATATTGTTTTGTTTTATACAATTTTGGGAAATTGTATAGACAAGTTTAATATTTATTATTTTCTTTTAATTTATGAAAGTATCGCATAAATAAAGGCCGTACTCATCGTATAAATGAAAAATATAAATGGACATCGAAAGTCATTTTTAAAAAATATTTTTTTGTGCAGTGGGGGGGCTCCGCCCCCCAACCCCCCACCGGGGGCTTCGCCCCCTGGACCCCCACCAAGGCCTGCGGCCCTGGACCCGCTCCGTCCGCCCAACAACTTCCATTACATGTCCGCATAATAAACGTCATTTTTTGTAGTATTTTTTTTGGGGGTGCGAATTTTACGCATACTACATCAAAAAATATCGTATGCGACACGTGCGTACGTTCTACACACTCGTAGCGATCGTGTAACACTCGTACGTAAAATCGCATTTTACGCACTTGTGGCATAATATACTATTTTAGTTTGTGAAAAAATTGAGTTGAAATTGAAGGTAAAAACTGAAAACATTCAATGTTAAACTGCTGTAACATTCCGAAGATTGTCTTCTCTATAAATCGAGCTTTGTCTAAAATATCCCGCGTGGAAAAAAAAAGTATCGCGGAGACTCTCTGCGAGACTCACTGCGAGATCTCGCAGAGAGTCTCGCCGAGCGTCTGACGGGTCTCGCCGAGAGTCTCGCTGAGAGTCAAGCATGGTTCCCGGAGCTTGACTCTCGGCGAGACTTTTGGCGAGATTAAAAAAATATTTTTTTTACTTGAATAAATTCTCAAAAGTCTCGCAGAGAGTATCGCCGAGACTATCGGCGATACTCTCGACGAGACTTTTGGCGATAGTCTCTGCGAGACTTTTGGCGAGATTTAAAAAAAAAAATTTATTTTAGAATAAATTATTAAAAGTCTCGCAGAGAGTATCGCCGAGACTATCGGCGATACTCTCGACGAGACTTTTGGCGAGATTTAAAAAAAAACATTTCTTTTCGAATAAATTCTCAAAAGTCTCGCAGAGATCGGGAGACGATGTTCGTCGGTAATGATGTCCGCGGTAATAATTTCACTTCACTACAAAATGTAATCTCACTTTCATGGTTGCAGAGTTCTTCCCCCATTTCGATATCGTCCGTTACCGAAGACGGAAATGCCGAAAATTGAGCCGACGACACTTTTTTATTTTTCCTCTTCTTTTTTCCGTTGATTGCAATTCGCAACATTTTTCCGATCTTTACGCCATCCGGCAGTGCATTCTTTATTAATATTTTAGTGCTTCCGCTTTAAAAAAAGATTAGAGCAAACATTATAACCCCTTCCACAGATGTCATACGCGTAAACTTCGGGTTTCAACTGCTGTTACGATGTGATTCTGTTTCGTGGCCGAATTCACATCGTGAAAGCAGTTGACAACTGAAGGACAGTGAGTCTCGCAGAGAGTCTCCGCGATACTTTTTTTTTCCACGCGGGATTGTATGCAAAATACGATGAAACGATTGATACTGACGAATGACCTGACATTGAAAAACGGATATTCAATTTTGCTTTCTCATAAAGGAAGCCATGTTTTCGTGAAGTTTTGTTTTTTCGAGATTTTCAAGTGAGTGTACTCAGAATGGTCCAAAACGTCGAGAAAAGTGGAGTACAAAAAATGTCCGGATGTGTATGTGTGTGTGCCTGTGTGAGGAAGCCAAAATGTATAAAGTTACTTCCTCATTCAGCACCCTTCTTTTTTTTTTTGTGGCTGAATTGGTATTGAATGTCCTATTATATATAAGAATCCTAGCTATTTTTATGACCCAAATTTTTTTTTGCATTATCGAGTGCCGTCTGGCTGAGAAACAACAAATATGGGAGTTAAACCGCTGCCAAGTAGTTAATTCCGAATAAATTCACGATGAAAGTCGTGATAATGTCTGATGGCGACATTTTACTTTTTGTCATCTCAGCGCGTATTATTAGCGACATATGTCCATACGGGTACGCGTGTGTTTGCGAGTACACACAAGCACTCTATTGAATGTATTTTTTACCTCGTATACCCCGAAAAATAAATAATAATGGCTTCTATGTATATTTTTCAATTTCGGTAATACGCTGTTTTTTCGTGTTTCCAGCGATAATAATAAATATGAGTGTCACACCACTGACAAATGGATAAATCCGAAAATATTCGCGACGAAAGTTGTGAAAATGAACCGGGTACGAAGCGTCCCATTTGCTAGTATTGGACGCTTCGCAGATGTGGATATCACAGTCTTGTTTATGTAAACGCATTTTTGGCGATTAACAGTCATGGCTACTGTGTCATTAGATCTAATCTCGTTTTTCGCGATTACATCAGTTGCGCAGTTGCATAAAAAATAACGAATGACCTAATCGCAAGCTCAAAAGAAGAGATTTTTTTGGTTATGAATCCTATAAAAATATGGGGCAGAACCCCAAAGAGCATAGCAATCAGTTAATATTCAGGCAGTCTGGAGAATAACTCGATACAGTTGAGAGAAAAAGAATTATGGGCGAGTTCAATGCAGTTTGGCAATTTTCGCCATACACATTGGACTGGACATACGACGGAATCTATTAACCTTCCATATACTGCGTGATTGAAATTACTGCACTTGTATTTATAAATTCAAGAGTCTAATTAGGTTGTACCATATTGTCCTACATTTTTCTACATACTGTAACGGAATCGGCATTTATATTGTGTTATTTATGGAATGGTATGTGAAAGCGGCATTGGAATTGATCCGCTCGTGTCATATGAGACAACTGACAACGAACTGAATGACGCTTGACAACGATCGTAGATTGATTAACAGTCTTGACAGAGACCTCAAAGATTACGGACGCGATATCTATTACTAATAAAGTTCCGCCCTGCTATTTCTTTTATAATCGTGGTTTATTTATTTGCTCGTTCGTAACAATACTTTAACCGTAAAAACGCATTGATCATTGCATATGTATAATAATTTGCGTATTCAATTACATATAGATAAAGAGTGCACGGGATTATATTAGGAAACAGGAAAATCATAATCACGTATGCTTCTTCATCTAAATACCGATGGTTGTGTATATAACCATCTATATATATTGCTAATTTCAATATACTCTGGAGGACATTGCCAAAATTATAGGATTTAATCTGCAACTATCAATGTGATTTGTCCGTACAATTAAAATAGTGAGAGAAACTCATGATTCGTCGTAACGATCGCTCAAGTTTAGACTCTCTTTTTTGATACTGGCTAATATTGTTCTCCATATATATTGAGAGGGACTCAAAAATATCTAGAAAACTAACCATTACAGTAAATCTTATATTTCGATTATCGCATAACATCATACGTAGAGTAAGGGCCCAGCGAAGTATAACGCCAGTTGCCAGAATCCGGAATGAAAATCAATTCCTATGCTAAGTCCAAAGATTATTCCTATATTCTTCTCTCCGTGCAGATCTAAAAGAGAACTGCTCCGTACTTACACCAACTCCATAAATAGAGTAAGCAACATTTTTTATCGAAAGTTCATAACGATGTAGAGAATATGTAGGATTTAGCTTGATAAGTATCACTGACCAAGTGATATCGGAACACCTTCTTGCGTTTCGTCACAGGTAAATTGGGTGTGTCGAACGAGACGTTCACCCGGGGGCGTAGCTTAGATGGTAGAGCGCTCGCTTAGCAAAGCTAGAAACTCTATACACCCTTAATATACCTAATAACATAAATCTATCAATCCCCGAAATCGATAATTTTCTACTTCAAATTAATTCCATCATAACAGATGCCATCACAGCTACAGTACCCACATTCAAAAAAATTGACTCGACTTATAAATTCAGAACTCGTAAAATCCTCAAATTACAAAAACGCAAATCCATACTTATCTCTATGTTACATAACCTTCAAAGATTCGACCCTACTTCTAAAAATACTATCACAAAAATTGTCTTAAATCTACTGAAATTAATTAAAACTTCTCTTCAATCTGAAATACGCAACATATCTGAAAAATTCTGGTCCAATCAACTAAAAAAAATTGACCACAGAAAAACAGAAACTTTTTTCCCTAAAATAAACAACTTCTTAAGACCCAAGCAACCTCTTAACATTAACAACATACATATAGAAAAAGACAAAGTCGAGCTACTTCAACGTAGTAGCTGCAATCTAAATGAAACCGAGGATTCCAGTAATGAATATATTTTCTCTAAACCAATCGATAAACTTAACATCATAGGAGCCCATTATGAAGCTATAAATTCTCCTCGCTACCTAAACTCAGGCACTAGACTGAGGGATCTTGTGGATGCCCGTGCTACAACAATAAAAAATGAATTTGACATAGGCAGGAACAATAATTCCACACATACTATTTTCTCAGATAATAACACAGCTGAGAATCCTGATGAACGAGATACCCCTCCTAATGAACCTCGTATTTTCTGCAACCAACTCCAACTAACAAAAATTGTTAAATCTTTACTCAATAAAACATCAACTGGAATTGACCAAATCCCACCAATTGTCCTTAAGCACTTACCTACAAACATAATCAAAGCATACGTAATACTTTTTAACAATGCTCTTAATCACAACTATTTCCCTATAAACTTTAAAAGCGCAAAAATTCTCCCTATACTAAAAAAAGATAAAAATCCTTCCAGACCGAAAAGCTACAGACCAATTAGTCTTACCCCTAGCATCAGTAAAGTCTATGAAGCCGTAATCAACTTGAAAATAAACCTTTTTTGTGCAACTCATAACATCATCCCTGACAACCAATTTGGTTTCAAATACGAGCACTCAACCACACATGCAATACACAAACTTCTATCGGACATAAACACACATATACACCAAGGTAATTTAGTTGGAGCTGCTCTGCTAGACCTCGAAAAAGCATTCGACTCAGTTTGGCATAATGGGCTACTATACAAATTAAAACAAAAAGGATTTCCTAACTGCCCGCGTGGAAAAAAAAGTATCGCGGAGACTCTCTGCGAGACTCACTGCGAGATCTCGCAGAGAGTCTCGCCGAGCGTCTGACGGGTCTCGCCGAGAGTCTCGCTGAGAGTCAAGCATGGTTCCCGGAGCTTGACTCTCGGCGAGACTTTTGGCGAGATTAAAAAAATATTTTTTTTACTTGAATAAATTCTCAAAAGTCTCGCAGAGAGTATCGCCGAGACTATCGGCGATACTCCCCGCGCAAAAAAAAATAGTCCCGGAAGGAGTCCCGGAGGGAATCCGAGCGGGAATCCAGGCAGGAGTCCGGGCGGGAGTCCGGTAGTCCGGACGGGAGTCCCGAACGGATTCTCGGCTGGACTTCGGGATTTGATCCGATCCCGAAGTCCATCCGAGCATTCATCCGGGACTCCGGCCCGGACTTCATCCGGGAATCCCGCACGGACTACCGGGACTCCGGCCCAGACTCCATCCGGGACTCTCGCACGGACTACCGGGACAACGGCCCGGACTCCATCCGGGACTCCCGCCCGGACTTCGACCGTCTTCGGTAACAAACGATATCGGAATGGGAGATCAACTCTGCCTAGAATCCATCCGGGACTCCACCCGGGACTCCCGGATGGAGTTTCGGGAATACGATTATTAATCAATCTCAACCGCCGAGAGAAAAGTGTCTCGCGGGTCGGGAGACGATGTTCGTTCGTCTTCACTACAAAATGTAATCTTACTTTCATGGTTGCAGAGTTCCACTTCCATTCCGATATCGTCCGTTACCGAAAACGGCAATGTCGGGAATTGTGGCGAAGACACTTTTTTTTATTCATGTCTTTCCGCTCCTTTTTTTCCGTTCACAGCAATTTGTAACATTTTTCCGATCTTTAAGCCTACGGGCAGTGCACACTTTTAATATTTTACTGCTACCGCTTTTCAAAAAAGAATTTGAGCAAACATGTAACCTTTCCACAGATGTCATACGCGTAAACTTCAGTTGTCAACTGCTTTCACGATGTGAATTCGGCCACGAAACAGAATCACATCGTAACAGCAGTTGAAACCCGAAGTTTACGCGTATGACATCTGTGGAAGGGGTTATAATGTTTGCTCTAATCTTTTTTTAAAGCGGAAGCACTAAAATATAAATAAAGAATGCACTGCCGGATGGCGTAAAGATCGGAAAAATGTTGCGAATTGCAATCAACGGAAAAAAGAAGAGGAAAAATAAAAAAGTGTCGTCGGCTCAATTTTCGGCATTTCCGTCTTCGGTAACGGACGATATCGAAATGGGGGAAGAACTCTGCAACCATGAAAGTGAGATTACATTTTGTAGTGAAGTGAAATTATTACCGCGGACATCATTACCGACGAACATCGTCTCCCGATCTCTGCGAGACTTTTGAGAATTTATTCGAAAAGAAATGTTTTTTTTTTTAAATCTCGCCAAAAGTCTCGCAGAGACTATCGCCAAAAGTCTCGTCGAGAGTATCGCCGATAGTCTCGGCGATACTCTCTGCGAGACTTTTGATAATTTATTCTAAAATAAATTTTTTTTTTTTAAATCTCGCCAAAAGTCTCGCAGAGACTATCGCCAAAAGTCTCGTCGAGAGTATAGCCGATAGTCTCGGCGATACTCTCTGCGAGACTTTTGAGAATTTATTCAAGTAAAAAAAATATTTTTTTAATCTCGCCAAAAGTCTCGCCGAGAATCAAGCTCCGGGAACCATGCTTGACTCTCAGCGAGACTCTCGGCGAGACCCGTCAGACGCTCGGCGAGACTCTCTGCGAGATCTCGCAGTGAGTCTCGCAGAGAGTCTCCGCGATACTTTTTTTTTCCACGCGGGTGGTTAATTCAATTAATTTGGGACATGATTTCTAATAAAAAATTTAAAACTTGGGACGGAAAGTTATTCTCTTCCGAAGAATTTTTAATCAAAGAAGGCCTCCAACAAGGCACGGTAAATTCACCTGTGCTGTTCAATATCTACACTAGCGACGTTATTAATCTCTTTGAGCTTAATACAAAAGACAACATCTTCTCTTTAGCTTTCGCCGATGACCTCATTATTTATGTCTCAAATAACCGCCCACCGAAAATACAAAATGAACTTGAATCGCTGGTTGAAAAAATAAAGAAATATTATATGTCATGGAACCTTCGTCTCAATCCAACAAAATGCGAAACAATTCTGTTCAGAAAACCTATATTCTATCTCTCTAATAATAAAAAGTTAGGCGCTAGTCAATTCAGTATTGAAGCCACTATACCGGGAACGGAAAACAAAGCTGTCATACCGCATAAGAACTCTGTTAAATATCTAGGCGTAACACTCGATTACCTTCTAAGATTAAACACTCACCTAAAATTACAACTTACCAAAGCTAGAGTAGCATTTAGAGCTAATGCGCGTATTTTTTACAATAGAAACCTAACAAAAAGAACCAAAGTAATACTATATATGTTACTAATCAGGCCTATTATAACTTACGCAGCCCCAGTTTGGTGGAATATAAGCTCCTCTGCAATGGAAGAATTAAGAGCATTTGAAGCATTTGAACATTTGAGCATTTGCATAAGCATTTGAACGCAACTGCCTAAGATCTTGCCTCAATCTATATCGATCTGCTCACTCTAATTACACCCATAGAGTCAGCAATAAAATACTATACGATTCAGCGGAAATCCCACGTATTGACTGCTTCACACTAAAACTAACGAGAGACGATTTTAGTAAATTGCCAAATATTGATAATGAAATCACAAGATCACTTAATCAATTTGATATAGACACAGTAACCAGTCAAACGACAAACGGATATCTCCCCCCACAATCTTTCATATACCTGGATTCATGTGGTATCATTCAAAACTCTGACAACATACCAATCCTTTATCATTGGAAACGTAATAAAGCTGATAAACGTATTTCGTTTAACGCAAATGATTTCATCACTCAAAATGAAAAATTCAAGTTCTCCACAACCCTACCCAAATATAGCCATCTTGATTTTCACCGCCTCAATATACAAAAATACTGGTGGCTCACTTTTAATGACCCAACCATCATTGATTTATATCAACGCAAACAACGCATAATTAGATAACCTCGATATTAAAGTTATTAATCTATAGTAACAACCTGGTATAAGATACATAGTTTCCTCAAACTATATAGGCCGTTAGCCTATTATTGTATATATGTAAATATGTATTCTTAAGTTCTTATAGTATTAAGTTTAGTTTAAGCTCAGGCGTTGATAGTGTTATAGGGGTTTTTTTTTAACCAAAGGTTTTTTCCCCATATCTTCCCAGTGCACAAACCTGGGTGTGCCATTATTATTAGGAGCATATTCCTTTACTACTAAATTTATAATAACTATATACAGGGTGTCCCATTTTAATCTTACACCTGATTTATCTTGCAAAATAGGACTCCGATCGAAAAATGAGTCTTATGAAAGTTGTAGGGTTCAAAGGGGGACGTTTTTCTAGAAAAAGAAATATGGTCCAAAATTCAAAATGGCGGAGGTACGACGGCCGACATGTTTTTCTTAAATGGAACCATGACTTTTTTTTTCGACCAAAATGTTCGGCATATTAAACCTAATAACTTTTGTAGGAAACTTTTTTCGATAAAGTCCATAATTCATTTTTTTTAAGACCGTTTTAGCGTTATCCATGTACCACGAGGAGGTAAAGTCTTCAACATCCCATTTGTGTGTGCGTGTGCGCGCGTGCGCGTGTGCGTGCATACAACACTTACAAGAATTAGGTCTCTGCGGCTCGTCACTTCGGCAAAATTTTTGTACTCCAAACCCTCCTTGTAAGTGTACTTTGAATTCTTCTCAAACATGTTCAAAGATTCCACCATTCATCATGTTAAAAACTTTAACATCCAATGTCTAAAAAATTCGTCGAAGGCAAAGTATTTTTGGAATTACAAGTCTTGTTCGTCACTGATGAAAAATAACAAATTCATCACACGGACACTTCGAAATGATTTTTGTGGATCGCGCGTTTTGGACGGTACATCTGTAAAAGTTTACCGACAAACATCTAACGATGTCAGATTTCAGTCCGAACGAGATTGTCGACATGCTCCTCATTTTGGGGAGATGTCGTGGCAATTATTTCTGCGCTGCAAATTTGTATCGTCGCGAATATCCGCATCGTCGGCACCCATCGCGGCAGACAATTCGGACGCTGGAACAGAGAGCGAGGGCAGGTCACATAACTCGCCATCGTAGACGTCGCCAAGACGTCAATAATGATTTTGATGGCCCGTATGCGGCTCGAAATATGGCTATTTTAGCCATGGTAGCAAACGATCCCCACTTGAGCGTTCGAGCGATCTCCGCGCAACTAGGAATTCCCAGGTCTACAGTCCACCGAGTGTTGAGGAGTACAAGGCACCACCCGTACCGACTACAATTCCACCAAGACACTCCGAATCCCGATCCGTTGCGAAGGGTCGAGTTTTGTAGGTGGGCGTTGAGGCAAATCGAGAGATCCCCAGACTTCTTCAGGTTCGTCATGTTCAGTGATGAATCCACATTCAACAACCGGGGTCAGGTGAATCGGTGGAACTTCCGATATTGGTCTGACCATAATCCACACTGGGTGAGACAGCTCGATCACCAACATCGGTGGAGTTTAAATGTTTGGTGTGGCATTGTTAACGGCCAAATAATAGGACCCCACTTTTTTTAGGGAAATGTGACGGGAGCCCGTTATCTTGATTTTCTGCAAAATGAATTGCATATTCTGCTAGAAAATCTTGATTTGGGTACACGTCAACAGATGTGGTTCCAGCAAGACGGTGCACCCGCTCACTGGGCTCGTATTGTAAGGAACCATCTGGACAGAACTTTCGGGGGAAGGTGGATCGGTCGAGATGGACCTGTCCACTGGCCGCCAAGGTCACCTGATCTCACCTCTCCCGATTTCTTCTTGTGGGGTTACCTTAAAGACGTTGTCTACCGCCAACGTCCAACCACAAGAGAGGATATGAGAGAGAGGATAGCAGTCGCCTGCCGCGCAATTCCAAGAGATGTCCTCTTACAAACAGTCGGTAGTTTTGAGAGGAGAGTTCAGGCATGTCTCAACATGAATGGTGGGATCTTTGAACATCTTTGAGAAGAGTTCAAAGTACACTTACCAGGAGGGTTTGGAGTAAAAAAATACTGCGGAAGTGACGAGCCGCAGAAACCTAATCCTTGTGATTGTTGTAACGACCAACACGTCCGCACATGCGCACGCACACGACCACGCACACGACCACGCACACGCACACACAAATGGGATGTTGAAGACCTTACCTCCTCGTGGTACATGGATAACGCTAAAACGGTCTTAAAAAAAATGAATTATGAACTTTATCGAAAAAAGTTTCCTACAAAAGTTGTTAGGTTTAATATGCCGAACATTTTGGTCGAAAAAAAAAGTCATGGTTCCATTTAAGAAAAACATGTCGGCCGTCGTATCTCCGCCATTTTGAATTTTGGACCATATTTATTTTTCTAGAAAAACGTCCCCCTTTGAACCCTACAACTTTCATAAGACTCATTTTTCGATCGGAGTCCTATTTTCCAAGATAAATCAGGTGTAAGATTAAAATGGGACACCCTGTATATCGAAAATTAAAGTATGGCGACGAGAACCCTTATGCGCAAGGGCAAGAGCCAAATAAGAATAGTCTAAGGTTATTTTTTTTAAACTGTTTGTATTTTACCTGTACCACAATATTGTATGCATTAAAAAAATAAACGTGTTAAAAAAAAAAAAATAAAAAAAGCGCTCGCATAGCATGCGAGAGGTACCGGGATCGATACCCGGCGCCTCCAAAGATTATATTTTTTTTTTACAAGAAAAATATTTATTTATTCTTGAAAATATTTATAACTATTACCTAAAGTACTAATCTGAGCATTAAAGTGTGTTTAATAACCTTTTCCAGTTCTCCGTGCAGAAAATTGCACTTTTCGCAAGCGATCCCATGAGAAAAGTGCACTTTCCCGACGTATTACTGAAAAATTTCGTCCAACACTCGAGAGAAAAGCTTTTTTTTAGCTAGTATGATTGTAGTACAAATCCACATTCGCTAAAATTCTATATGAGGTATTCCAAATAAACTCTCTCTTGGTTATCGGCCTGACCACATCGGATTCAGTAGACGAATTTTTTGTCAGCATATTTTGGTCCAAAATAAGAGGATATTTTTTCATCAGATTTTTGTCATTTGTTTTACTCCACAACATTTTTTTTCTTCCCTTAACTTTTGAGTAAAAAAATTACAAAAATATTCTTTAAGAAAAAATGAATATTCAAAAAAGTCTGAAATAATTCATAAAATTTATAGGAGGATAACTCCTTAATTTTTAAAATTACAATTTCAACAAGATTTCAATTATTTGTTTGTAATTATTCAACATACGGGTCTTTTGTTTACAGCAGTCGACCAATGACTTTGACACTTCTTTGACGTCTCCCCACGGTTGTAAACAAAAGACACGTAAGTTGAATAATTACAAACAAATAATTGAAATCTATTATTACAATTGTAATATAAAAAATTATGGAGTTATCCTCCTATAAATGTTATAAATTATTTCAGACTTTTTTTATATATAATTTTTTATTGAATATTCATTTTTTCTTAAAGAATATTTTTGTAATTTTTTTTTGCAGACGGGAGTTAAAAAAAAAAATTTTTTTTTTAATTTCACACTTTTTATATCACTGACACGACCGGACAACTGAGCCTCACCTGGCCTTAGCTTGAGCCAATCGACGCCATGTCAAGCTAGGCTCACACACGTATACAGTAGTCGTGAGAACGTAGTGGTCAAGACGACATTTACGAATTGGCAATTCTACAACTTTATTCAAAGATATATATCTCTGCGGAGGCACTATGGATCTCAAAAATCCATGGACTAATGGCAAACCTCCCAGCCATAGAAGCTCTGTACCTAAACTAGTCAAGAAATTTGTTGTCGTTTTGACAAACATGCATTTCGAAGATTCGAGGTGAGATCTCTCGATCGTCGCGAAACCCATAACTCCCGTCTTTTTCCCGGGGGCAGTCGGGAGTTAATAATCGAGATCTTACTGTATTTATTCATGTATGATGTTTCCCATCCCTTCATTTGTTTTTTTTTGTTCTTTTTTTGTGGCAAAGACATGGACGACACAAGTGGACGGACGAATTCAGATATGATATCATGTTCTGCTATCGCGACAGCGACCCCACACAGATGGGATACATGGGCAGGATGCACGATCGGTGGTGTGAGATGCATCCCGATCTCGCTCATCTCTCGCCTCAGACCCTGCGAGACTATGTGGCCTATCTGCGTGGGAAAGGTTTCGACATGGCGCGGCCATCGGAGATTGCGATCACACCCGAAGGTGCGGACCAGCCTCCCGACCTCCCACCTTTTCCGGGTGACCCGCCAAGAGACGATAACGCCGCGGGAGATATGAGGACAAGGCTGAAACATATCCACCTCAAAGTTTCCCTACGGCCAGAACAGCTTAAGGCCGGGAACGCGGATCTGTCTCGACGAATTCCGGCATGTGACGACCTCCTTGACATCAACTGGGCTGTGTATGACGCCGCAGCATCTCTTGTGCCGAGTCATCGACCAACCGATGAAGCTCATCAGGCCAAGACGCAAGGGCGCATACATCAGCGGCAGGAGAAGATATCGGTGGCGCGGCGGCATGCGTCCCACATCCAGTGTGTGGTGGATTACGTATCAACTTGCAAGGCTTTCACGCCCAAGGTTCGGCGCATATGTGCCACCTTGCGTCGCTAACACCACACACTGAATCAGACGGTGCTGCTTACCATGAAGCAGCATTGCACTGATAGGGTGCGGGCTCTAGTGGAGATTAAAAAGTCCTTAGAGAAGCGTTTGAGGCGGTGGCGAGGCAACCACCTTTTTCGCCACACTCCCACACGCTTATTCCAACAGAAAACGCAACCGCCGGACAAGGTTCCGTCGATACAGGAGGTCCAAGCTTACTGGAAGGAGTTATATGGACAGGAACTCTCGTTCAAGCAGGATACTTCAGCCCTGGGGCTCGTCTCCGCCTTATGTGAACGCGGTCAACAAAGGCAAGGAGAGTGTCCACCGGTCAGCGAGGATGAAGTCAAGAAGGCAATCTTGGGCATGAAGAACTTCTCTGCCCCCGGGCCAGATCGAATTAACAGCTTTTGGTGGAAGAAATTTTCTTCAACGCATCGATATCTGGCTCGGATTTTCACCTCGTTTTGGACGGGGAGATGCCTATTCCGAGCTGGCTGGTGGAGGGGCGCACTGTGCTGATCCCGACGAAAGGGGATTTATCCGATCCAAAAAACTATCGGCCGATCACCTGTCCCAACGTATGTTACAAAATATTAACTAAAATCTTGAATGAACGAATACTTGAGACAGAGAATCCAATATGGCGAGAGATTTACGAGCAAAGCGGGTGGAAGCGGGGCGTGGCAGGTTGTAAAGAAAATCTGTTGATAGATCGATCCGTCACACAGGACTCGATCCAGACACAACGTCGCATCAGCTCGTTGTGAGGCTCCTCGAGTGCCTTGCGGTACATCCCCGCATAGTGAGATGCATAGAACACCTACTACCGCTCTGGAGGACTCGCTTCACCATTTCCATCGGTGGGGCAACTCAGTCCACAGAGTTGGTTCAGTACAGGAGAGGGGTCTTTCAAGGAGACTTCTTAAGCCCACTCCCATTTTGCATCTCACTATTGCTGCTATCTCTCGCCTTGCGCCAAACTCGCGGGAACAGGTGTGGACCTGTCGGCAACCGGAGGCACAAGATCACCCACCTTTTTTATGTGGATGATCTGAAGCTCTAAGCCTCCGGTGAGAGCGATCTCAACCTCGCACTCACCGTAGTGAACACCTACTCGCGAGATATCGGCATGGCCTTTGGATTGGACAAATGCGCAGTGGTCCATTTAGTACGCGGAAGATCTGGGCGTCTTGCGGAGGATGCGCAGCTCGTGGACGGGAGCGTCATTAAACACCTTGACGCTGGAGAGTCCTATCAATACCTCGGAGTGTCGCAGAATCCATTACAGGATGTTGCGGCAGTCAAGGAGACTCTTCGCGGCAAGTACAGGCAGCGGCTTAGGCAAGTTTGGAATTCCGAACTGTCTAGGCGGAACAAGATCGCTGCTACCAACATACTTGCCGTCCCAGTCCTTCTCTACTCTTTCGGAGTAGTGAGATGGAGGCGAGACGAGCTGCGTGAACTCGACACCAGCATACGCAAGATGATGAACATCCATAGGAGTCTTCATCCCAGATCTTCCGTGTCCCGTATATACCTCCCGCGTCACATGGGTGGAAGGGGCCTACTTGGATTGGAGTGCCTGCGTGACCGTTTGGTCCTCGGTGTAGCCTGCGACGTAATCGGAAGTGCGAATCCTCTCCTGTCCTTCGTGCATGAACATGAAAGGACGGGGGTTGGGGCGTTTTTGTACAGGGTGGCAGAGAAGGCAGCGGAAAACCTCGGCTTGGAATTTCGTGTTGGTCGGGGCGGCAGAAGGTCGATTAATTCCATCATCGACCTGGAACCTTCCCGCCGTCGGAACACCATCAGAGCCGCAGAGCATAACACCCTGCTCGAGCGGTACGCCGGCAAGGCCATGCACGGAGTGTTCTTCCGACACATCGATAGCATGGACTTGTCTGCGCGGCTGACTTTTGCATTCTTGCAGTCAGCCGGTCTGATGTCTGAGACCGAGGGATTCATCACTGCCTGCCAGGATGGCGTAATTAAAAACCCTCGTCTACCGGAGCCAGGTGATGGGTATGCAGGTCCCTGACACACGGTGCAGGGCCTGCAAACGATCGCCAGAGACACTCATGCATATACTATCAGCATGTGCCACCTATGCGGTCTCTGGCTATATCCATCGCCATAACGCGGCCCTAAGAGTGTTGTACTTCCATCTTCGACACTCTTACGGGGTAGACGAGACGCCACTGCTGCTCTACGCTCCTGGAGATATTGAGTCCGTCGTGGGAAATGAGAAGTGCCGGATTTACTGGAACTATTCATTTCCCACTGTCAGGCAAATAACAGCCAATAAGCCTGACATTGTCGTCTTCGACCACGAGATTCACTCGATCTTCGTCATCGAGTTCTCGGGCCCTGGCGAGTCCAACATCGCTGCTAAAGAAGACGACAAGCGGACGAAGTATCAGGATCTCCTTTTCGAGCTTCGCGGGCTATACCGAGGGTACACGGTCAAACTGGTGGTCCTCATAATCGGCGCTCTCGGCGGAATGAAACTGTCGTTTGTCGCGAACCTTAAGATCATCCCCGCTTGTCGGCAGAAAGCCGACTCACTTGCGGGTCGAATGCAGAAGCCGGTCATTCTGGGTTCGCTCCGTCTACGTAGGTCACACGATTCTGAACTGACCTGGCTGCTTACCTCCGAGTTGGAGGAGCAGTCAGGCAGAATGATTTTGATTAACCCGCCCGCCCCGTAGGTGAGTCGGAGCTCTACGGGGCCGGTCGGGTATTTAATTCTAAAAAATATTAATAATAATAATAATAATTTAAAAAATGATAACGACACCAGAAACTTTTTTTCACAATAACAATTTTTTTTTTCTTAATATTTCTTAGTCCCTATAATAACTTGAAGAAATTATAAATACATAAGAAGAAAATCAATAAACCATGTAATGTTTTTTTATATTTTTATTTATAGCACAAACGTTCTCAGAGAAATAAACTTGAATAGAAGAGAATATTTCCCGATAAAAGTGTTAAACTATTTTTTATCAAACAAAAAAGTTTTCACTCGTATTATATTGTTGTACATACATTTATCATTGACAATACCCGGAATGTTAACAAATATTATCACAGAACAACAGTTATAAATTAAGAAAATAGACTCCTCTTTGCACTTAATTAATCACTCAAACAACAATTAATAGATCTTGAAAATTTAAAATAAATATGAAAAAACAGCGTACCCTGCAACCGTCACGGCACGACGACAGCCTCTGAACTTTAACAAACCGCCGCCAAGGCTGACACATGTATGTGAAAATGTAGTAGTAAAATCAAGATTTTCAAATATTTAGTTTTACGACTTTTTTTTAAAGATATATATCTTCGCGACGGTGCAATGAATATCGAAAAAGCATGGCTTTCGATCGATTCTCCCAGCCATAGAAGTTCTGTGCCAAAATTTGTCAAGAGAAGTTTTGTCGTTTTGACAAACATGCATTTGTAAGTTTCGAGGTGGAACCGTCTGATCGACTCGAAACGCATAACTCCCGTCTTTTGCTCGGGGGGCAGTCGGAAGTTAAGAATGAATTTCGATGAAGTTTAACATTCTGAAATTTTTTCTATAAAATTTAGGACTAAAAACGTATTTCCATCGTAGTTCGATAGTCTGCCGAGAATATTTTTTTTTTTTTTTAACTTTAGAAATTTTTTTTTTTTCTTTCAAATTGTGATAATTAAATATTTCAATGATAGTTTCTCGTAGGAAAAAATAAGATAAAATAAAAATGTCGTGGTAAAAAAAGATTACTCATATTTTGAAAGTAAAACTGAAAATTCGCCCAATAATTGAAATAAAATTGAAACATTTTATTTGGCATTTCAATTAGAACACAAATTAGGGAAATAATTTTTTTTTCTTAAAAATCGGAAAAACCAGTTAATCGTATCAGCAATGAGCAAGGAATATTTTATCTGCAAATCACCATACGATCCGCTATATCACGATTTACTTGTCGCTACGTTACGTTGAACCCTAACCCCTTCCAAGTGGCTCCATAATTTTTGTACTATTCTATATGCTCGAAAAAAAAGAACACTTTTAATTTTGTTTTAGAATTTTTGTACTGAAACCGTTTCTTTCATGAATTTCTTTAATTTAGTTTGAAATTTTTCTCAAAAATCCTGTATCAGAAATAAAAATGTTTGAGCTATTGACACAGAGTGGGCAAACATTTGCGTCGCTTTTTTAAAGCCATTTTTTCGAAAAAAAACCATGGAAAAAAAAGAAACTAGATGTGAGTTCATCGTCGGTTATTCCGTAAACATGTTATGCATAACGCAAGATTATTTTCGAAGTTTCTTGAAGCTTTTCTTTTATATAATAGAAAAAAGTAGTCGTCTCGATACAGTCCGCCTAAACGTGGGATTCTAAGAGAATTTCGAACACTTCTCAATGACTTAAAAATCTGACAGAAATTAGGCATATGGACGGAGCTGCAAAGATTAATTTTGGATAATAATAATATCAAACTGTTATTAAAAAATTAATGAAAAAATAAATTGTTAAACAAATTAGCCGGCAACACAATTTTTAAAAAAGGAAAATGATTCATTAATTTTTCTAAATACGTATGAATTTTTTCAGAATTTTGTCTAATTTTTTTAAATTGCGGACTTCGCCGCTCGTGTTGTCTAAAAAAACATGATTTAAAAAAATTAGACAAAATTCTGAAAAAATTCATACGTATTCAGAAAAATTAATGTATCATTTTCATTTTAATAAATCGTTGGGTTGCCGGCTAATTTACTGAAGAATTCATTTGTTCATTAATTTTTTAATAACATTTTGATATCATTACAACGCAAAATCAATATTTGCACCACCTTCAATGTACCTAATTTTTTAAAATTCTTTTATGTCATTGAGAAATGTTCGAAATTCTCTTCGAATCCCACATTTAGCCGGACTGTATCGAGACGACTACTTAAATAATGAGATGTTGAAATAGAAAATGAAGTAAGACTTTTTTAAATCTCGATTTGTAAAGTTCTCAAATCCAACCGTCAACCAACTCTTCTTGGCTATGATGAAACCTTGGTTTACAGTTGAATAAGATAAAATAATTATAATTCCAACTTTGAGGTGAAAATAGCGATGGTTGATGACTTTTGCAGAACCCATCATAAACAAAACAAACATGGAGTATGTTTAGAAAAAGGTTAAGATAGGTAATATATAGTATAATGTAGATTAGACGTGTCTAAAAAAAAACATTTTTTGGATTTTCCACCTCTCGAATATGTCGAGATTTTCATGTTAGAACACCCAAAATGGTTTAAAAAGTCGAAAAAAATGATTTGGAAACAATGGTATGTATACTATTTTAAACAATCATACAGGGTTCGCCTTTCAAGAGGTTCAAAAGTTAAATGACTAGATTTTATTGAATACAATTTTTCCATATAGTGGGCGAATTTTATACAAATTTTTGTAGTCGTTTCAACGAGAAAGTTAACAGTTAGTCTTGGAAAACAGTTTTTTTTTAAGGTAAAAAACATGATTTTACGGAAATTCAAATGTCTTGGACACCATATGGTCTAAAATATCCTACGATACGTCGAATTATAGAAAATTGCATAAGCTATCAAAAGCTATCATCCAGAGCACCATCGGTTGTGTAGAAAAAACGTTATATGTACCCAAACGGAAAGTTCGATTTTAACAAAACAAACCCGCGCAGAAAAAAATAATCCCGGAAGGAGTCCCGGAGGGAATCCGAGCGGGAATCCAGGCAGGAGTCCGGGCGGGAGTCCGGTAGTCCGGACGGGAGTCCCGAACGGATTCTCGGCTGGACTTCGGGATTTGATCCGATCCCGAAGTCCATCCGAGCATCCATCCGGGACTCCGGCCCGGACTTCATCCGGGAATCCCGCACGGACTACCGGGACTCCGGCCCAGACTCCATCCGGGACTCTCGCACGGACTACCGGGACAGCGGCCCGGACTCCATCCGGGACTCCCGCCCGGACTTCGACCGTCTTCGGTAACAAACCATATCGGAATGGGAGATCAACTCTGCCTAGAATCCATCCGGGACTCCACCCGGGACTCCCGGATGGAGTTTCGGGAATACGATTATTTATCAATCTCAACCGCCGAGAGAAAAGTGTCTCGCGGGTCGGGAGACGATGTTCGTTCGTCTTCACTACAAAATGTAATCTTACTTTCATGGTCGCAGAGTTCCTCTTCCATTCCGATATCGTCCGTTACCGAAAACGGCAATGTCGGGAATTGTGGCGAAGACACTTTTTTTTATTCATGTCTTTCCGCTCCTTTTTTTCCGTTCACAGCAATTTGTAACATTTTTCCGATCTTTAAGCCTACGGGCAGTGCACACTTTTAATATTTTACTGCTACCGCTTTTCAAAAAAGAATTTGAGCAAACATGTAACCTTTCCACAGATGTCATACGCGTAAACTTCAGTTGTCAACTGCTTTCACGATGTGAATTCGGCCACGAAACAGAATCACATCGTAACAGCAGTTGAAACCCGAAGTTTACGCGTATGACATCTGTGGAAGGGGTTATAATGTTTGCTCTAATCTTTTTTTAAAGCGGAAGCACTAAAATATAAATAAAGAATGCACTGCCGGATGGCGTAAAGATCGGAAAAATGTTGCGAATTGCAATCAACGGAAAAAAGAAGAGGAAAAATAAAAAAGTGTCGTCGGCTCAATTTTCGGCATTTCCGTCTTCGGTAACGGACGATATCGAAATGGGGGAAGAACTCTGCAACCATGAAAGTGAGATTACATTTTGTAGTGAAGTGAAATTATTACCGCGGACATCATTACCGACGAACATCGTCTCCCGACCCGCGCGACAATTTTCTCTCGGCGGTTGAGATCGATAAATAATCGTATTCCCGGGACTCCATCCGAGAAGTCCCGGGTGGAGTCCCGGATGGATTCTAGTCAGAGTTGATCTCCCATTCCGATATCGTCCGTTACCGAAGACGGCCGGAGTCCCGGCAGTCCGGGCGGGAGTCCTGGATGGAGTCCGGGCCGTTGTCCCGGTAGTCCGTGCGAGAGTCCCGGATGGAATCTGGGCCGGAGTCCCGGTAGTCCGTGAGGGAGTCCCGGATGCAGTCCGGGCCGGAGTCCCAGAAGGATGCTCGGATGGACTTCGGGATCGGATCAAATCCCGAAGTCCAGCCGAGAATCCGTTCGGGACTCCCGCCCGGACTACCGGACTCCCGCCCGGACTCCTGCCTGGATTCCCGCTCGGATTCCCTCCGGGACTCCTTCCGGGACTATTTTTTTCTGCGCGGGAATCCGTACAAAGTTTTACTTGAACGAGTTTCGATGTCATCATTCAAAGTACAGTTTTACGATGTAGAAGGTTTAAAAAAAGTTCTTTTTCTTTGGGACAGTCTAATATATATATATATATATATACATATATATACATATGTCTATCAAGAGGTACCTGCCGCTGCCTCAGCCTCCAATCGTTTCTGGTAACTATACCCTTAAAATTCAGAGTGTCGTGATTTCACCAGAATGATTCGTATGCAGCGAGTTTACAAGTTTCATTGTCAAAACGTTGCTACACAAATCGATGACGTATTACATACAAGGTTTACATAACTATCGTTTCTTATCGCGGGAGACAGTAATAAGATAGAAAAAAGTGTGCTCCGAGCAGACCCGAGTAGATATCTCTGTAAGCTGTATAGATTCTCACGCGACGCTACAATATAGAACGACACACGCAACGAGAACGACTAATCAAATTTGATTAGTGAAGTGTCTGTTGTCATGGGTTTGTGCGAGACAAAGGCCATAATAAGGGCGGCGAGATATGTTGATTTTACACGAACGTCAGTGCTTGCATCGTACAATCTATTCGTTTCAATTGTGGACAGTAATGACGTGGTGATTGTACAACCTGAACAGATTGTACAGCTGAAGCGACAGTTATTATTAGAAAAACTCGGGTAAACACGTGATCGCCAGTTTGGGCAAAGTCCGGATAGCCTGAGGACTTTTTCATATGGCCCATAAAGCTAGATAGAAAGGAACATACTCAAAATCGTATCAGTACCACACTAATAAATACTGCAGGTCTACCAATATGTAGGTATCTTATGAATCTATTTTTTGCTTCCTCATGAAGAAAACTTGGTTTTCATGCATTTTTTCGATATCTTCATTTTTGTCAATATATATAGTCCGACAAAAAAAAAGAAAACCTATTTTGTGAAAATTTGTATCTTCATTGTGTAAAATTGTTTTTGTATCGTATTTATAACTTTGTTTTGTTACATATTCGACAAACATTTTTTTTGTCATTAACTAGTGTACATTTTTGTTGTTACTAATTCGACAAGCTTGCAATTTTTTTTACTTAATTAATTTAACAGGAAAAATTTTGTGAATGTGTGTTAACAAACAAATTTTCGTGAAAAATACAAGAAATCTACAGGTTTGTTTCTACACGCCCAGCCACCAGGGTCTATAAAGTGGTTCGTTTTGATTGCAATAACACGAAAACAACTGTGAATGTTATCTTCAACTTGGAATTTCACATACCCTAAGACAAACAAATCTCCTGACTATAATGTGCTAAGGATCGTTTAGTATTTTACAAATTTTGTTTATCCGATTTGTTTATTAATTGTCAAGTCAAGTCAAGTGTTTTTTAGCTTTTGTAAACATTTTTCTTCCTCATAGAGGAAGCTATGTTTTCATGAAAATATTTTTCTTCGGGATGTTAATGTTAACATACTTCAAATAGTGTAAAATTTCGAGAAATGCAATTTTTAGCCGGCGTCCGGATGCGTTAGCGCGTGCGTGCGTGCTTCGAAAAGGACGTTAAGAGAATAATTGTCGCAATTTTTAGGCGATCGAGCTGAAACTTAGCATGCGAGTCGAGTTACCAGTAAGGTTGTTTGGTATTGTATTTGCCTCGAATCGGTTGAGGGATTAAAAAATTATGAATATATACTTTCTTTGAAATTTTTTTGAAAATAATATTTTTGCATAAAACTTAAATAGAGTGTGTTAATACTTGATACTGAATTTGAGAATAATAGATAAAGTAGTTAAGATTTTATGGAAATTTGCATTTTCGTAATTTCTTTCAAAGCGCTGTAACTTGAGAACGATTTAAGCAACTGATACAAAATTTTGCATAAAATTTGAATAGCATCAGCTGTTGTTTTTTTTTGTGTTTTTTGCACCCATGACTACCAAAGATACAGAGATAACGCATTGAAAAAAACTTTGCACATTGCTTCCTCATTAAATTCTGTTGAAAAAATGTTTAAAAAAGAACTTTCGCATCCCCGATGAGAACGTTCTTTTAAAAATCAACACAATTGGAAATATTAAAGATATTGATTTTGAATAATAACAATACCAACAAGCTATTAATAAATCGATTAAGAAAAACCGTATAACAACTTTACAGAAAACTTTATTTTTCTATTCGATTGGATTCGTTTAACAATTTTGCCAAATGATTTTGCTAACATTTCTAAGTATTTATGAATTTCTTAATTATTTGTTATCTCATTAATAGCACTTCTTGAAATAGCTGTGAACTCCCTAATAGCACTTACCAATTGATTTTACTTGTAAAAACAATTGAAATTTTGCAGTTATTGCTTCGAATAATTATTATTTAATAATTATTATAAATATTATATTATATTATAATTATAAAAATATTTAAGAATAATTATTATTTATTTCGCCTAGATATAATTCCCGCGCAAAAAAGAAGTAGTCCGGGATGGAGTCCCGAATGGAGTCCTGGATAGATTGTCAGATGGACTTCGGCATTTGAGACTCCCGAAGTCCATCTGAGAATCCATCCCGGACTTTTTCTTGGACTTCATCCGGGACTTTTTCCCGCGGACTCCATCCGGGATTTTATCTCTGGCCGTCCAGGAATCTCAACATTCAAATTTTTTTTCTACAATTATAACAATTACTTCTTAAGAAAAAAACTTCGAAATACCTTAATACCCAGTAGGCGCATTAATTCTATAGGCTTCCAAAAATTTTAACGTTGAAATAATTCTTCATCACGCTGAAGGTTATAATAAGGAAGCACAAAGTTTTTCCACACAAGTCATTTATCACTGCACAGATTTGTAGATGTAACCACTATGATATTTATCAGTCTTTTTATTACCACGCATTAGTCATTTTTATTGGCAATTCTAGTTACACGTGAATTGGGAGAAAACAGAGCAACTATTTTGAACAGCAGCTATTTCGTTTTTAGCGAATGGGGTCATATCAGCCAACTGTCAAAGTCTGCTGAGATTCCGTGAAGGCAGTTGAAGATTGACCAAGATCGCTCGTCAATTGTCAAAGTGACTCTGACAGTTTGCGGATTATATCCTGAGTCAGTCAGCCGAGTCGTTTTCTCTGTATCTTTTTTATTTTGCGTATAATTTTTTTCAAAAAATAATTGTGGTAATAGCGTAGATTTGTCCTTTTTATTATCTTCACCGTTAGAAGCCCGGTTACATGTTAATTCGATAACTCGAGAACCGTTCAATCAATTCATCTAAATTTTTATATAAAACTTGAATAAAGTGTGTCTTCGTTTGATAGTGAATTTGGTGAGTATTCAACAAAGAGTTTATAATTCTGAGATTTTTTTTTTTACAAAACTTTTTGAGAAGCTTTTTTCATTTGTTTTTTAAGCTTTTTTTGCAAAGCCTATGAGGAAGCCAAAATAAATGAACATACTTCCTGGTAGAAGTAGCTTTATAATAATTAAAAAATAATGACGAAGCAATGTGCAAAGTTTTGAAATTACCTGAAAGCTCGAGAAAAGTGATCTAGAAAAAAAATTCTGGATGTATGCGTTTGGATATTTATTTATTTAGTTATTTACCACTGTCTCGGATGGGGTCCGGGAAAGAGTCCCGTATTTTGAACGTTAGGGATAATGTCCAGATATGAGTCCCGGATTGAATACGGAATGGAGTCCGGGAAATAGTTCGGGATGGAGTCCGAAATGGACTTCGAGTAGTCTCAAATGCCGAAGTCTATCTGACAACCCATCCGTGACTCCCGCCGAAACTGCCCGAACTCCATCCGATACTCCTTCCCGGACTCTATCCGGAACTCCATCCCGGACTACTTTTTTCTGTGCGGGGTAGTTACTAATGATCACTAATAGTATAAGCTATTGAGCTTAAGTAGTAACCATTTCGAATAATAACTACTCCGATATTTACTATTGATTTCTAATAGTTGGTACAATTGACAGTCAATAGTAACTATTTTAAATGATAACTATACGAATAGTCACTATTGATTGTTAATAATACTGGCTATCGAATAGTCACGACTCAATAATCACTATGATTGTTAATAGTACTGACTACTGACAATCAATTGTAACTTTTTCGAATAACAACTATTCCAATACTTACAATTCACTGCCAATAGTCAGTACTATTGATAGTTAATAGTAACTTCTGAATCTGAACACTAATTATCGAACACTCAATTGTCTTTTTCCGTAATGGCCGCAATTATTTTTTGAAGAAATTAAGTCCACTCGTCCTTATCCTATTGTTTGTTTTTATACTCTGCAGACTTTTGAAAGAGAACTCGTAGACCAGGTGTTCCCAAATATTTAAATAAATACTTGATATGTGATGAGAAAGTATTATTATTGATAATCATAATTTATATTGAGTGAATTGGATCAACGGACATTGAGCCGTCACGGAAAAAAACACCCTCAACTGACTCCATTTCTTCTAGTCACTATTTTAACCTTAAATTGGTTTAAATAGTGACTAGAAGAAATTGAGACAGTTGAGAATGTTTTTTTCCGTGACGGCTCAATATCCGTTGATCCGATTCGCTATATGTTCGTATATACTTCGTCACTGCATCGCTGGTGCTTCGACAAATAAATCACCCGACGAGATAAACACCCGACTCGCGGTAAGTCGAAAAAATAACCCTGACGTACCTATACTTGAACTATAGGTAATGAATGTGTTATCGGTCCGGCGTTTTCCCCCGCCCTCCTATCTCTTTCCTTGCGAATCAAGCTCAATTCGCGTAAACAGGTTAGAGAACGGCAATCTGAAAAAAATAAGAAAAATAACAGATCGTCGATGTAATAGTGAGCTCCGCGAAACCATATAACGGCGGAATAATTGAAGACTGCTCTCGGCGCTCAGAGTGAATGACGAAATCATGCCGAAAATACACAGATATACTATGCAATGGCGAAACGATGGAAAACACCTACTTTACGCATGCACTTGACCGAAGCAAGGTTAATTTATTATTCTTTCTCTGTTGCTTGTAAAAATAGTGATGAAAACAGTGGAGAGGACGCCGTTTTCGCTGTTTCTTCATGCAATGAAGAAGAAAAGAGATTGGTTGGTTTAACTAAATTCCGCGGACTCGGACTATTGAATACATTAGGCGGACACGGGCTGAAAGATTTCGATATTTTGATTTTAAAAAAGTGACACACCAACATTTTACAGAAAGGATTTTTAGTCAGCAGAAATACATTGTTGCTCTCCTAAAACGTTGTTATTTTACTGAACTGAATGTCTACTGAAGAAACCAAACATATTTCACTGCACTATATAGAAATGCATTCATTATAGTTCCATAAGGGCTGACAAGCACAAGTTATTTAATTTTAACTCAACATCTAAATCTTATAGCTTCATAGGAGATTGAACCAATACAATATTTCTGTACAACGTGCCGAATTTTCGATGTTTGGCGTCTCTGATGTAACGTCAAAAAGACACATTCTGTGAGCAGAAAATCATGGCGCATCCGCACATTAATTTTTCACGCAATTCGTAGATTAGGCATAGTTATTTGTTGTACTCTTAAGTAAAAAATTGAGAAGTTTAGATTTTTTCCACTAGGGACAATCTCGTGTAGAAATCTGTCAAAGAGTTTTTAATCGTATCCTGGTCGGATTTTGGTCGGTTTGCCCCAATTGGATAATCCTATTTGGAATCCCATTACATTGGAATCACATCTTCTTCCGGTTTTGCTCTGATTACCGGACTTTCATTTAGTCGGGATTTGATAGGGTTTTCCTTATAGAATACTTTTACTCGGAATCCCAATGGATTCCGGAACGTGTCCTATTTATCGATGGAAAACACTATTCCGTCGAAGCCTACTTGGAATTGGAATGAATCCCGAAGTTCATTGACCGGTGCATCAGTTAACATAGTGCTTTAGATTTTTTTGCAAGCTCTCATTGTCAATTAATGGTATATTGATCGATGTCTGCGACATCCACCTGAATACCTAGCATTTCACAAATTCCTGATTCAGGTTACAATACACCGGTGATACAGTCCGGGTTTCTGTTTAGGATTCAGTCTGGAATCTTGATCGGAATCCAGTTTGCGAGCGTTACATCCCATGCTTGGATCGGATGACTCGATCTCGAATGTAAGTGGAGAAATCTAGACAGGATCCAGCCGAATCACTGATGTAATTTCTGCACGGGACAGTGATCTGTTGTGATAAGTAATATTCTGTAATACCTGTTTCCCTTTCTTTATGCAGTGTCACTGATATTTGAATCTACAACCGTTATAATATGCACATTTTCCCGCGTGATCGCGGTTAAGGTAATCGCTCTGCTACGTGCTAGTCACATGATGAGTACTTGTTGGTAATCACGTTTAGGAAAATACTTATGACCATCTTCACTATGTAAACAATAGTTTTATTTAAAAAGGTGTAAACATTTACACCTTTTGTAAAATGTGTGTGTGTACGAAAAACATCTTTCTTTGCAATGTAAAAATTAATTTCATTATATTTCACACTTGACTCGGTTTTCATTAGCTATGAATCCGAGCTCACTGCGCGGATTATGGGTAAAAAAACGACTTGGCAACGTGGCATTTCACAATTGATCTTCTATATCAACACACCGGCTCGTGACATCTAAAAAGCAGGATATTATCGATACTATGGAAAGGCACGATATTAATGAAGTTTTGTTATCAAAATAAAAGTATGGTACAAGATAAAATGAATTAGATCTTTCCTCTTATCAATTTAGGGTGATTTCCCACGGGTTAATCATAAGAAAAACACTGACGCATTTTTTGGCCACAATTGACCGCTCCAATAAAAAATTTGCACAGTTGATTACACTCCAGAATTCCGCAGTCACTCGTTCCGGTTTTTTAATCCGAAAACTCAACTGAAACTCCTTTGTATATGTAGCACTATGAGGCAGACACCAACAACATGTAGCAATCTTAATGTTGTTAATTAATACAGAACGATTTTCGAAACGCGAGAAAAGAACGCAATCGTCGTTTTTGTCCAGTCACGAAAAGCGTACCGAGTAACCTATGACTATAGTCACTAGGCAGCGGCGTTGCGAAGCGTACCCGACCGCGCCTCGACGACAAACATGTTTGCTCAGCTGTCTCATTTTGACGAATTTTAACTGAAAAATTCTAAAAGGGTTTTCCGTTTATCAACATGTTTCGTGGTCGAGTTAGAATCCCTGAAATCCAATCTACAGAACCGCATGTTTTTTTTAGCTGCTACTAACCAAAAAATCCAAGAACATTTCGACCGAGAATGTAACAGAGGCATTTTTCGTCAGGTTCGCATATACACCAGTACTAAATGTACGATTTTTGCGATCTATTTTCTATTCTAAATAGTCGTTAATGACACGCAAAAATATCTGGTGCGTAGCTGATGGCATAGTATAATGTGCCGTATCCTGAATCTGAGGCTTCATCTAATATAGGCTCAAGTAGTCCGACTATCTTAACGGCGTATCGACATAAATTTATGCCCCAATAGTAGACACACAATTTTGGTTAGAGTTGCAGAAACGACCTCGTGTACGAGCTACACAAAGAATATTTACGATAATGAAGAGGGTTCGATTAAACATGGACAAAGATTCCACGATATCGGATCAATCACAAAAGAGACGGAGAAGGGCAAGAAACAAAATAGTCCAGAAAAAGTATGTATCTGTATATTCGAAATAATAAACGTGAGGGGAGGGGCGATGCCGAGAGACACAAAGAGAACTTATTCATCACGTGGTCGCTGCCGAGCCTTGCCCCGATTGGTGTGGGTATCGTTGAAATACATACAGTGTGAACTATATAAGCTGTACAACAGAATAACCGACATGCAATGTATGGGGTGCGAATGTTATGGTTCCCATACGTCAACAGTACAATAAAGGGTCTTAGCTGTCCCGCGCGAGCGCATTCGAAATTGCACCTCGACTGTGTCGTTATATCCCGCTGTTGCTTCTCTTGAGGGACTGGTTGCGTTCCATGCCATTCTCAGATAAAAAGGAAAATTCTCCCCAATTGCATGTGCTGTAATAGACGCAAGAGTCTTCTTACGAGTTTTTCGCTTTTATCGATCATAAAACGAAATGGCAAGAGCGAATATTGCACGACAATAAAAAAGAGGGAAATATAGATGAACAGAGAATGGAAAAATGAGTACCGAGGTACTCTGGAATATGTTAGATGGGAACAAGGGGTGCTGCATTACACTAGTTCTCACAGGTATGTTACCGTCGGGATTTCATTATCCCTTCTCCACGGGGCATTGCTCTCGACTCTCAGCGTTTTACATTAAAATAATGGTATTCCTTGCACTGATAAATGTTACATGGTAAAAATCAAACCTAGACAGTGTCCTAAGAATCCACAGCGTTTTAATGGCCGATGTTCAACAGCTGATATCAATTTGCATTATAACCTCAAAACTTTTGACTCATTTTACTGGATAATAGGTGAATGAAATTCACTGGTATTCATGGATTTTGTTCGTGCCATAATTCTGCATTGATTGCCAACAATTGATTGATTTTCATCTATTGATATCATAAGGGAATAAATGAAGTTAAAGTTTTCACGTGGCAGTTGAATCATTTTAACACACTTGCTTGTGCGGATTTAATACTGTGTTATAATCAACAGTAATTGAGTCAAAATTTGAGAAAACTCCACAATAATCGGCTTTAGCATGCCGGATTTTTAAAGAGTGTGTCTATTTGCATGATGGTAAAAAAAAACTAGCTAAGAGAATGAAAACACGAGAACTGAGGTACTCTGGAATACGTAAGGTGTGAGCACGGGGTGTCACATTACTCTAGGTCCCATAGGTATGTCAGCGTCGAGATTTGCTTATCCCTTCGCCGCAAAGGATTGCTCCCAACTCTCAGGCGTTTTACATAAAGAAAATGGTATTTCATGCACAGTTGAAAATTCGGTGGTATAAATCAACCCTAGTCGGTGTCCAAGAAGTCCACATCGTTTAAACTTTGTGCCAAGGAGTTTGTCACAATATTTGTAATTATTCCGGGGTCCCTTATTGTTATTATTATTATTACTAGCGAATAGGGCGCTTCACGCCCGGTCCATTTTCACAACTTTGATCGCGCATGTTTTCAGATTTATCCATTTGGCAGTGGTTTAATTAAACCGCTGGCAAATATTGTTACTCCCATAGTTGTTGCTCCCCGGCCAGACGGTATGAGATAATTTTTAAAAAGTGGGCTTCAGAAAAATAGTTAGGATTATTATATATAATAATAATAATGATAATAATAATAATAGTATAGAAATATACCTTGCAGACTTTTCCATAACGAGAAAAGTGTGACTGACAAAACCTGCGATTTTATTGTCTTCGTTATATATCGGAAGGTCAGTATTATGATGATTTGGCATTAATGCTATCCGAAATGCGACGATACAACAAAGGGCGAGGACTGCTGGCTGACTAAAAAGCTCACGATAAAAAAACCGAAGCCAATCGAGAAACATTCATGGTAGCTTTTATGCACCTGAGCGGGATTCCGATTTTAGTATACTTGGCTTGCTGTGAGGGAAAAAGCTTCTGGGCTACTGGGGGGTTTGGTATATACTAGCGCGTAGCCATAAATATCGTTTACGACTGCAAGGGGTTTCGATGAATCGTGAATAACGCGAATCTTTGGTCCACCTGAGGCTGGGCGTCTATAGTATGGTGCGTATACACTATGCCCTTCACCTATAAATATTACAAAGGAAACCGAAGCAATGGAAATATTATATTTTTTCCTTATCGTTTTCTGGCACCGTCAGACATTGAAAATTAGAAAATTATAGAATGACCTTAAACGTATCATTAATTTGATCGTGAGATATAGAATTAATCACCATTTTTCCTCTTTTTTGTTATAAGTAAAAACTTTTAAACTGTTAAAGTGGTTAGGGCAGCTACGGCTACCTTGTGACACCGGCAAGCATGTTACATTGCAATTATTTCGCGAAGTATATTTACCTTTTGTCGCTGGCTACACGCGATCTATGTGCAATAACGATAGTTTTAAAACAAAAAGTGGATTAATTCTGGAACTGAGACAAATACTATAGGTAAGATACTATCTACACTGCACGTGAGAAAATATTTTGGCGCCTAAACATTTTATAATATATTCCTCTGTGATGCGTATAACCGAAGTATATAAGTATGTATTTATAGGTTAGCTCACTATGAATCACATTACATGCACTTTGAAGTAGTTATAAATCGGTAAATAAATAAATTTTGCAACAAACGCGTCCAGAGTTTTGTAGGATACGTTGTGCCACTGACTTGTAGGGTACACTGTCACATTTTTGTAGGTTATACCGTACGTTACAAAACAGCGTAATCGGCAGTAAATATGTGATATACTTTAAGATTTTTCAGAATATGAAATATGGAGAAGAAATTAAACGGCAATGTCAAGGTTTCTAGAGCTACAGGAGACCAAGAAACGAACTGAGGAGTGGCGGGGCCATGCTCTCGACATTGAAGTTTACTTGAATATAAGTTATATATGTTTTACGTCCTTAAATTGTTTCGTATTATAATTCGTACTAAGAAAAACCGATCTGTAATAATATTGATAGCTCAGCACTGAAGATTCCTAATACTACGATGCTATATGCACCTTACTTATTTTTTTAATGTTCAAGATATATTTTTTTCAATTACAGAGAGTTTATAAAAATTGCACCGAGTCGTGCCTAAACAATATGTCACACTGTACCCAACAATTTTGTTTAGTTGTCACACGGTACCCATCTGCTTGTCACACATTACCCCACCGATCGGGTAAAGTGTGTATATTTCTCTGATTCTTCGGCGTATACGCAAACATAATAATGTTACTTAAGTGTAAACACCAAAGGTCCAGAAAAAGTGCCCCCTGTCTACTTGTTGATGTATCAGTCGATGCACGGCTAAACGGTCACCCATCCAAGTAACGGCAGCACAAAATGCTGCTTAACTCGAGGGACCGCCGATGCCACACACCGACCGCACAACCATCAGTGTCGGTTTGTTCAATTTTATATTTATCACCAAACTTGATAACCCTGCCTGGGCCGCATTTGAACGATAAGAACATTTTTGATAATACAAATTTAATTGGGAATTTCACAAGAGACGAGATAATATAGAATAAAAAAATATATATATATATAAAATTGAAAAGAAAATAGATGAGTAAACAAGTTTATCCGGGATGCTGATAGACTACCAATGCACCCGGTCTCTGCTGCAAAAGTAAGCAACAAAAGAGCGCTCGTGGGGCTAAGATCGAGAACGAAGAGCGATCGATCGATAGGCCGGCCTCAAGAACCAGGGAGATCACCGAGAGCATCGTTCTCGTCTGACCGTACGGTGTGTGTACATATCGATAAACAATTACTTTATCGTTCTCGTCTAACGCAACGCGGAAGCTAGTTTCATCAGCCCCTTTACGAACAAAGAGACCGTGCGAGTCAGCTTTTAACCGTGCCATCATTGTGCTAATACTGTTGCTAGGACTCTGAGATATAAACAGTACGTGTTTAATAAAGTAGGAAGAAAAGTGTAAGACGCTTGTCTGTTGTGTATGATGGACCTAAATCTATCGGCGGCTTGACCGAATCGCGTGACGATAGTGGATCGTCTAATGCGTGGCATAACCCACTTCTCGTATTTACTACACTCGGAATCTCCACTTTTATTCTCTCAATCGTAAACCCTTTTGTGTCCACTCAAGAATCTCTCCTGTTGCGTAATATTCCCAACCACTCGAGTATGAGTATAACGTTGATTCGGAACAAAACGACAAAATGGGAAAGAAAGTGGCGCACCCCTGTTGCGAATAACAGGGGTGGCTGTACTTAACAACGAATCTCTTACTCTCCCTTCTCTGATACACACAATGTACTTACCTGCCTTTTGTTCCGTGACCTACATCTGTGGTGGCCAAACACGCACACACAACATATTCCCCACACCACAGACTGTTAGAGTGTCATTGTGGAAGGGGAATCTATCGAGCGTGGTACAATGAACCAATGAAGGGTCTGTTGCGAATTGAAATGCGCTTTTTGTTTTCATCCCCCAGCGACAGCAGCATGAGAAAAGTGAAACGTCAAGGTCTTGCATTTGTTTAATAGTGTTGTTGTTTTAGGTATTTATCTTTTTGATTTAAGGTAGTTCTGCCGCGAACGCAATGCAAAGACTCGCACATGACTTTTTTTATATATTATTCTTTAAGTATTTAGCTCGATGTTAAAAATAATCCAAGGTTCCTTACCGGTCAATTCGAAGAATTAAATTTAAAAAAATGATATTTTTACATAGGCTCTTATGACAGAAACTTCCGTATTTCAGAAAATCTCATGTTTCAGTTAAAAATTTAGATATTTAGATCAAAGATAGCGGAAGTATGAAAAGCGTTACGTGTTCCCTAGATATTACGGATCGCGTCTAATAAAAAAAACTTAGGTTTACCCGCATATTTGAAGAAATAATTACATTTAACGGAGCTAATTATACGCGGAGATGAGGCTGTTTGTAATCTAGAAAGATGGCGTGTACGTTTGGCAACAGCGCTTCATGATAGAAGCCTATAGCTAACAGCTGATTTGTGCGGTAGATTTGAATGTACCAAATTATATTAAACTATAACCTCGTAAACAACAGACATAACCTCACATGAACGTCGCACGAGAGTTTGCACATCACTGCAAATGGCCGCGACCTACGATTCACGTTACAACGTTGTCACATGTCCGACCATCTTCCCGAGCTCGTGATAATCATAACTTGAATGAAGTCAAGCTAACATTAAAGATTACAATTTTATAACAAAAATTAGCTTCATATAATTAAATTACGTCGTGAAAAAATCTTAATTATTCGCGCAGCTAATTAATATAGTATTCTGAGGTCATCATTTTTTACATTTAGTCTCTAGGGTCCATGACTTCGGCGTAGCGGCAGAACTACCTTAAGATTTCGAAGTGGGAACCATTTCTATGGATAGCATAGTTTTCTATAGGCTTTTCATGATTTCATGATTGTTCAATAAAAGCATGGCATTTGTTAAAGAGACCGACTCAGCCAAAACAATAGTATATTGTACTACAAATGCGGAAAGTTCGTACATGTGACTAGCCGTAGAAACTTCGATACGCGATAAGGATTGGAGGAGCGAAGCCCCTCACAAAAAAAACATAAGTATTTAGAAAGTATATATTTAACACATAAATTAATTATTACTGATATTTTTGACAATCATTTTTCTAAACGAAAAAAAAAACAGAAATCATTGATTCGTATCATATATCTTGTCGACAATATTTTTATTATTTAAATAAAGTATTACACCAAAAGAAATGACTCGATGAACTTTTTTCGTAAAAAAAAAACAATGTATTAGAGAGAACCAAACAACTTTTTTTTCATTCAACATAGAAACGGGATTTTGTTTATTTTTATCCGTTACAACAGTCGATACTCGAGGCTAAATAAAAAAAAACATTGCATATGCACCGGCCACAGCCCACTCAACATCATTATTATCATAATTCGAATAAAAAAATTATAGCTTTTGTCAGCAAAAAATATCAATGAAGGGAACGAAACAATTTTTTTTTGTAAGTTTCGAAAATAAATGTTGTTATCTTCTTCAACAACAGTAATTGATTTTAATGGTTGAATTATTCATAATTCATGGTAGCTTAAGTTTTTTTCCCTTTCCTTATTCTGGTAGCGTAGGTTTTTATAAGAAATTGAAAAAAAAAAGAAAAAAACATATTTGGTGATGATCAGCAAAGCAGTTCGAATTTTACGTGAGTTTGAATTTTCCAAAAATTTAACGTTTTATCATAACTCAGGTTAACTGACAATGAATGAATTTAAACTTTTCATGAATGAAAAATACAGATGAAAAATATTCACCGTTGCTATGTACCAAATTTTGTGACAATCGGTAAATGGGTTCGGATTTTGGAGCAATTTTAATTTTTTAATTTTAACAGATAGTTTAGAGAGATATTATAAAGCGGACTAGAGCTGTAAACACGTGTAATTTTATTTATATCGCATTGTTACATTAATTAATTGTTCGATTTTCGATCAATAATCGATTTTTCATAATGCTTCCTCTACGAGGAAGCCAAAAATTTATAAATAAGCGTTCTCATGGAGGTGGCTTTGTGAAAAATCGATATTAATGAGGAAGCAATGTGCAATGTTTTACTTTACAACTTTTTGGCTTACTTGGTCCTCTTAACAGCTTTAAGTTTCTAACATGATAACTCCAACTATCACAAATTTATAATTTTCATCTTGATACTATTTTCGACAAAACTGAATGTACGTCCAAGGAAATTTTTATGTGGTGCAAAGATAATGTTTCCATTTTGACAAAATTGTAAAGGCAGTTTGCACATGTCATTCCTCATTGTGCAAAGCTTCCTTGTGTACGATACGCCAAGCATACTCATTAAATCAAGTGACTACTCATTCAATTACGTATTCGCTGATGAAATTAAATCCACTTTTAATAATTGTTTCCACGATATTAATTTTTAACTCATAAATATAAATAGTAGCTGAAAATAACTTCAATTGCGTTTCATTTTTTTTTTTAAAGTACCTTTTTATGAGGACTCAAATAAGTTAGGCCAGCTTAATGCCGCTTGGCTCTATCGTTAACGTCGCCGATCCTCGTTGTCTCTCGTTCACGTTCTTTCATATCACATGAGTTTCAGCACACAGTGTAGAGAGTCATAATAAGCTCTCTCCCACAGCCAGCCAGTGGAAGCTTTAAGAGAGAACTTATGCAAATTGAGGATCGAGGCCGCTATTACAGGCGCGCCGGGAATTATCATAATATCGTTATTGGACTTTCGCCCTGGCAAGCGAGAAAGAGACAGAACCTAATACTAAAACCAGTGCGGGCGAAGGCGTTCACTCGACCGAGATTACAGCTTCAAGATAAACAAATTTCTTTCTTCTCGGATTTAAAAAAAAATCCGTAAAATTAACCAATCCTATGTATTACATAGTGTATCTGCGAGCCCGGGGCTATCCATTTTCATTCCTCGATTTTAAATAGTTTCGCTTCCTCGTAGCGGAAACTTTGTTTCCGTCAATCATATAAGAAATTGCGGACCCAATCGGAAGGGTCAGGGGTCAGGCGTAGGTCGAAACCAGGTGGAATGCCCCATGTATGTAAAAACCTATCACGTCAAAATATATCCAAAAAGTTGCAAAGTTAGCACTTTGCACATTGCTTCCTCATTAATTTCCAATTTTCAGAAAGTCACCTCTATGAGAAAGCTTATTAATTTTTGTTGGCTTCCTCATAGAAGACACTGTACAAAATGGAAATTAATGAGAAAGTAATGTGCAAAGTTCTGCTTTGCAACTTTTTTATTTGAATAAGCAGTTTTTTTGGATCACTTGCTTAAACCCGTTTTCTAATTACAGCGTTTTCAAAAAAATTACGAAAATACAATTTTCTATAATATCTTAATTACTTCACTAGCTGCCAGAAAAGTGTTGCAGCCGCTGAAATAATATTTGCTGTTTCCGATATTCATGATGAATAATTGTGTAAATACACACATATAATAATGTAACTATTAATAATAGATAATATTACAATAATAAACAAAAAATTATACGGAAATAACTGAAAAAAATCTCTGTTTTATTTATTGTACAACGCTAATGCCAGACATGCCCTGGAGTACTCTGATTATTTCGTCTGAAGTGGTGTATTTTTCAAGCCGACAAGATTTAAATATTTAAATGTAGGATCCCGGCCGAATCAGGGATGCATCTGTCTACTCTGATAGGGAGTGCCGGACCAATGCTTAAACCGGGAACGATATGGAAAACTACAACCTAACCACATTTAAAATGTTGTCATGACGTATGATTCAGACAGGATCGGGGCCTCAATTCGCGAGCCTTATCAAGCATATGCCTGACCAATACTTGATCCCGACCCGATATGGGGAATATTTCATGCTAGCCAAGTTTGAAATGTTGTACCGATACATGATCCGGGCAGAAGCAGGGCCTTATTGGGCTAGCCTGTTCAGGCATGCCTGACCAATGCCTGACACCTGCACGATATGGAAAACTGCAGCCTAACCACATTTAAAACGTTGTAATGATTTTCTGATGGGCCTCATTTCACAAGGCTCATCAGAAAAGCCTAACCGATACCTGATCCCGACTCGATGAAGAACATTTTGGGCTAGCCAGTTTTTAAATGTTGTACCGATATATGTTCCGGGCACGACCAGGGCCTTGTACGGCTAGTCTGACCAGGCATGCCTGACCGATGTCTGATACCGGCACGATATGGAAAACTACATACTAACTACATATAAATATTGAAAATATGTATGAACCGGGCAGGATTGGGGCCTCATTCCGCAATCCTAATCAGGAATGCCTGACCGATGCCCGATCCCGACGAGGAATATTTCAGGCTAGCCAATATTGAAATGTTATTCCGATACATGTTCCGGGCTGGGCCAGCGTCTTATTCGGCTAGTGTGATCGGGACCTGATAGTTATTCAGGCAACCTGAACTAATTTCCGCTCGGAAATTATATATCATAATCTCCAAAACCATCAAAACTTGCTACTGAACCATTAGGCCCCGATCTCCCCCTAGATGCGCAAACTAATCGAAGAGATCTGGTCATACTGAGCGGCAATTCGTGGCGATCGTAATATGAGCATGTGATACAAATGCAGAAACATTCTCAAGCAGCATGAGGGGCGAATCGAGCAGCAAGCCAAGCAACGATATATAGTGAAAGGGAAAAACGAAGGGGAAATCTGAGTGGACACACAGTTCGACAGCTCGTTAAACACTTCTTTTTATTTCATATATTTATACATATATGCACTTTTATATTAAAGTTAACGATTGTACAAGATTTTCATTTGCAAGTACACTTAACTATTAAAATAGTTATATGTATGTCGCTTGCTAGTTCACGCTTGTCTCGATTGAATAATGATCGCAGACCCGTTTCGAATTATTCAGACGAGTGTAATATAACTCTATGTCGAATAGAGCTGACACTCTACGGTGGCAGCCACTGCAACATAGTTGGGAAATCAAGTAACGATCGTTACAGTCGATTCTCAGCGAGTGAGCGAGCGTGCGGATGTCTCATGTGTAGTGCGTTATAATTAATGGACGAGTCGATGAATCACCCCAAGAAAAATTCGTCGCCGTCGTTACACCGGACTGACGGCAATATGGTTTAAGCTCCAGATCTGTATTCATACTCCAGCATTTTAACGAGAAGATTCCGGTTACACAAAGAAAGTGGAGAACGCACGAAGAAACGCTTGGGATTAACTTCAGGCTGTTGGGTCGAGGAAAAGACGAGGCTATCGTATAGGTTTCAACGGCTATCTTTGCGTTGTTATTGTCCTCCTCTGTGCATTTTCCTGGTGAAAACAAACTGTGTGACCGAGTTGTCTCGCACGCAAGCTTGAGAAGAAAAAAAAACAGCATGAATTCAAGGAGGAAAAAAATGTACACGAGCCTACAGCGTTAATGCTGACTTTGAAAAAAAAAAATCCCCGTGCTCGGTTCCCCCCGTCAAGCTCGATTATTCTCCGAATATCACAATCTCTTTTGGTGTCAAACTCATTACTCACCGTGTTTTTTCACCATTCATCACTTTCAGCTCAACGCTTTGCGACAAGATCTCAGATTTCTGCTAATAAACTTGTTGGTATTAAAATAGACTAAATAATGGACTAAGTGTAAAATACTTTATGTGGTTTTAATTTGTCGCTGTGCGTATTTGCAGATTAACCAGATATTAAGGGTTTTATCATTTTGTTTGTAGTGCAGTTCATTATTCTTTTAGACTTTAGATGGCAGAAATGTATATAGTTTACGGGATCAACACCTGCTTTCCGTGAAATTGCTAAGTAAATTGCGACACACAGTATGCTGGTGCGCGTGCTCTTTACTGTAGAACGAGTCGCGACAGAGACTTAAGACATAGAGGTGAAATTTCAAGTGTTGCAAAGTTGAAATGTTCTTTTCCGGCGCCAGAACGAAATTAACCTCGCATCCCACTTCGGCATTGAATTATACCGAATACTATTATGTATTTATTTTCAAGACGAATAAAGCCTGTTTCTATACAACAACGACAGTTTACGAAAGGTTTTCTTTGTTACTCTGTCTTTTACCATGTTAAACAAGTAAAGAAGACAGACTTCTCGTTTACTTATTTAACTTTCGAGCTTTTTCTATTTAGTTTCATTCTTTACAACTTCTACTGTAGCTCTTTCAAACCTTCAACCGCGCCTTCCTTCGCATAACGGCCCGAGTTACAATGTGGAACCTCCAAATATCCTTCATTGGCTTCAAATCGGTAAAATGTTCCACATTCAGAGGTTTACCGAAGGGTCTCGAAATCTCAAGTCACTCCGCAGAACCTAATAGCAGTTTAAAAGATAAAAATTTCACTTTTCTAGGTAGCCTATCGAAAGTAATTGTAATACGGCCGATATTTCTCTACGTTTTAATACTATTTTCTTAAACTCTGCTGTAACTATAGACAAGACTATTAACGACCTCAAATGATTATCGATTATTTATGGGGCATTTCATACCAATTCGACCTGAGTCTGATCCTCGAACTCTCCGATCGAATTCACGATTTTTTATATAATTATTTTGACTGTAAAAGACATTAAGATTTTTGAAAATATTATTTGGACAACTCTGTCCGATGTTATTTCAATATTTGTATATGCAGTAAGGAATTTGTGTGATTTTTTTCAGATTTTATCGAAGTAATTTCAATTTAAAAAAGATAAAAATCAGGAATTCATTTATAAAAAAAAAATTCTTTTACTAGTTCACTGGTATTCGTGGCAGTTTTAAGCACCATAGACAAATGAATATATCATTTTTTACATTGACTATTAGAATTTTGTTGTACCATTGATTTTTTATTATCAAAGCATTTATATGTGACAAGAGAACCTAAATAAAACTAATGGAATCTGGGATCAGAAACAAGGTTGCTTTATTCCAACTCCATAACGAAAATATATGTTTCATCGCCAGATTTCACGATTCGGAAAACACAAAAAATTCTCTCTTTGTTAAAATATTTTCATTGAATAAAGACATGTATTTAAAAAATCACTGAACCATTCATTTACTTGACCCAAACCTTCGTCCCAACAATTTGGTAACTATTTTTTATAGAAATATTGAAAGAGTTTTCCTGTTTATCAAAGGATTTATGATCAAAATTAAAAAAAAAATTATATCGCTTCAAAATATTTTTTAAAAATTCACACAATTTCTTTGTTACGTATATAAATATTCCAGCAATAGCCTACATTGTACTGACTATAGCTTTTGATTTTTTTCACCGTTTTTTCCGTAGTTTTAAAAACAGTAGAAACGAAGGTCCGAACATTATGGATCTAACCTCAAAATTTGTGATATTTAACACAAGCTTTATAAGAATATTTTCAGGTCTTTAAATTACGGCCCTCGATATTTTTATTAAAAGAATCATAAATCCGTCAAATAAACTTTTAAAAATCTGCGTGACTCTTAGAGTTAGAACAATTATATAGAAAACCGTGGACCACATCGACAAAGTCGAATATCAGTCCTAGGTCGAATTGGTATGGAATACCCCTTATATATCAGACTTTTAAGGTTATTAATTTTCACTATACAAAAACTAATACTACACTATCCTATACTGAACTCATTCTTTCTACTACTTCTTTCTATTTTTATAACACCACTTATCGTTAATTTAACAATTGTACATACATTATAAACACAAAATGTAGCCAGACAAATGTAAAATATTTAAGCGCCTGAGAGGACTTGTCCTCGAGCCCATAAGTAATATCCAATATATTATATTCTTGTCTAAAATGTTGTAATTTTCCCCGAAATGTTACGCCTCCAATTCTGTCCAGAGCAGCAAGCTTTAGTGCTGATTCACATGGAACAAGAGAATCACGGGATTTGATATCCGGTCAATAAACGCGTCACTTAATGTTTTCTCCGCCACTTGTTGATGAGAGAATTCCAGGACACTCGATCGTCTCGTTATTACATTGATTGAAGCGCCTGTATATACGACGAACGCCATCAGCTAGTCCAACCCACAAAGATTACCAAAATGAGGGGAGACAGATAGAATTCCACCAGTTCATGGAATTTCACTTTCTATTATATTCCGTAAACGCAAAACACGCCGCGTTCTCGATTAATACGCGGAATCCGATATTACGTATACGTCAAACTTTTCGTCTGCAGTCGTCATAAACGCGACGTTGATGAATGACAAATTTTGTTCTGACTAATTATCGTGTCACATTAAGTGACGCAAACTGGCAATTTTGTTGATGTATCGAGAGCAACTTTAGCAACTACAGCGACTTTTCAATTTGATAAGAATTTTCCTACTTTCGATATGCCGTGCTTACGTCTACTAACTGTTAACAAGTTGGTCTTGACACTGAACTAAGGATTGGCTTTCATTGCATTAAAAGTGATAGAATAATTAAACAATATTTGTAAACCTCCTAATTCTTCTAAGCTTCACGCGTCAAAATTTAATGTGCAGCGATATTTCTCGATTTTTTTTATCGAATCTACTCCAAGTGCGATTATACTCATTGTTGCCGGTTTATTCGTTCCGCGATTGACCAGAGGACGAAGTTCAGTTTATTGTTGGTTTTGACATAAGAAGCTGTGCGTTATAGTAAGGTGCAGTCCAGCCGTTCTGATCTTTAATCCGAAAAAAAAAAACAACCGTTGAAGAAGGAATTTGCTTCGATAAGGTTTAATTATTTATCTCACAATTGTAGCGATCTGAGAGATACAGATATGTCTCAGCACTTCATCTTAGGGTGGGTCGGTCACCAGAAGCTTTTCAAGATACAAATCTAGATTTTTAATATGTTATAGATCTGCTACAAGTCGACCGATATGTACAATTTGAATGAGACCAACCGTATAGTTTTTAAGATATAAAATCGTAAAAGGTTGAGACTTTTTATGTGAATTCTCATTGCTGAATTTAGAAATCAGCCTATAATTGCACATGTACACATAGTTAGATACTCAAAATCTAAGATAGAAGTTCCAAAAACAAAAATTTATATATTTTGAACGTTTCCGAATACGAAAAAATTTAAAGAGCATGACGTTACCGCAGATTAAACACGAAATATCAGTTTAACGTTGTCATTAAACTCGCAATCACAGACAGATCTATGGTAAATCTAGGCATCGGCTGCTCGACCCATAGCTGTCAACATTCCCTACACGGACGTGAATATATTTGAAACTATATTTTTAGCTAATCATAAAGACCTTGTGTAATAGTTACTTAAAGTGGTATATAATTATCGCGAGGGTTCAATGTCACCATCGCTCTAGATTTTGTAGACATCAGTTTCCTACGTCACGTCAGAGTTGTTTACTAGTCAAACGTATGAAATAATAACGTTGTAATAGTGCTCGTTAGTGTGAGAGAATATCAAAGTTGCCGACAAAACAATAAATGATGCAAGAACAGTTGACGATGACACACGCGGGCCGTCGAATATATCATAAAATTTTTCCCGACTTTCCTCGTGGATGAAGATACGGTTGGGATATTGTATATAGTGCGAGTAATTGCTTCATAGGTTAAGCGCAATCGGGGTGCTGGGTCAGAGAAACAATGCCACGCGCTACGTGGGGTGCATAGTCGAAGTGATGATGATATTCGGGGTAAACGAGTGGAAAGATCGCGAAATATTACTGTCATTGTTTAGGTATTGTATTTATATTTGCACTTTGCTTCCTCGTAGAGAAAGCTTTCTTTTCGTGAAAATTGTTTTTTTTCGAGATATTCATGTAACGACAATGGTCCAAAACATCGAGAATAGTGGTTTTGAAAAAATGTCTGGATGGATGTGCGTGTGTGTGTGTGGTCGGCATTCGAAATTCAAACCTACATATCTCAAGAATGGTCTTAGAAATCGGGCTAAAAGTTGGCACACATGTGGGGCAGGTAGGTACCTTTGTTTGTAATAATTAACAAAAAAAGTTTGAAACATGTTTTATTTAAATTTGCAATTTTCGAAAAATGTAATTTTTTTACAAATAAAGCTATGTTAAATGAGGATTGGCATTGAATTTGGAAGGAATTGACAAATATATTCGGTTTTTATCGGATTTTCAGTTTTTCACCAAATTTCATTTTGCTCTAACTCAGTGTCAAATCTCACTAAACGAACTAAAATTTTCTACTGACCAAAAAAAGCACTGCTACGTACCACATTTGATGATGATCGCTAAAGCGGTTCGAATTTTTAAAACAATTAACGTTTTATTGTAACTCAGATCAATTGACAATGACTGAATTGAACCTTTTTATGAATGAAAAATACAGATGAAAAATATGCACTGTTGGTATGTAAAAAATTTTGTGACAATCTTTAAATGGATTCGGACTTTGGAGTAACTTGAATTTTTTATATTAACGGATTATAGTTTAAAAAGATATCATAAAGCGGACTATAGTTGTAAACAGGTGTATACTTTTTTTATTGCAATGCTTCATTAATGAATTATTCGATTTTTAAGATTCCCGGACGTAATCTCCTAGAAAATATTCCCCCGGACAAAATCACCCCGAACAAAATATCACCCGGAAAATATCTTCTCCGGACAAAATCACATGTTTGGGGCCAAGCCCCCGGGGGACTTAGCCGTAAACCCCACCGGGTGCTGCGACCCCGACCCCGCCATTGTGTTTTAACTGGCTGGCGTTTTATCCGAGTATCTTTTACATAATTAGTATGGTCAATTTTTTCTTCATATAACACAGATTAATGTAAAAATAATAGAAAAATTGACAAACATCATATAGAGTATGTTTATCTTATTTGAAGTACAAAATGTTAAATCTAACTAAAATGAATTGGTGAAATTTGTCTTTGGGTTAAGCAGAACTCCTTGCCGGGCTCTCTGGCTCCAGATTTAAAAAATGTATGTTTCGAGGAAATTTTTTTTTAAATAACCAGAAATAAGGTAATAAAACACTGATAATAATCACATTAAAATAAATAACATTGTCTTCGTAAACTAACTTTACGAAAAACATAATAAAAATAACAAAAAATGTCATATTTTGAAAAGGATAAATTTAGGTAACCTCAAAATTAATATACATGAGCCAGAGAGTCCGGTGATGAAAATCAATAAGAATTGAGGAATTAAGAAAAGAATAACTAATACAACCTCACACACCACATTATACAAACGAAATACACTATATACTACATGACAATATAAGTAAGTAATTTTAAGATTAAAGTAATTAGTTTCAGATAATAGAAAATTACAACATTAAAATCATCACCGTTATGGACACGCCGAATCTCTAATAACAATAGAAAATTACAAATAAACCAACAACATTATATTTATTAAAAATAATTAACACCTAATAACAACTAATGTACATAGATACAAAAAGAACAACAATGTTTAACACTTAGATTACATTTATTTAATATAAAAAAAAAATGTGTAGAGACTAAAATAAGTATGAGTGATGAGGACCCAGACCAGGGTCGAAACGTATTAAAGATTTAATTTCTTCAACCTGGCCCTCATAAGCCGACAACAATTCCACCAATTAATTCATCACGGCCACAGCAACTAACAACAAAGTCTAACAATAATGCACTGAAATTCTGCATACAATTTTAACCGTAGTGTCATGATAGAAGTACCAATCTTTGATACTTAAACCAAAATATTTATCATTTCTATTTACAATAATTTTCTTAAAATTGTTGATTTTCGGAAAATTCATTACATCGGCTTGCTTAAAAATATTATATGGTATGTTTAATTAGTTTTTGAATAAATACAATATGTTTTATTTATTTTTTTACATGTAATAAGTTAAAAAAAGATAATTTAAGAATAACAGGAAATCGATATTGTAGTATTGTAAAATAAACCGATAATATTTTGTTTTAAATATTGAGATATTTTCATCGCGATACTACGGTTGAAATTTTGGATTTTCATTGCAGAAATCTGGTTTATTATTTTAATAAGACAAAAGGTACTTAGTGATACTTCATGTTTCTTACTTTAAAGCGAAAAAAACATGCTCGATATGATGCTTATCAACATTTGTACTATTTTAATAAAACTATACGTTACATAATGAGAAAATTATATATTTATGTCGAAATCAAATATATTATTGAAGTTAGAATTTTTATAACTGTAAATTTTGTTTATAAATCAAGAAAAAACCCAGATAAAAATTTAATAAAAATCAGACATGTTTTTTTCAGTGATAACAATAATATAAAAAAAGTATTAGGGAAATCGAAGAGGATTTTGAAAATAACAGAAAATAATTATGAAAAAACAATAACATTTTTGTTCAACATTGAAATATTGTTGATGTTTCCATCATCTCACTAGGATTAGAGTTTTGGGTTTTACAATGCGAAATTTCCGTGATTTTTTCTAATAAGTTAAATGGTGATGTATTTTAGTGAAACTTAACATTTTTTTACTTTGAACTTGATAAACGTGCGCGATATAATGTTTATCAAATTTAGTACTATTTTCATATTAAACTGTGATATATGACAACAAAATTGGCCGTATTATTTATATCGAAATCCTATTTTTAATTGAAGTTAGCATTTTTTAATATTGTAAATTCACTTTTTTTTCTAAATCAAGAACGGCTCAAAATAAAAATCACAGTCATTCTTCTCAGTGATGGCGACAATGCCTAATTTGTAACGAATTACGTCGAAAGACACGAGAATCCGAAATTTTCGAAGATGTATCACAGGGTAATTAAGTCTATCTACGTAACAACCTAAGTGGGGCTATAGGTCGAATTAGACCAATTCCTCGAACACCACCACCGGAGGCCAATGAGTCCAACATTTCGCGCAAAAGAGTGCGGAGGTGGATGGAACTCAATAGTGTTCGAATAAAAATAGGCATCCGGGATGCTTGGAATCGTTGGCAGTACTCTCAAGCTCGCTGAGATCACGTCCGACGGATATTAACAAAGGATCATTAGGATTCTTTCGGTGCTGTTTGTCGCACCTGTTTTCTTAGAAAAGCGCGCTAGGAAACCCTCAAAGTAAAATGCGGTTGTCCGAATGATACTCTCATTTCTCGGTCGATGACACTCACAAACAAGGTATCCCAGGTGTCCCTAGCCGATGTAATAATATTTCAATTCTGCATCAAAAAATAAGCGACACGTATTTTTTTTATCTGCCGAAAAACACTTCTAGGGGGCAAAACAGCCACCCAAAACAGGGGTCGAAAAGTAGCGATATGTCTTTTTCATATTTAATAAACGCAATTATTTTGGACGAAACTCATTGAATCAATTTTGCCATAACAAAACATGAATAGCGTCATTTCCGCGATCCCTTTCGACAACTTTATGGGGTAGACTACCCCAAAATGTAATAACAATTATACAAAAACTCGCCAAATTAGACAAATAAACATCCGAAAAATCTGACAAAATATATACACATTCGTCTCCATATGTATATATGAAAAAGCTCAGGGAAGTCAGCGGCAAATGACAAACGTATGCAAGCATATGCTACAAATACGGTGGCATAACACGCACGATGTGCCGCGCACAATATCCAACTGCTGAAAACAATAATGTTAACGCAGCGCTGTTGCCACGTCATCATGCATCGAATTTCGGATCATTTTAAACAATGAAGAATACTTCGATGGTATTTAAAAATTCATATAATTAATTCTAAATTGTTAAGATAAACATGAAAAAGTCATTTAAAATTGGCATGGAAATGGACTTTATTAAAAAAAGTTTCCTACAAAAAATGTTAATTTTTATGTGAGGGTTTTTTCGGTAGATAACAGGTCATGGTTCCATTTGAAAAAAACATGTCAGCCGTCGTAACTCTGCCATTTTGAATGTCAAATCATTTTTTTTTCTTTTTCTTAACGTCCCCCTTCGAACTCTAAAAGTTTCACTATACTCGATACTTCATCTGGACAGTATTTTGTCGAGATATATCAGCTGGAAGATTAAAATGGGACACCATGTATATAGAACAAGAATATTTTCACCGACATTCATAATTTCCCGACACTTTTCTGGCACAAAAAAAGAATTCCCTGATATTTAGTATATAAAGTGGAAACCAAATTCGACAGCAACAAGAACCGATCTTAGGCTACTATTCTAGTCATACTAAAAAAAATCCTTGAAATAAAAAGCCACGAAAAAAGCAAGCCCGAAAAAAACACGATGGAAAAACTGTCACGGAAAAAAGATCCGACGGAAGAGAAAAATCCACGGAAATAATATTTGCAAAAAATGATGTAAAGTAGAAGTTTGCACGCTGCTTCCTCATTAAATCTCATTTTTCACAAAAACACCTCAATGAGGAAGTATTTTTATTAATTTTTGCTTCCTAATAGAGGAAGCTTTGTGAAAAATGAGATTTAATGAGGAAGCAACATGCAATGTTCTACTTTGCATCATTCTTCATTTTAATTAGCATTTTTTAAATATCGTTACCTCTATACTATTGATTGTTGCTTGTGGAGCAACACAAATTAAAAGATAAAAATGTAATATCTATAAAAAAAAAACAAATTACGTTACACATTACAACGAAAATTCCGTAATTAATATCGTTGCATCATATTTCCATTTAGTACAAAGTTTTGACTTATTTTCTTAACTTTTACGAAAGTTAGAGCCATTTGATCACGCCATTTTTTCGAAAAATTAAAAATTCTATAAAATCTGTATATATGGATATATTTTGTTAAAAATCACACCAATTAAAGAGGAGTTACTGCTCTACTTGTGTGCCAAATTTGAGCTCGATCCATCGTGCCGTTCGTGAGTTATGGACGATTGAATTTTCTGTCCTTGGAACATACATACACACACACCTACTCACATACAGACATTTTTTCTGGACCATTTTTCCCGACGTTTTGGACTATTCTGAGCTGATCACATGAAAATCTCGAAAAAAAATTTTTTCACGAAAACAAAGCTTCCTCTATGAGGAAGCAAAAATGACGGAAGAAACCCAATAGATAAAAACTGTCTAAATTGACAGAGAATACCTGATATACGTAATACAATAAATGTATTAAGAGTCGCAACTATGTGCGATCTTTATTATTTTAGCAAAAAATTTCTGCATTCTTCCATCACGAAACTCCGGTTATAGTCGATATTACGATACTCTAGGATATTATAATTTTCTATGTATCACATTGTGAGATAAGAACGATAAGATAGTTAGATAAGTTCGGGCACCTCGAAGGCAGTATCCTCTGATTTTTATTATCGCATGTCTCACCGTTTCCGAGAATTGAGGTGTTGTTGTCGCGCAGCTGTTGTGGCTTTGCAGGTTGGAAAGGTCCACTAGATAGATATATATATATATATGTATACATATACCTGCTGTGGAGGTGGGTTCTCTTTTCTCGCAGCGATTTGTGGCTCGTGCCAGTTACGACAGACGCGGTGTCTCGATGAGAGCAAAGCATGAGAGCCAAGTGCACGTGGAAGCTTCGATGAGCTCGCCCGCGCACCGAAGTATAGATATAGGCAACTGACGTCATCGGCCTCGATATGACCAATGTAATTATATACATGCTCAGTATATACATATAGCACATGCCATGCGTACTATATTATACTCTATGTACTAGATAACATACTAGTATTGTATATAATGCGCGAAGGTTATTCATATTATAATTTTGAACTAGACGCGTAACGTAAGCCTCTTTCAATACGGAAATTAAGTTCAGTGATATTTTTTCAAATATTATATTGTAATATTCTGCGATATATTGAAATATTGCGTCCTCACAGAGGAAACTTTCTTTATATAAAAAAAAAAAAAAACATTCTCGGGTATACGTGTGTTCGAAAAATCAATTACCCATAACACAGGAGCCATTCAAGCAATGGAGCTGAAATGTGGCACATAAATTATGCAGTAACAAGTCTTTGATTATAGTGATTTTTGACAAAATTCCAAAACACGCCGAAACCCGTCGAAAAGTGTCAAAATACGGAAACACTTAAAAATACGTAGAAACGTGTTTAAACGTGTGGAAACATGTCAAGACAATTATTTATCTTTGCTTTTTAATTTGTAACAAAATGGTGTTGTCGCTTTAACTTTTGTAAAATGTTGACTATTGTGACAAATATTATGAACAACTACTTGACAAATTTGCAATGACAATTTAGGAAATCTCATTTTATTTTCATGTTGTCAAAAATGGTCAGGAGTCACGAAAGCGTTTCATCGATGTGAAGTATTTGGAAAAAAAAAGTAATTTGCATAAAGGTTTTAGTATTATAATCGAAGGTTGCACCGACCTCTCGCATCGCCTGGCTTATTTCTTTCTCCGACAACATGTTTTTCCATTGCATATACACGAATGATCGAAATCTATATGCGAAAGTCGAAAAAGTCGTACGTCGGGTATTCGGGTATTTATTCTTCAACGTGGTCGAGATGAAGCCTGTGTATTGCGATTTCCGATGGTACGTTTGTAGATCCCGCGATAACATGTTTAGTCGCAAAAACAACGAGGGAACGTCAGTTACGTCAACGCGAATGAGAGACCGCGGACAACAGCAACACGGGCGTCTTGTTTGCCACCAAAGACCCCGGAATCCCCGGACCCCGTAAATTCGCCCATCGATACATCGACCAGTGGCCAACCGATATCGTCACGGATGATAAACGCACTAACAAAAGCTATTCTTATTGTTGCCGATTGTCGCCAGCAAACGTCGAAAAAAATAAATCGTTAAGCAGGCTATCAGTGTAACACACCGATAACCCTAGAAGATTGAAAATACAGAAAGACAAGGGAAATGGCAGGTCAGTATGGATAGTCATTTTTTTGTAAGACCAAAACTATTTCAATTTTTTTATATCTCTCTATATTATATAAATATCTCGCTGCGGCCGCAGTGTATGGTAATCGAGCTGGCCGGGGTCAAATGACAAGGCCCTGAATTTTGAAACCCTCCTTCGGCGCCTAATTTTTTTAAGTACCCATGATGCCCCTCCTAAAGGGCCCGATTTTTCGATGTTCTCCAAGAAACTCCCCTCTAACAAATAGAATAAATTTACAAAATTTACAAAACACCGAAAGTACAATTTGCAATTACCGTGGCACGGAGGTTTGGGGGTGCGAAACGCGCAGAGGGGCGAAGCCACATAAAATGTATACATAAAATGAGATAGGTCAAAATAATTTGATGTGTTTTACTGAACAATTCAAGATTAAAATTTTAGTATTGTTTTTGACTGCGTACACTGTAAAAAATTATTATAGTCATTAAGTCGCAAATCTGCTTGTTACTGTAATTAGAAATAGTTCAGGATATCTTTAAATCCATAAAATGAAAATGAAGACGGTGAATTAACATTCATACATATTTCACGCTTTTTAAGGCACTTCGAGGAATGAAAATCGTCATGATAATAAGAGTAAGGTATATTCACAAAGAGTCATGGTGAATAACAAATTTTTGTGAAAATGAAAATTTTATGTTGTGATTTCATTATAATACTAAATCTAAAAACTTCTTTTGTTTGTATAATAAACGCAATTGGACACTTGGGAATAACAAGTTTTTGTTGAATGTACAATACATTTATTTTCGTCGTGGGTCTGGGAACTGTTAATTGTTAGTCCATGATATATATTTCCATTAATTTGCTTCATTGTTAACGTGGTTTGTGTCTAATTACGGCAACAGTAAAGGAAAAGCAAATATACAATAAGTCACATAGGTCAAAAATTAATAGTAGTCACTAAATGATTGCAAGGTCTATCACCAGTTTTCTGCATAAACTCAGTATAAAACTTTACATAATCGACCATTATACCTATGTTTTTTTCATGCACTACAATTTAAATAGAAAATTCAGGAGGAGTCATCTGGTTGTTGTGGAAAGAATTCGTATAGATTATTTATATCAATCAGTCAGAAGAAAACACATTCGACGGGATACGATTTCACGGCTATCTGTATCTCTATATGTACATGGATAGCCTTGAATTCGCAGAGAGGGGTACGTGTTTTCCGTCGTAGCTGGGAGATTACACGTCGTCTCATCACGTTAGAGCGGTAGGGGAGTCAGGGGTTAGCCGGTTAGAGCATCTGAATATTGTGCCAGATGTCAGATGGGAGTAAAAACTAAGAAGACGTTGCAGAATGGCTGAATGAAAAGATGGAGTGAAAGTGTATCGTCGAGGATGATTACATATGTAAATTGTAAGAATGTATGTTCCGCTGTGAATATTCGCACATAAGAATGACGGATCCCAAATAAATGGTCCCGCGGTAAAAAGGTCCCTTGGGGAAAACTCCGGAAAATACCCGACAAAAACTCAATAATTTTCGCAAACAATATAGAGTTATGAGTGGGGGCTTAGCCCCCGGGAAACCGCGGCGGGGCTTCGCCCCGCTCCCACAAGGGGCCACCGCCCCTCATCGTCACGCAGCACGACCACTCACACTCACCCATGCACATACACACACCGATTGTTGACACACCTGGCTACTTTTTACGAAAGCCTTTTTTCGAGAGTTTTTTTCCCAGGAACCTTGTTTCCGCAGGACCAATACCAAGAATGACTCTATTTGAGTAACTCCAAAAACTAAAAAAAAACAATCGTACCAATAGGAAATGATACAAACAAACTATGAACAGTACCTAAGCTAATATATCCTAAAGGACTTAATCTAACCCAATTTACACAAGCTTGCACGCAGATAGAGTGACTGGAATTACTCGAATTGGAATCCCGCGTGCCACTCAGCGCTGCATGAGAAAATAAACGTTGGACATCACATATATCTAGATATACTCTGACATATATAAAGTATACACATATACACACACGCATATGTATATATATACATACAATTTATGGCATGTCCAAAACTTTAAGCAACTGACGCCATAGTTTTCCTCAAGGACAATGTCAATAGAGTCACTCTACTGCGGGCATTCATTGAGAACAAAAATATAGTTTTCTTTTTATATTATAAAAATAACTCATCGCCACCACCAATGTGTAGGATAATCAAGGAACAGGGTGAGGGTATTTTTCTACGACCCGAAATAAACCCCTCCTCCAGGCCCGAATTTACGGATTTATTTATGTCGGGACTTATTCTAACGATAAGTCCCGACATAACGCCCTCCTGCATACTTGAATTACTAAGTCCCGCAATTTCATCCTCCCCCAGGAACGGATTTGTGTGAAAAAGATATTTACTGATCTCACTATATCAAATGCCTCCCAACAATTCTGATTCTTATAGTTCTAAATATACTATGTGTTTTGGACGGGAGGAAGACGAACAACTGCGTTTGCAGACAATCAATTCAATTGTTTGTTCGTACAAGAAATTAATTGTAATTATCAACAGGGTTACTTTCGTTTCAAATAATATTTTGTTCACTAATTTTGACATTATTAATTTGGCTCTTAATTTTCCATAACCCACAGTGGTATGTAGAGAACCTATAAAAAAGAGGCAGAGCGGGAAAAACATATTTGAAGGGGTAAAAGAAGTTTTTCAAAAGTTATAGTAGCCCAGTTGATAAAGAATGCCTCATATGTTTATTATGCGCTAAGCAAAACGAGAGGGCAACCTTCTTGATTTAATTTTCGAGGGCTGTGTTGAATCTGCTTCTACGCTACAGTAGGTCTATTTGATACGATATCGATGACACAAGGTTGTACCAACACAGTTGAAGCGGAAATTGATTTTTTGTACATTTTATAGATGTTACATCATAATGTGTAATGGTCAACAGAACTTGGAAGGAAACCATATAGATGTATCGTACTTCTATGAGTCAGATATAATCGTTCTTCGTAGCATATTTTATAAAAATAAAATACAAAAAATACGAAGTACTCGGTGGTATTAAATAAATATGATAAATCCGATGAAAGTAGTCCTTCCTGTAAAAATTTGATGAATCCTTTTCATAAACAGTTAAATGTGACGTTAGTCTTTCCCTAAATAGTTGGTTGCGAGATTTTATCGAATTACAACAGGGAATCACGTATTTTCAACTCAGATAATTCCAGATATCAGGTAAGTTGAAGAAAGCATCATGAAGTAAGTTGAATCCGGACCCTTCACTGGGTCCGTCTACCTGTTCGACGAGGCAACGGCGCGCTCCTTCCCTTTCGATAGCGACCAATAGAATCGTAGCTGCAATTACTTTACAGATTTTAGTATTCAAGTAGCGGACACATTCCGTTATTTTACCCTAAAACAGGAGCAAACCCATGCGGTAGCATCTTGCTGTGCTATTGACGAAGATTTTCCTATTATTGGAAATACTTTCTTGGTATCATGAAAAATTGAAATACGAGCAATACACAAAATAAGTTTCTACTTTTTTTCAAAGTCAAGCAGAAATAAATCGAGTTGACGCAGTGATTTATGCTTTGAAATTTGTTGATTTTTAAAACATTAATGGTCTCGGGAAATCTTCACTATTTATTTTTAGTCATCATTTTTTAAATTAAAAATAATGTTTAAGCCTGACAATGAAAAAACTCTTTCGGCGACAAAAATCAATGTATTTTTAGAGCAAAATAATATTATTTGCATGTACATTTAATGATTAAGTTTCTATAAGTTTTAATAATAGTTGATGAATAATAGAGACTTTTTTAAATGAGTAAAGATATACACAGGTTTGAAATGTTTGTACATTGAAAAGATTGAACTAACAAAAATGCAATATTGACTCATAAGATAAAATATTACTTTTACCTAATAATTATTGGCTTAAGTGGACGAAAATATGATTGAAGCAAAAAAAAAGTTTTGTTGTACCATATAAATATTTCTTTGAAAGTACGTCATCGCGCATTTTGTTTATTCAACTTTTTTTTCCTCTGTGTAGAATGAACATAATTTATTCGATCACTCGAGCAGGAATTTTTTCGTTTATAGCTACAGTAATTCCAGTGTCTCGAAATAGAAGCATTTTCGTCCAATCTTCAGGTCTGAAGTTTCTGTCCTTTTCTATCAAGACGCAAATATTAGTCTATTTTTACGCTTTAAAATATTTAATGAAACAATATATTTTGCTCTATGTTTTATTTATCAAACCTTTCACTTATTGGAGTACCTTCACATTGTTTTTGAAAGATATCTAACAAATCAAATGCGATACAGGGTCTTGGTTTGCATTTAACAATTAAATAAAAATCTGTATGATGCGTTTTTATTTTACTAATGATAAAGTTTCGTTTAAAATAAAGACAATAGTTTCGCGTGAAATATGTATTGCTGTTGCCAACTTTTCGTGTTTTTTCCCCCAATTATTGTATCGCTTGCTTTTTAGAATAAAAATAAGTTCATTGTTTCATTCCGCTTCTAGCGGTAGGAGTATTGTTATAACGGAAATACAAAAATCTTATGTCGTTTGATAAATATGTAGTATAAATCGTCATGTTTATGGCCGTCTGCAATTTAGAGGATTAGCGTTGGGTGTAATAAAAATGATTAGTGATCGACTCGTCCAAATAGCGGTGAAACATTTTAAACCAAGCTCCAATATGTACTACTCATTGAATATTTTTTAGACAACTTTTATTTTTTTTGCTTCTTCATAGAAGAACAAGAAAAGTTATAAGAATTAATCAAATTGTTACATAATAAATCGGAGAAACATAAAAATAAAATTAAGTAATAAATAAACAAGGCCCAGATATAATTTCAAAAGTAAAAAAAAAAAAATGAAAAACTAAATTAATCACTCACCAAATTAAAAAACCATTAGTATTGTTTACCAGTCAAACAACCATTATTTGTTGTTAGAAATAAGAAAGAAAGAAATGTTGGTTTTAAAATTGTCCTATCGTTGTAATGTGGTTGGAAGACTTTGAATAGAGGTTAATAACTGAAATAAAATTGATATTTAATAAATTGGTAAAAATACGCTTTCTCTGACTAGAAGAGATACAAATTTAAACACACATATTCGCCACTGATTTGTCAAATATTAAAATTTTCTGGAGGAGCCGTTTATAGCGTTATTGGAGTTTTATGTTTACTTAGTTCTAAGTCAGTGATACTCCGTCAATTGTGGCCGTACAGTGGAACTCAACTTTGATTTCGAAAAGCTAGCTTCTATGAAGTGACAGTGTTGACCGACCCATTAGAGTGATTAATAAATAAAATAAATAAGAGCAATTGTTAATATATTAATCAAATTGAACGATAGTTTATATAGAACAGTAAGTTTGATAAGATAAATAAGAGGCATTCCACGGCAGTTCAGCCACCCAAAAAAAAAAAAAAATTGGTAAAAATTGCAAAAAATCCAATAATATTTTTGTAAAAACTTCACCAAGTTTCAAAATTATACAGATGAAACCTGTTGAGATATTAGCATTTTTTTATTTTTTATTCAGATCGCTGTATCTTGGGAAGGATTCATTGGACAGACGTTTATAAAAAATGAAAATGCGTGGTTTTTCATAACGGATACGAAAAAAATTATTCTAGATTTATTTGACATATTTTAATACGACTTTTACGGCAAAAACAAAAAAAAATAATTTTTTTTTCAGCGAAGGTACCACTACATTTTAGGTAAATTAATTTCCTCAAATCCAGTACATGAAAAATAAATTTTTAGAATTTTTTTCGAAATGGGATTCCGAATTGCTAAAAAGATACAACTGATTGTATCCAAAAAATTCTCAAAATTCATTTTTCATGTTCTGAATCTAAGGAAATTAATGTGGCTGAAATGTAGCGGTACCTTCGCTGAAAAAAAAATTATTTTTTTTTTGTTTTTGCCGTAAAAGTCGTATTAAAATATGTCAAATAAATCTAGAATAATTTCTTTTGTATACGTTATGAAAAACTACGTATTCTCATTTTTTATAAACGTCTATCCGATGAATCCTTCCCAAGATACAGCGATCTGAATAAAAAATGAAAAAATGCTAATATCTCAACAGGTTTCATCTGTATAATTTCGAAACTTGGTGAAGTTTTTGCAAAAATATTATTGGATTTTTTCCAATTTATTTTTTTTTTGGTGGCTGAACTGCCATGGAATACCTCATAAGTAAATGAATAAAATATAAATTAAGGAATGGTCATTTGATAACGTGGTGATAAGTCTAACATGTAATAACGTTACGTTCTGGATCGAGTATTTTATAGTACACTGCGATACGAGTGCGATCAAACTTTAATCGCACTCGTATCGTAATATACTATTATTTCCCCAGTGCGAGAAGTGTGACTCGCACGCTAAGTGAAGCGAAGCTTGTGAGAAGTAGGCACTTCTCGCACCGAGTGGCATAAATTACACTATCGAATTAGATACGACACTTAGTTTTTCTATGTCAGTCCTAAAGTTTATGGAAATCGAGTCTTTTTTATGTTTATAATTTCCATGAGTAATCGTTTTTAAAAATTTGATTTTAGAATTGAGGTTTTAGTGTCATGGAAATTAAAATTGTGGTTTGTGTATTTACATGATAAACTAAAGCTGTCTGTTTCTCGTGAAAGGTGATTTATGGTATTGATATGTTCTTGAACCCGAGTTTTTAAGTTTTTTTTTGTTTGTCCAATGTAAATGGCGGTGCAATCGTTGCATGGAATCTGGTAAACTAAACTAGACTTTAACAATGGTGAAATTTTGTTTTTTGTGGAATCCATAATCAACCCTAAGTTGTGTTTGTTGTTCGTAACTAAGTTAATTTAAAATAAACAATCTAATGTCTAATAACATTAAGGGTCATAAAATTTCATCAAAATCGATAAGAACATTTTAAAGTTATATTAGATTCAAGTTAAAAATTTTGATATTGATATATCTTCAAGAAAAAAAGACTTCTACATTAAGAATCACGTGAGCAATACCGTTAGAATTTAGTACGCAAATAAAACAGTGAAAACTTATTTATTGCAATTTACATTAAGATATATGTGACCCGCTCAGATTTCTATTAAAATGTTGAAATAAAGCTTGTCAAAAATGAAGATGAATTGGCCCCTAAAATATGAAAAAAGTTACAAAGTCATTCATTATTTTAACCTCTTTATTTTCGCGTTTTTACAAAGCTTCCTCTATGAGGAACCCAAAATTGTTCAACGTACTTCATAAAAGTAGCTTTGTAAAAACGCGAAAATAATGAGGAATCAATGTACAAAGTTCTACTGTAGCACCACAACGTATCACAACCAGATAGTATTGTGACTTGAAAAAACATTACAATGACGACATTTCACAACACATTTTTATAGACACTAAAATTGATGTAACTGTTACAAACTATGAAGGTAACTAAGACCTCGTAAATGAAATATTTCTTTAAATAACGTAGAAAAAATCAATTTTTGGATAAATCGAGCGCAAAATAATGCTTCTTATTTATTTTCGTTCAGAGACATTCCATAAGAATCCAAAAATGTTCGTGGATGGATAAAAAAAAATTGCGGTCATAATCTTATCGAGTAGAATGCTTCAACAATATTCTATACAGCCAACACCAAATCACCTTTGTATTACTCATGCGATCGGCACGCATTTTAAAAACAAGCAGCCTAGTTAAAAAAAGAAAAAAAAATTTCCTCGTGTGTTTTCGCAAGCCGAATAATAATCGTTAACAAATATATGCAATCACAATCACTGATTCCTTAATTCTTTAATCTCTGTAAGACGATTTCGTGAATATGTATTATAAGCCACTTAGGAGAAGAGTGATATCGTTATAAATATATCACGTTTTGCAGGTGTCGGTTAACTCTGTCAAATCACATTTCATATTTTGTAGCCTTGCTATATCGTGCGAACTAGGAAAAGCAAAACCATATGACATTATACCAAGTCGTTCGAATCTTACATTCGGGGCCTTGTATGTTATCGTAGGAGCACGACCGATAAGGGAATCGATCAGGCATATCAGAGAGAAGGAGGGAGACAAAGAGAAGTGTTGGTGAAAAATGAAAGAAGACTCTGGTAGAATCTCCTTCGCTCATCCGACGTTTCAAACAATATGGCAGAACGTTTTGTTTCTGTAAAATTGTAACTGTAAGCAGACAAATTAAGTACTGCGAACTCTGCTTGCACCCCGAACAAGATAATACTGCACGCTAGAGTTGTTAAAAAAGAAACGCGTCTTCAAGCTATCGAGCTGCTCATCCGTCTACATATACACCAAAGAAAATTGAAAAGGAGAACTTTGCACATTGCTACCTAATTAATTTCGATTTTTCACAAAGCCACCTCTATGAGGAAGCTTATTTATCAATTTTGGATTATTATTTATTAAAAATTGGATTAAAAGTCGAATAAAGGATACAAAATCGGATAATTAATTAATGAACCAATGCAATAAAAAATGTACACGTATTTACAGTTCTAGTCCGCTTTATGATATATTTCCAAACTATAATCTGTTAAAATAAAAAATTCAAATTGCTCGAAAATCCGAACCCATTTACCGGTTGTCACGAAGATTGGTACATAACAACGGTGCATATTTTTCATCTGTATTTTTCATTCATAAACAGTTTCCATTCACTTATTGTCAGTTGACCTGAGTTATAATGAAACGTTAATTTAAAAAAAATCAAACTCACGTAAAATTCGAACTGCTTTACCGATCATCACCAAATTTGTGTGCGTGTGCGTGTGCGTGTGCGTGTGCGTCGCGTGTGCGTGACAACCATTTAACATTTATAACTTGGGAACTTCTTGAGATATTAAGCTGAATTTATGCACACATGCTGGAGGTTCAATTATGCTTGCTCGACCAATGTTTTGGTAAAATCCATGCAGTTCCCTCGTTTTAACACGATTTTTAATTTTTCCAAAAATGTCTGTGCGCGCTCTAGCTCCCACAATTTTTGAGATATCGGGTTAAAAATTGATACGAAGTTGGACTATCATAGAACGAGTATTCGGATTGAATTTGGGCAAAATCCAGGCAGTTTTCTTGTTTCTACAAGATTTTGAATTTTTTTAAAAATGTCTGTGCGCGCTCTAGCTCCCAGGATTGTTTCTAATTCAGTAATCGAGTGAAAATGGTTTCGATTGACGAATTCTATGTTCCATCACAACTAGACTTAAGTTCGCTAACAATTAAAATTCTCTGCTAAAAAGTCTGCGAAAAAAAATTATGAACCTTTATAATTTAGAGACAGTTTGAATTAAGAAACTAAAATTTATCACATATGTTTTCTTACACCAGCCGCATAGTTCTGATAAAAATAATCGCAAAACAAAGATTCTTGAGGAAGCCAAACGTGACATGGGCGTACTTTCCATCAACCAGAGCTGATGAGGAAGCGATGTGCAAATATAATCTGCAGCGTTTTTTTTTGTTTATGGGATCTCCAAGTGCTCATAAGTAGTAGTAGTTTGAATTTTTTTTTTTTTTTAATGTATATCCGTTTTTCAATGTCAGGACACTCATTACCGGCTATATCAATTGTTTCGTTGTGTTCTTTCGGATAAAGCCCGATTAAACCCCGAGTATACGGTGGTTCCATATTTAAACTTAGACTATTGAACTGCTTATTCATAATTCCAATCGACCTGAGTATCGAGCTGTTTACTCATATGTCTCACCGACCTACCCTTAAGTATTATCGTCTGGTGTAAAAAATATCGATATGTACTTCATACACACTGTTATTCCGAATGTGCAGCAATACGATAGGGCCAACAAAAGATAACGAAATTAAAGAAACTGTTACAACTCTAGTGAATATATATGTAACATGTGATAGCACTTTGCTCTCTTAGCCAGATAACTATCCTACTTTCCTCTTTTTTGTAAAACATGCGAGGACGAGTTGACAGTGAGAAAACGATCGATCTTGCATCGCAAGCAAGATATCTTGATAAGACGGGCGCTACTGAAAATGATGAAGGAGTTGGAACGAGAGTGTTCGCGGTGTACATGAACGTTTCAATATGAACGCAAGTACATACGTCTATACGTGACCCACTGAAACGTGGCGGAAAAGTGTGCTTCTGCTGCATGAATGCACACAGCACGACGATGGAATTCATTTCGATCCGTCGGGGCATTGCTCAGATGCATTAGCAAAAGTGCAACAGTCATAGCTTTTGTACGTGTATAACACTCCACTCGGGTGACACTTAGATGGCCGACTGAGCTGTCCTATAATTCATATATGTTTTTTTTTGTTCCTCTGTCTCGTGACCATCAGTGACATCTTTTTCTTTGCGGTCGAGTGTCCATGAACGGCGGCCTGACATGCTCAGCAGCTGTTTACACTCTACATACAGTGGATCTGCTGGGTCTAATAGGGTGAAATAAACTTTTTTTTAAGTTCTAGGATTTCTAGGCAAGCATGGAAACATTATAGCTTTATGAACATAGAGCATAAACCTCAGCCTAATCAATTGATATTCGGAGGTTGATAAAAGCACATTTGTATTCTTAAAAATACACAAATAACTGAAAATGAAAAAGAATGAATATTTTTATGAATGCTTGAAATTTTTTTTTTTGCGTAAGCTGACTTTACCGCTGGAACCTCCTTAAAAAATATATTAACAAATATTTTCCGTGCGATTAGACATGAAAAATGTGTTGGAACGCATACACAAAGTTCGCACTCGTACGAACAAACACACGTACAGTTTGATGTGAAGTAATAGCATACAGGCATCACGGTCTGCGTTCAGCCGTTCTCGCTGGCACCAGGCGGTCTGCTAGAATCGTCGTGATCGTGGTAGTCTGCAGCGCGTCCCGTCGAGGCTTGTAGAATTCTCAGCGTGTCTGCCAATTGCACTCGAGAGCTACTGATCATCTCGGCCTGCATGCGGAGACTGTGAAAAGCCTGTGCGAGAGCATCTGAGGCCTCGCAACCAGTAAAACTGACCTGCTGACATACGCGACTCAACGCATCTATTTCCATGGATCCCAACGCTGCTGGTGCTGTTGATGTTTGCAAGAGGCCTGCGGGCTGCATTCTCGCGCGAGCTTTTACGAGCTCTGCCACTCGCGACATGCCCGATTTCCCATTTTCGGTCGTCGCGCACGCGACACTGGCCCGCGCGACATCGAAAACGAATATACGCCGTCGCCCAACATGAGATTATTCTAACCCCGCTTCGCGTCTTAGTGGAGTGCTTTGAGTAGGCGAGAAATCAAATTTACAATACTCTTCGTCGTTAAACTTTAACATCTCGGGTTCTGGCACGAACCAAGTTCTCGCCAATGGTGATATTCGAACTGCTCATCCAATTGTAAAACATCGTTTCAGAGGTTTGAAAAATGCTCGTTTATTACACATTGGACAATTAATCTGACGCTCAGACTCAGACTCAGACTGATCCCCATGGGAATAAAGTATATGCAAAATATATCCAAAAATATATCTTTTATACAACTTATATATCTTGGCCCAAAAATACTGTATCCAACATATATCTTGAGATATACGCATAATAGTACATTCCGATACGCATGCGGAAAAACTTTTTTTTCACGAGTGTGAGGTTGCAGCATGAGCCGAAGGCGAGTGTTACAATCACACGAGCTGAGAAATAGGTTTTCCGTCGAGTACCTTATAAAATTTTATTTGACAAGGTGCGAAAATGGGGTTTGACGTACGCGAATCGTGAGCGAAACCACGTTTCTCACACCGAGTGACATAAAATATATAACGACGTACATATCTGCTAAATATATATTATTTGTAGACAAGATATAACTCAGCTATGTATAATTTACTAGCAGATTATTGCGCTTCGCGCCCTCGCGGTTTTTTGCAAATCGTCCGTAATCGCTCCAAGCCCTGATATTCCTGAATCTTCCGATTTATTAAATTAGAGGCAAATTACATAATTTTTGTAAGTCCCACTATAAGAAAACATTTGGCTCTGATTTTTCTAAGTCCTCCTATGAGACCACGTTCGGCCCTGATTTTTGGAGATCCCCTAATGGACTCCTCTTTTGCCGGATGAAAATTCCTCTAATTCTCGTTATTAGACCCTCAGGACCCTCATTTTTCAAAATCCTGTTATTAAACCCCCAGGCGTATAAGTGAGTGAGTAAATGTCTGTGAGTATATAAATATTTTTTCTAATACATATACGTAAACATACATTAAATATGCATATGTATATATTTGACCAGACGAATGAAATATGCGCAAAAGTATACTGAAAATATAAACCATATGTATTTCGAATACAAACTAGATATAATATTTTTATGTAATATACAATTTATACATCCGTAATATTGCTCTCTATATTATATAAAGATCTCACCGCCGTCGCCGCCGTGTCAAGAACCGAGCCTTACCCCAAGCCCGAATTTTTCCAAGTTCCCTCTTGAGCCCGCACGAATTTTTCCCTCGTATGAACGTTACTCGAGGCCAAGGAAAAATCCTGGCATGGGGGGGGGGGGCACTCATAGGGGGGACTTACAATATCTGGGTCTGGATGAGGGGTATATTATAGAATGGTGTTTATTCTAATTCTCCCATTAGACTCCCTCTAAAGAATAGATCAAATTTACAACATTTACAAAACTTCAAAAGGAAAATTAACAATTATCTTGACAAGGGGTGATGGCGTGTGAAGTGCACAGCAGGCGCAAGCCCCCTTGTATATATATGTATCCTAGAAACGCGAAAAAATAGAATTAAAAACAATAGCACATTTATAAATATGCATAAAAACATATTATACACTTACCATACACTAAACACCTCTGTGAAGGCTGCACGAGACAGACGAGCCGGGCGCGCCGAGATGGCCGCTACCACTTAACTCCTGTAGTTCTCGAGTGTCCGCAGTGCGGCGTAGCGCTCCAAGCGCTCTCACAGTTGTTCGAGCGTAGTGTAGGGGATATAAAACGTGGAAAAAACGCTCGTTTTTAGACGCGGTTTGCTGAGGAGCAGCCGCAATGGACTAACAACCTCACGAATTCCACCCATCACAATTATACTAAAATGTAACACATACCTGTCAAAGGTATAAAAATATAGTAAGAAAGGAAAAGTTTTAAGCGCCTCCCTCAACAGAAATATAATTTACCTATATATAAACATATATATAAACACTTATTAGTTAGAATATAATATTTAAAAAATAATAATAATTAATAAATTCGTTCAATTTCTCTCATTGACGATATGCTGTATACATTTAAAGTACAAATCAGTTGTATAAAATATATAACCATAATATATTTATGATATAAAACGCATGTACGGCAAATATATATCAAATATGTATTTGAGATATATCTGAAATACACTTTTAAGACATATATCGAGCCCAAAGATATATTTAAATATTGAATAAATATCGTTTATTCCCGACCACGCTGTAAAGTCCACATTACATACCTGCGAGGCGGGTGGAAAGTGACCGATTATTGCCCACTGCCTCACTTTATTGCCCGCTGGGTTATATTCGGTCACTTTCCACCCACCTCGCAGGTATGCAATAAAAAACTTTATAACGTGGTCGGGAATAAAATAACGTATGCTACTCGGGAGGAACGTGTTTTTCACCTCGTGTGATTACAGCCCTCGCTCCGCTCGGGCTGTAAACCACACTCGGTGATAAACACGCACTTTCCTCCCTTGTGGCATAATGTACTAATACGTTCGTTATGTATCTGACATGTATATGGAGAGCATAATGAAATATATTTACGTATATATACTTTTTTTCCGCACTCGCACTCGCACTCGCACTCGCACTCACACTTACACTCACACTCACAATATTCTTAGGCTTAGTTTGTTGAATGTCTGTGAGTGTTTGTACTTAAAACTTTAATTTGTACTTTATTATTATATAGATATGGATATAGGAGTTGTTGTTAATTTTGCTCATTTAAATCAACTTTATTTACCAAAAAAATAAATAAATTTGGTTTTTTTTTGTATAAATAACAGCTGCTGTCAAACTTTTAGCATGTAACCTCTACCTTTCTACTTTTGTTCTAGCAGCATCATCACACTTTTTTGAATTGACAAAGTAGATGATAATATAATGTTGAATAAATATAAGAAATAACATTGTGAAATGTAATCAATAAGTGAAGATTGTGATAAAGACATTTCCACCATGTTCAATAATTAAAGTAAAATAATCATAACTTTATATCGGATATTCGTTGCTATTGGACAATTCATAACATTGTGACAAAGGCGATTGACATTATTCGTTTTTGACAAAACAAAAAATTGAATTCGTTAAAAATCTCACTATTAACAAACCTTTATCGGCGTTTCATCTTGATATTTTCCTCTAATGATTAGAATGTATAATTTTACTTCATAGCTACTGTATTCTATGATCTTTTGTTGATAGTGATGTTCCGGTTATGATTTCGGTCTAGGTTGGTGTTTTTCGGAATAAAAAACACTATTTTTCGATTCAACCCTCGTCTGGGTCCTCTTCAAAACTTTGCTTACTTCTAATTGGAGTTTTAATCACAACCGAGTTTTCCGATTGATTCGTTTTAGATGTTCATCAATTTTTAAAAAATGAGGTTAAGTCATTATTAACTATCACTATCACTCACTGTCACTGAGTTTAATTGTTATTAATAATTCAAATTTTTAAAGGTGTCAATCGGATAAGCCAGTTGTGTTTCATGTGCGCTACCTATCTGTAACGGTGATCAATCAATGATTGATGAACGTTGACAGAAAATGGTTGAAACGTAAAATAGTACTTTATTGCAAAAAAAAAAAAAAAAACATCACCCTAGACCGAAATCATTGCTCCAACATCACTATCACCAAAAGCTTCATAATCGGTCACTATATCATCTACATACTTATTCTGGTGAACGTTCGCAAACGCAGGTTTTATATGAGATTCTTAAAAAAATGTGTTTCAGCGCCGCCAAGTGTATTAAATTCTAAAAATACGTTCAAGCCTCCGTCTAAAAAAATGCTAACATCGGATTTGGTACCTGCTTACTGTGGGTAAAAGACTGAACAGAATTTTATATAAACGGGTGGTGCCGAAAGGAAAAAAGAAACTTCGCTTCAGAGCAATTAATGCACTACACGCGCACTGTCGGGAGTCGCAACAACCTGCGTATTTAAAGTGTCCGTAAAATCGGGTTAAACGAAGGAAGTGCATGGGTTCGCACTTTCGACCCTGAGAAAAGTCTTGGGAGCGAGAGACTTTTGCAATTGGCAGCCGCTCGTAAAGTCCTTGCAGTTCGAACGGTCGAAACAACATATACGAAAGTATATAACACAGTGCCATATTAAGTGTGACGTTGCAAGTGTACTCCAGTCCAATATAACGATTCAGGCCGGAAGTCATTCGACACGCCGGCGGAAATGTAAATTCTAACTCGACCGTCATGCATACATTATATAGTTTACTGTCGTTCACACTTCTTTTCAAGTCGGTGCAGAGTAATTCGTATACATTCATATAAACTACAGATATTGTTTTTACAATATGTTATTTTAAGAGTCACGGTGTGACATCTCTGCGAAGAGAAAAATGCGGAACGACAAAATGTTGAATCTATCGTTGAATTCTTAAAACTTGATACTTGGTGGTTTTCAGGATCGCTTATCACGAATGTCAATTCAAAATTCAGAAATCAACGAGTGCCAAAAACCCTGATTATCAATTCTCATACAAATAAAACCTTAGAGTTATATATTTTAACTTGAACAAATTTTGAACGCGACATAAAAAAAACGAATGTTTTAAAGCATATTTTGAAAAGCAGCATGTTGTTCAATTAATAGCAATGTCTGCAATTTTTGGGCCTGCCCGTGCATTTACTGTCAATTTGTAACAGGATAAAAGTGTGAATTTCATTGACTTGTAATCTATCGTCTAAATATACAGAGTTATACTGAAACGTTAATTTTTTGAAAATTCCAAACTCACGTAAAATTCTAACTGCTTTACCGACCGTTACCAGATTTTGTACGTAGCAGCGCTTAATGTTATTTTTCGTTTGTAGAAAATTTCAGTTTGTTTGGTAAGATTTTACATTAGAGCAAAATGATTTTTTTTCTAACTTCAAAATCGAATACCGATCCTCATTTAACATAGCATTATTTGTAAAAAATTATTTAGCTCGGTAGCTAAGAGTTTGCGGTAGCTAGTGGGCGTACCGACATTTTTCGAAAATTGCAAAGTTAAATCAAATTTATACATAATTTTGAATTTTTTCGGAAATTTTTAACTTTAAAACAAAGCTTTGTTTATGAGGAAGCAAAATAATATATTATGCAACAAGGGCCGAAAGTTGGCGTTTGCGACGAGTGTGATATTTGCAATCGCCAATTTGACCCATGTTACACACGATACTTTTTGTAACGAGTGCAGAAATAGAGGCGCTTTGAGTAGTCGTATTTGCGGTACGAATGGTGACAAGTCACCACAGGTTAGAATTCTTCGTCCCTAGGGACGAAAAGTAACGTACGGCGCATGCGCAAGCCAACTTTTCGACACTGCAACGAAAAGAGCCACCGCCATAGATCTCTGCTTATAACGGGTTATCTTCTGTTTTCAGTAAAATATGTAATATAAAATAACCCCTGTTGGTAAAGTGATATCAATATTTATTTACTTGCTTATGTTGTTATATTCTAAATAATATATTCCCGTTAAAAATGCAATTGGATTCCATTTACCTCGAATACTATGGGAATGAAGTCTCTTTTGTCAAGGCTAAAATATTACCATAACAATTTCTACACGTATAAGCAATAGCAATATGAATGGGATTTACTGTCGAATCTTTTATCTTTGGCAAAAATGCCTTCATGCCCATTGTGTTTGGAAGAATGGTAATTCAAAGCCATTTTTAAATGGTAATGAAAGGCAGACATTGCTAAGGGCTCTACTACTCCTCTAATATCACATGTATATAATTTTCTTAGCTACGTCCGCCTACATTTCGAACTTTTGTATATATTTGCAGTCACATGATAAAAATCAACTATTCCTGCCATTAATAATCAAGAAATTAATCAAGGAAATGGAGATAAAGGTATGCTAATTCGATAACATGTTTAGGCATAAAAAACCACACTCCGGTAGAATAATGTCCTGCGGCTACCTTTTAGGTCTCTGTCAAGGTCTTGTTCGTCTATCGCGCTCCAACTTACATCAGCATAGCAGTCGCCGCTGCTCGACACTAGCATAATTATTTTTTCTCTTTCGTTCACTCATAAGAACATGTCTAATACATACACAGTCGTATATGGCCGCCATTTTCAGGCTTACGTAATTGAATGAATTTATCTATTTAGGATGCGAAAATGAATTATGGTTTTCTGCACAGTTTAAATAATCAGATGTGTGGTAAAGCGAGTAATACTATATAGCTGAATACATACGTGTGGTCGCAAGAGGAAAAATATCCACCGTGTGTAACAATAACAGGTGTAGAAATTTAGACGAGCGGCCAAAGTAAAATAAGGGCCCAGTACAGTCTTGGAATTCATGATAGGGAATTCAATCTCGCACCCACTGCAAAGATATATATATATTTTTTTTTGAAGAAACAGAAGACAATTTGTTAACTTTATCAATATGAGTTTTTATTTTTATGCATGAGCATAAAAAACCTCGTAATTAAATATTTCAGTATTTTTATAATGTAATACTGACTAAACGTCTACGCATCTCTGTCTCTTTTCGTTCTCTCTCTCCAAACTCGACTCGCGCTCAAGTCGCTCTTACTTTTTCACAACACTACGCACACACACTTTCGCGCGTCGTTTCTTGCTTCATCTTTGCGTGTCCATTCTTCAAACATGTCGTAGGGCGACTTATAATACGGCTCTTTTAAAGGTGCGGAGACTATCTTTAACGCAGTTTTAATTTAAAAAGAAATAACATAAAGACTATCGTTGATAAAACCGATCAAAGCCCAATAAAAAATTAAGTAAAACAATCTCATTTTACCTCGCCGGGCGGGAATAGGCTCTTTTTGCCCCGGAGGGCACGAATAACTTCTTTTCGCTCCAGCGGGCAAGAATAGCCACTTTTCGCCCCGGAGGGAAGGGGTGGAAAAGCTGGAAAAGCTGGAAAAGGCACATGCGTACTGGTATATTGGGTCAGAATCGGCTACTTTCGGCACCACTTCCGGTCTCGAAACAACACTATTTTAGCGCAGTCAGGATAAAAAGCACATTAAAAATCCAACGTCTTAACAAAATCTGACATATGTTTTAAATAAATGTAAATAATTTGAATGATGATGAAAAAGCATTTAAAAAGAAAACCTAAAAAATGTTTCAAATGCAAAAACAAAAGTTAAAAAAAATTAAATTAAAGTAAATGGTCCTTAGAATAAAGAAGAAAGGCTTAATTTAATATGTATATTCCGGTAGTCTTAACCACGTGTAATATAGATAGGTATCTATCTATATTACACAAAATTGCGTTATACATAATAACGCAATTTTTTTCAATTTTGGAACAAAATTAAAATAGTCCTTCTCAATGGATTTTTATAAAAACCGTGTTTCTCTTAAAAATGCATGAAATTTATCCTGTACAGCTATGGAAAATTGTTCCGTGGAAGTTCCGTGGTTTTTTTTAATTCGTAGCAGCGGATAAAAAAAAACACAAAAATTAAAAAGGAGTATATAATCCTGGATAAACATAGGATTAAAAAATCTGAAATAATTTGTACTTATTCTAGGTAGTGTATACTACTAAAGTTAAATACTCTGGCACAAAAATCTAGAGAAAATTTGTTTGCATCATCAGAAAGTTTCTATGAGGAAGCAAAAATATAATGAAAAAAAATTAATAGTTAACTTCGTGTGTATAATGCATTAAGAATTTTAAAAGAGTCCATCATTTTTAAACCTTATAATGTATTCTGATCGCATTGAGTTTTTCATTATTACAAAAAATGTTATAATATTTGTAAGACAATATAGATTTTTATTAACATAAACATGACAATCGGATTATGACTCCACTTATATGTTAAATTTCATCTAGATCATGGAGTCGTTCTCGACTTAAAAGATTTAATGAAATGTGTACATTTTTTAAAAAGTTGTCACTTTGAAACCACTCTGTCGATTCTAGCTAAATTCAACACCAACCAACCTTAGTCATATCCACATTTTTTGTGAAAGTTTTAGCTTGACAGCTTGAAATTGATTCAAGTTAGCGTATTTACGTCATTTTGCATTTTTAACTCCCGACTGTCGCCCCGGGGTAAAAAGACGGGAGTTATGGGCTTCACGGCGATCAGCTGATTTGAGCGATTTCTTTGAAGCCAATGTTCTTGAAAACGGTAAAAAATTACTTAACCAAATTTTGAATGTCGATTCTGTGACTAGCGCCCAATGTCTTTTTTCATAAATTAAGGTGATAAATTGTTGATTCGCATAGATAAATTATTTTTTCAAATTGTTACTGATAACCTATTTGACTATATCGAAGTATCATTTTCGTAGCTCACTTCAGGGTGCCCACGGTAGAGTGCTTGTAGAGATTCTCATCTCTGGTGCTTGAATACCGCCCGTGATTCTCAACCTGCATTTGTATGAGGCGCAATTGCTTTTTTTTAAACTTTAATCCTTTGAATATTTGTTAACTTTATTTTAGTTATACATTATATTATTACTCTGTAAGAATATTATAATAGTAAGAAAGAATAGCGGTTAAAATATTATACCGATTGGATGTTTAAAAAAAGCGCCGCTAAATATCACCCTTCATGATAATTGTTTTTTTATTAATCATACCTCCACAATACGATTTCTGTTGCACTTCGAAAGATAGGTGAAGTGGAACATTGCATAGTGCTTCTTTCAGAAGGCAGGAAATGTCGATACTTTCTCAAAGAAGTAACTTTGTGAAAGATGGTAATAATAAAGAAACAAGGTACATAGTTCGTAGTCCGGTTGGATTCTGCACCTGTATCCCCTGCCTAGGAGTTCCGATTGAAACTGATAGAAAACGATCAAATGGATAAATTTCCAGTTAAAACATAATAGGCTCCTATAGATTTCAATCGGTTTTTTTTGTCTGTTAAATTAGTTCCAATCGGATTCCTGCCAATAAGATATGCACCCAAAGACAGAACTTTAAAAAGCATGAAGTAAAAAAAAATGTAACGAATTTAAAAAACTCCCGACTGCAAAAATTGACTCTCATTAAAAAAAAAAAATTATTGAAAAAATGATAAAATAATTCCTAATACACTTTAATATCAAGATGAACTCCCTCGATTGCGGTTTTTGATACTATAAATATTATAGTCCAAATATCATAAATAATAAAGTCCAAAGGGTTTTTATAATCACATACTTCCCTTGTGATACGCGTCTTGACTATATTTATAACATTTACAATATTAAAAACTTCAATCGAGGGAGTTCATCTTGAGATTAAAGTGTTTTAGGAATTATTTCACTATTTTTTCAATGTTTTTGTTTATTTGAGTCTTTTTTTTCAATATATATATATTTTTTAAAATCAGAGTCAATTTTTTGTTTGTTAATCTTATAAAATTTTTATGACATTATAGACGCACGCACGCACGGACGCACATTGACATGAAAATCGCGAACAATTTGTTTTTTTTTTTTTTCATGAAAACAATACTTCCTCCATGAGAACGCAGAAAAATACGAATACCGCTGAAAGAAAAAGCTTTTAGTAGTTACGTCAGGGTCGACTGCAGTAAAATTGGAGAAACGAAGTTCCTTGCGAAGTACTGGCAAACAAAACAATTTTTTACTTGCCAAATTACTTGCCCAATGCTCTCTTCCTCACTCTGTCGACAGAGTTGGTTTTATTTCGTTTTTATTTGTACCTATAATTAGTTTTATTTTGTATACTACCGAACATTTTCAAGACGTTTAGCGATACAAACGGGCACTAAATCAAAAATTACATTAAACACACGCTTCAAGGATCCCCTAAGCCTCGAAATAATTCAAGAAATTTAACTTTTAAAGATTTGCTCTATTTTTACCTAACTCTACTGTTGAATATTGGAGTATATTGCCAAAAAATTGCAAACTAAAAATAGCCTAAACGAGAAAACTTCGGATAGAGCAAGTAGCGTGGAATTTTGAAACTTCGGTGAGTATGAGTGGAAGAAACTTCGAAATCGCTTCGGTCTGTTATAATTTCGAGAATTAGAGAGGAAACTCAAATTTGACTTTACTCATCAAGTCCTTGGGGGCGTTGCAAAAGATCGTTCTTTCTGGCTCTCACGGAAGCCCCTTTCCCATGTCTTTCAACAAATAAGCCGAAACAGTGTCACTCGTGTTTATGTATATGGGGCATTCCATGACATCTCGATCAAGATCTGACGATGACATCTCAGATCGGCTCCGTAAGTTTTTATACAAAAGTACTTGTCGAAAAACACGTACCAACTTTTTTTTTGGATTCTTTAAACACTTTTTACCTGAGATATAATTTTTTGAAATTTAAAAATACCTACGTTTTTAAAAATCTGAAAAATCTTATAAAATATAACAAAACTTTTTTGTTCATTTTTATCCCAAAAGTGCATTCTAATCTTTTAAGTTAGCATAGGGCTAAAAAATGATGTTATATTTTATAAGATTTATCAGAATTTTTTCAGATTTCCAAAAGCGTAGGTTTTCAAAAAAATTCAAAAAATTATATGTTAGGTAAATAGTGTTAAAAAAAACTACAAAAAATTTGGTACGTGTTTTTCGATAAGTACTTTTGTACAAAAAATTACTGAGCCGATCTGAGATGTCATCGTCAGATCTTGATCGAGATATCATAGAATGCCCCATATCTACACGAGAAACAAAGAGCAGAGAATACGTCTGGCGCCTTACACCTGGCAGCGTAGCCTCTTTCTGTATTCACTGCCCGTATATGCTTGATGCACAATCTGTAAGTTCAAACACACCGGTCGCGGACAGAGCCAAGTCCCTCTTAAGCTTTCGGTTCAGACTTATGCGAAAGGATTGTTCGATTCACGCACTCACTGTTTTCATCAGTTCGTATATAAGGCAATTTTTTGAGGAGGTTTATATATTAATATTGACTTCCTTATAGAGGAAGCAGTGTGAAAAATGAAAATGAATGAAAGGAATGTGCAAAGTTCTACTCTGCATGGTTGTTGAATACATTGTTAAATTGCACTTTTACAGAAATTTAAGTCAGCAAGAAATAAAATCACGTCACATACGACTACGAATCACCGATACAAACACCGTTGCATCATATTTCGATTGGGTGCAAAGTTTTTGCGTGCTCACCTTACCTTTGCGGAAACTAGAGCGAAAATGTACATGTTTGAAAAATTCAAAATGGCGTAAAATTCGAACCGCTTCACCGGTTTTGTTGAAATTCAATACCGAACAGCACCGAACGTATTCACATTTATGAAGCTAAATCCTCCAACTTTTACGAAAAATAGAGTGAAAACGTTAATTTTTTGAAAATTTCAACATCACGTAAAATCCGAACTGCTTTACCGATTGTGTCTAAATTCAATACCAAACCACAGTGAACTTATCTTCAGTTATAAAGAACTATTCAGCTAATTCGGCGAACTTTTCGAAAGTTAGAGCGACCACGCCTATTTTTCGAAATATTGAAAATTTCATTAAATTTTAATGATTGCATATATTTTGTCAAAAATGGCAACATTCAAAGGGGGATAACTACTTCACTATCGTGCCAAATTCCAGTCCAATCGCTCGAACGGTTATTCAGTAAAAGAGGCGATTGAATTTTCGAAGCCCTGCACATACACACACACACACACACATACGGAGCTTTTTTTCTAAACCACTTTTCTCGACGTTTTGGACCATTCTAAGTTTCCTGACATGAAAATTTCGAAAAAAAATCTCGGTGCCTTTTACAGTCAGAATAATGATATATAAGATCGTGAACCAGATCTCTCCGATCTTGTTCACGATTTTATACCTCTTCGGTCGAGAGGTCAGACCCAGGTCGAATCGGTAAAGCCTCATGTATATTAGGGTGGCCCTTAATATTGGTAAAACAACATTTTTTTTCTCTCACCCCTTTAACTGACTCGAAATACTGAAAAATTATTTTTAAAAGTGAAATCCGCTCTTAATTTTATCATTAACCCGTGCCCCAAAGGCCCTTTCAAGGGGTTAAGGGGTACAACCAGTTTAACCGCCTAAAGAAAAGGTGATTTTTGGGAATTTTTTTAAAGAAAACTATTGGATCGAATTGTTTGAAATTTAGAGGGTATATTGGTGCATGTGTACTGAATACATGTTTGAATTTTTGAACGAAAATATTTGATTTTGGACAAGTTATTCGCCATCATACATTTTATATTTTTTGCATAATCTGCGAGATTTAATTAATATAAATTACAGTTTTTTGCATTTTTATTTTTAGCAGTTGTGGTAGAATTGTATGAAAAATCTGCATTTTACACAAACTCCCCCATTGACTGCATGTTAAATATTCGATTTTCAATAATTAATTACACAAAAGCTACACGTCAGATCTTTCTCGAAAAATTATTTTATTCGTATTTATTAGCAATTAATTGCATATTAAAAATTCAGCTTTTTATATTTACATTGCTCTAATGTCCGCATCACCTCAAGAAATTCAGATAAATGTGCAGAATGCGATGAGATTACTTTTAGATTAGTTTAAGTTACTACACAATGTTATTTCATTGCTTATATGCAAATTGGTAAAAAATCGATTTTAACTCCTTTAAATGGCACAACCAGTTTAAAAATTTGAAAAAATCGATTTTTTTTGCATATTTCGATAGTGTATACCTTCAAGAATAACATACTGAAATTTCAAGTGTGTATCTCAAATGGTTTTTGAGCTACAGCCTTCTAAAGAGTAGCCGCTCATCACAATGAAATCAATAATTTTATCTTTAAACGCGTTTTTATCGAAACGTCATTTTTCAAGATTGCTGCAGTTATAAGTCGATTAAAAATCATCAGATTGGTATGATTTTTCTTTTAAATACTCTGTATAAGTTTCTGTGTACCGTGAACCTCCAGTTATTTCGATTGGATAAAAATTGTTATTTTTTTTTTAGCAAAAAATCATCGGATCTTTGAGCGAAATTTCAATTTTTTTTCATAACTCTGCCATTTTGTCAATTTTCAATTTTTTTTCCCCGATCGTGGGTCTTGGTAATGGCAATGCGGTCTGGTTTAATAAACTTTTGGTTTTTATTTTATTTCTGGCACTGTGAAGGCCGCAATCACTGCAGCAGTGGAGGAACATTTTTTTTTTGGGGACTTGTGAGATGGCGAATAACTTGTCCAAAATAAAATATTTTCGTTCAAAAATTCAAACATGTATTCGTTACACATGCACAAATATACCCGCTAAATTTCAAACAATTCGATCCAATAGTTTTCTTAAAAAAAATTCCCAAAAATCACCTTTTTTTAGGCGGTCAAACTGGTTGTGGCCTTTAACTCCTTGAAAGGGCCTTTGGAGCACGGGTTAATATTGAAATTAAGAGCGGATTTCACTTTTAAAAATCTTTGAAGACATTCGCAGCGTAGAAAAATGTATCGATCAGCTGATTACCAATAAAGGCAAAATACCGGCCTTTTTGTCCGGCGTGTAATCTGGAATAAAAAATTACGCTACTGTTGATAACGCATTGCACAACTATTTGGGTTCTCTATTAGGATTATTTGTTTGCCTTATCGCCAGAACAAAGTCTACGCTCGTCTGCGGTAGGCGATGAAAATAATTGAAATAATGTATCGATGATTAATATTGGAGTATTTTTAGAAAAATTTTCTTGTACTCATGAATATACACGACAAACATTGTAAAAAAAAATGTTTTCAAAGCGATTGGGAAGTTTGTCCGTCCTCTCTCAGCGAAAAATTCATTTTGAACGAGCAAGAATTTGGTGAGTCAATGACATTAACATAAGGTTATGATAAATCAGTTCTGCGGAAATCATCGATAAACATTTCTAGCTGTAAGATAAAATTACCGTTGTTAATTCAGAGAGTGTTAATTGTTTTTGTCTTTCTGTTAGTCATTATTTTTTTCATCGTCGATTTCGCAAGAGGTTTTGTTAAATAGATTCATCATAGAGAAACATTTATTTTCATGGAATTTTTTTTTTTTTCGAGATTTTCATGTCAGGAACACTCAGAATGATCTTAAACGTCGAAAAACGTGGTTTAGAAAAAAATGTTCGTATGTATGTGTGTGTATGTATGCTCCAGCAACAGAAAATTCAAACGTTCAGAACACACGAACGGTGTATCGAGATGAAATTTTGCACGCAAATAAAGTAAATCCTCTTTGATTGATGTGATTTTTAACAAAATATATCGACACATACCGATTTTATAGAATTTGTAATTTTTCGGAAAAAAGGCGTGATATCTCTGACTTTATTAAAAATTCAACGATTCTGCTAAATAGTTCTTGATAAGTGCGGGTACGGTCGATCTTATTTTGCAATGAATTTCAACAAAATCGGTAAAGCGGTTCGGTTTTTATGCCATTTTCGATTTTTCAAGAAACATACACTTTCGCTCTAGTTTCCGCAAAAATTAAGCAGGTAAGCCAAAACTTTGTACGTTATGAAAATATGATGCAACGTCGTTTATTATATTTTTTGCTTCCTCACAGAGAAAGCATTGTTTTTACGAACTTTTTTTTTAAGTATATACAAATTTGAAGTAGATACATCTAAAATTACGAGATTTTTATCGTGCTTATAAGGAAATGTGGACATACACACATACACATACTGACATTTCGTGCAAATCACTTTTCTCGACGTTTTAGACCATTTTCAGTGTCTTGACATGAAAATCTCGAAAAAACAATTTCACGAAAACAAAGCTACCTCTATGAGGAAGCAAAATGATGCAAAGTAGAACTTTTCACAGTGCTTCTTCATTAAAATTCATTTTTGGCAAAGCTTCCTCTAAGAGGAAGCCAAAATGAATAAATAAAGGTCCTCATAAAGACGGCTTTGTAAAAAATGAAATTTAATGAGGGAATAGTTTGTAAAGTTCTACTTTGCAACTTTTTTATTGATTCATCGATTGCACAAACAACTGTTAAAAACTATCTTGTCGGCTATCTTGAGCGCCATAAACGATGAGCCCGAAGTCTCACTCAGGGTGCTTATAAAATCGATCGAAGACTTGAGCACGCGTGCGGTTAGGCACGTTCAATGTATCAAATATTATCGTCTGTTGAGGTCGATTCGTATTGAAAACTCTGCGCTCGGTCGAATTCCCACGGATCTCGAAATTTGTTTTTTTTTTTTTCATCGCTCTCTTATCAAATGCGTCTTATCTCGCGTAATCCCCGAATTGAGGTACAATGTTATTACGATGATTCGAGATGTGACTGCTGGCTAATCAAAAAATTTCTTTTCGCAAAAATATTTGTCAAGTCAACGATGCGTGGACGGAACTTTTGATAACGTGTTAAATAACAAGTTATTAATATAAATGGGATATTCCATACCAATTCCACCTAGGTCTGATTCTCAAGCTCGCCGATCTGGTTCACGATTTTTTCTATAATTGTTCTGACTCTAAAACATGCATAGATTTTTTTCATATTAAAAAAATGAATTTGTCGGGATTATGATTTTTTAAATGAAAATATCGAAGATCCGTAATTTCAATATTTGATAACTTTTTAATAAATATGACTTTATTCAATGAAAATATTTTAACGAAGTGGCCATTTTTTATGTCTTCATCACCGTACCTTACCAAGATGGTATAAAACAATGTTGTTTTTGATCCCAGATTCTATTAGTTTTATTCGGATTCTCTTGTCGCATCGAAATACTTTGATAATCAAAATTCTGTAGTAGGCAAAAATTCTAATAGTTAAGAAATGATAACATCATTTGTCTGTGCTATCTAAAAAAAAACGAACATGCGTGAATTTGCAAAGAAGATGCAAAGAGTGTGTGAGAAAAATTCGCACAAATTCTTTGTTACATATAAAAATATTGAAGCAACACCCGATAGCGAACTCACCCTTGCTTCTAATTTGTTTGAATGTTTTATCTGATAAAAGCTTTAATAATAATAATGGAAGCAAAGGTCTGGACATTATAGAAAATATTAAACAAAACTGAAAAATATCGATATTTAACACAGCACGTTTGAGAATTCTTATAGATTTTTAAATTACGGCTCTCAATAATTTTCTTTAAAAAATCAAAAGTCCGACAAATATATTAAATAGAATGTAAAAAAAAATTTGAGTGCCTTTTAGAGTCAGTATAATTATATAAAAAGTCGTGGACCAGATCGGAGAGGACGAGGGTCAGATCTAGGTCGAATTTGTATGGAATGCCACACTTATATAATCGGTGAGGATCGAATCCATGATCCTTTGGATGGTACTGTCGGCTGCTGCGCCTTAGCCCACTCGGCCATTGACATCTTAAGAAATATACATTTTCATTTGTCTATTTACTGTAGATAAAACGTAAAAACATGTCAAGACTACATTCATTAATATGATTGTGAACTTTGCGGGATCTAGAAAGTTTCGCGAGTGGGTTGGACACTCATCCAAGTACTAACCCTTAGGGGACTTGAAGTGAAGGACCTAAACTTTGAAGGAGTTAGGAATAGCCTTGCGGGATATTGGACGATGGGTTGTGGCGTGATAACGAAGTAGAACAGTGTATGGTCGATCCTGCTTTGGGTTCCAGGATTAAGGCAGATTAGTCCACAGTGTTCTATTTCAAATTATGTATTTTTTATTGTTGCCGCCATTAATGACCCTAATGGGACAATAGTCTAAGCCTAGCGAAGTCCTCTATTGGCGTTCCTAATGTGACTTATCTATGAGAATGCCAATAGATTTTGTTAGGTGCAGTGCCGTTCAAGATTGGATTTTTTATCATGGGTACCACGAAAAAGCCTGTAATGAGCCTTTTCTTTTGTAATTTAGCCGTCCGTCTAAATTTCTGCACGAGCTTATTCGTTATTGATTGCTAAATATTCTGACGTGATTTCCAAATTTTGACCATCGCAAGAGATACTGTCATTGGACTTTTGTAACCTGTTTACGTACACACATATTCGATCTCGGTACAGTTCGGAGTAGGACTGTACGGTTTGGCCGGCTAAGCCGACTTACATGCACTCCAAATGTATATGAGAAAAGCTTTTTCGGTTCTTCAGTACGGTACATAGAAGAAGTAAAACCGAATTCGCTTTTGTCTGTTAGCTGTCTCCGAGTGGATTGAATTACAGAGATCAGCGTAGTACTTTTCTTCTTTTGTTTCTCACCTTTTGCGACCTCATAGAGGAAGTTATGTTTTGGTCAAGACTTTTTTTCGAGATTTAATATACATAAAATAACCATATAGTTAAGAAGATAACTACCGCAATTTTTGCGCGATCGAGCTGAACCTTTGCATGCGAGTACGGGAAGGAATTACCAAAAAGAATTTTGCACGGGAGTAGAGTTACAAAAAATGTTGTTCTATATTGAATTTGGCACGAATCGGCAAAGGGCTTCAAAATTTATGATTTTTTTTTTTTAACAATAACATTTACAATTTTTACTTGCTACCGCACTGACACAAATTTCAAGCTGTCAAGTTTAAATTTTGCACATGATGCCGGTTACTGAATTGGAAATTCAATAAACAGTATTGACGTTTTCAATATTAACGTATTAAATTTGAGTTCGAAAAAAAACTCGCCATCGTTTTTTACGGAAACAACTTCCTGTATGAGAAAGTGAAAATTAATAAACATCCTTCCCCTCAGAGGTGGCTTTGTAGAAAATATAAATTTATGAGGAACTACTGTACAACTACTGTCTTCGACTTTGCAACTATTTAAATTAATATATTTGTATATTACATTATCGTTTCTACAGATCGTCTGTTTTTTAAAACTGAAATCAGATGAATTTTGAATTTATCACCAACCATGTTTCATTCGTAGGGGGACATCAGCTGCAGCTTACGGAGCGGCAACTGTCGTGACTTTCGTGTGGATGAGCGACTGGAGGGTCGTCTGTCGGTACATTCCGTTTTACGGCAGCAAATACGAACGTGCCCGGCAATATGCTAACGAACCGATACGCTAATGCGGTCGAGTCAAGTGACTGTTTATGAAGATGTCTTTACCGAATAATGTCCTACGTAATAGAAAATGAAGATTTATCATTTTACAGCTAAATCCGAATTTAAAATACGTTCTCAACAAAGACATTCCATATATATATATTCACTATAGAGAATTCGTTTACATAATAAATTTGGAGTTTTATACACAGGTATAATTGTTTACATCACTATAAATTATTAATATGATCTGCTAATGCAGAAACGATTCGGGGTTTTAAAAAGATTGGAGAAAAACTCGCCCGAACAGGGTTCAAACCCTGGACCCTCAGATTAAAAGTCTGATGCTGTATTTTTTTTTGTGTTTGTTGAGAGTTCATAGTACAGTCGAAAAGTTAGTGATTATATTAAAGATATAAAAACGACCTTCATTTTGATACATAATATGAATTTGCCACCTCCTAGCGATTCTTAGAGGTAATCTACTCAGTTTTGAGAAATATCCTCCCGTAATAAGTTAATGAAAAATGAGAGTTTATCGAACCATTGTCATCGTTTTATTTCTCCTGTGATTGGTCGTCGCTGTCGTCAGACGGAGTACGATTGGGACCAACTTCACGTATTGAATCTTTTTATTTATATCAAATGTTAAAACTGACAGAAGGTGATCCAGCGGCCGAAGCGCCCGGGTCTGTTCAGTAAATCCCCTTTTAAAAAGTTGGTGGCAGTCAGCTATGTTCTTGTGAAGCCATTTTATTCGTGCTATGATTGGTGATGGTCAGACACCGGGACCGTAACCAAGTTCATACACTGAATCTTTTTGATTTTGTCAAATGTCAAAACTGACAGAAGGTGTGACGCGCGGCAGCGCGTCCGGTCTGGCTAGTCTTTCAGTAAAAAGTTCATGACCAACAAATCCGAAATTCATTGTTTCGTGGTGTGATTGGTCGCCGGTGTCATCAGACACACAGGGATCACGACCAAATTTTTGCACTCAAATGTTTTGTTTATGTCAAATGTCAAATCTCACATAAAGAGACCCGGGCGCTAAACCAAAATAATTGGGTTCACAAAAAATTACACATTGATGAATAGTATAATAATATATAAATAAAAATATTAGAATGTCTGGTATAGATAAAGATAGAATGCGAACAATATGTGCTAAAAATAAGTATCGTGAAATTTTTATTTAAAAAGCTTCCTAATGTTCGCAGATCGCTCAAAAAGATTCATTGCAATTTTGATTTTAGTCAAAACTCAGTATTTTTCAGAATTCGAAGTTTAATGGATTTTTGTTTTTTTTTTTTTTTATATTGAAAAAAGAAAACAGTTTTATCTTTAAATTTTTACATAAAAATTTCAACTTTACTATAAATCAAAGCGAGGACATTTTCTTTAATACAATTTTTTAAAAATAAAAGTGAGTTATTTATAAATACGAAAGTTTTTATAGTAACAGTAATTATTTTACAACACAATACACCAAAAACCCGTGTTTACGACATAAAGGGAGCCCGCCCTCTTCTAATGTTTATGAAAAAAAACATTTTTGGTTCTCCTGTAGGGTAGATAGAAGTGCAACCGAATTTGCTTTTGTCTTCATGCAGAAAAAAAGATCTAGTCGACGAAGGTAAATCCTACATATCATGAATAAATTTTTTACTTGATGACCGGCTTAGTAAACTTGTATTGATTTCAAATAAATGTTTTTATTAGATTTGAATATATTTTCATGAAATAAAACATTTTTTCAAGTCTAATAAATGTGTGTTTAATCGGAATACAGCTTTTGTTTATGTGTAGAAAAATATGTATTTCAGCGAATTGATGTTTTCTGTTACAGCAATATATTCTGTATAGCAAGCGGTCACCCATCCAGGTACTGACCTTCGGGGTTAAGTAGACATTCAGTTATTCTTGTACGAACCCTGAGTATTCAAATTTTGCCGATTTAACAACGCCTTTTCTTTAAATAGACAAAAAAATGTAGTGTTACTAAACATAATGTTTTATCTCTTGCTATTGTCATAGAAAGATTGCTTCAAATGAATAACTCTATTTGTGACAAATATACTCAAGCAATTGAAACAAATAAATATTAATTGAAGCGAACGATAATTCTAGTTGATTTGATTTAAAAAAAATCAAATACTTAAGTTGAGTCGATTCAAATAGACCTTTATTCGGGCGAGCAAAAAATGTAGTCCTAACATAGTACATTATGCAACAAGGGGCGAAAGTAGCAGATTTTTCGCGCGGGTGGGTTTACTGTCCGAACGAGAAGATTTTTTCCTGAGGGTACGTTTACTGCACGGGCGAAGCGAGGGCAGTAATTACTCGAGGGAAAAATCTTCTCGCGAGGGCAGTAATCACCCGAAGGAGAAATCTACTTTCGTCTCGTGTTGCATATAGTATTTTATTCCACTCTCGACCGTGGCCACTTTTTGACTCTGGAAGGAGAGGACAACACGTTTTTTTTAATTCCACTCTCGACCGCAGCCACTTTTTGATTCTATATTTATTATAAAACGAATCGCATTGTAAAAAAAATGTAAAAAAAAAATCAATTTTATAATTTTTTCTCCGCTATTTTTACTTTTGCCCCGCTGATTTTACTTCGGTCGGGTGTGGAATAAAATAAATTATTTATTCAACGGAGCTATGCCATTAAGGTCGATTCGAAGAAATAAACATATACAAAACAAATAAATTTTGTAAGGCAATGAAAAACATATATATATATATATATATTCCAGGGAGCAAATTTCAGTTAATTGAACGAAAAGAAAAATAAATGAAGGAATTTATTAGACTTAAGTTGAACTTTTTTTTGGGTGTAGAATGTTACCTTTTTCTGAATAGATAGGATTACAGATAATGTTACCGACCGCGACGTGTCATATCATCGTAAAACTTTTTCTTTTATTAAATTCGTCATCTTTTTTAATTAATATATTCGTATAGTATATTATCGTTTCTTCACATGTCGTTTACTTTTTAAAAACTGAAAACTGATGAATTTTGGATTCATCAGCAACCCCATGTCATTCATGGGGAGCATCGGCTGCAGCTTACGGAGCGGCAGCAGTCGTGACTTTCGTCTGAATGTCCGACTGGAGAATCGTGTGTCGCTGGATTCCATTTTCACGACAGCAAGTAGGAACACGCCTGGCAATATGCTAACGAACCGATACGCTGATGCGCGTTCGGGTCAAGACATTGTTTATGAAAATGTTTTTACCGAGTAATGTGTAATAGAGGATGAAAATTTATCATTTTTCAACCAAATATGTATTTAAAATGCGTTCTCAACAAACACGTTACATATATATTGACTATTGAGAGTTCGTTTATATAATAAATTTGAAGTTTTATACACAGGTATAATTGTTTACACTACTATAAATAATTAATATGATTTGTTGATGCAAAAATGATTCGGAGTTAAACAAAAAGAACGAAAAAAAAAAATTCGCCCGAACAGGGACTCGAACCCTGGACCCTCAGATTAAAAGTCTGATGCTCTACCGACTGAGCTATTCGGGCGATAGAAATTCTGACCTTAATGCGACTTTTACGTAGTACCAACGTCGACAACTTTCCATATCGTTTTTTTTATATGTATTATTATAAATAATTGATTAAAAAAATGTTGAGCCTATTATTCAGTAACCGTTTGAGTGATCGGGCTCAAATTTGGTACGCAAGTGGAGTAGTTGCCCCTCTTTAAATATTGACGTTTTTGACAAGATATATATAGCTATTTAGATTTTATGTAATTCTAATTTATTTTTTTTAAAAGGCCGTGGTTGCTCTAACTTTCGTAAAAGTTCGTCGATTTAGTTAAATAGTTCTTCATAATTAAGCATGCCTTCAATATCGTTTGGTATTCAATTTCAACAAGATCGGTAAAGCGGTTCGGCTTTTATGGAGTTTTTAAATTTTCGTTACTGTCTGGTACTGAATTTCGACAAAATTGATAAAGCAGTTAAGATTTTATAGAAATGTTGATGCACGTACTGAATTCGTTGAGAATCCAACGAAGCGTTCATACTTCGTACTTAATTCGAAATGTTCGAAAATAATTATTAACTACATTCGTTAATTTTTTTGGCGTTTTAACTACAACTGATGTACACAGTATATAAACAAGGCTACAAAGTAGAACCGTGCCAATTGCTTCCTCATTCTTTTGTATCTTTGACGAAGGTTCCTCTATGAGGAAGCCAAAATTGATCCACACCCATCCTCATAGAGGTCGCTTTGTCAAAGATATAAAATAATGAGGAAGCAATTTGCAACGTTCTACTTTGCAGCCTTTTTTATCATAAAATAATTCGTTGCCTCACTTATTGTAACGTTTACAAGTTCTAAGCCACTCAATTGGTACAAGTTGGTAGCAATTTATAAAATCAGTTCTGTCAAAATTGAAGTATTTTATTAACAATTATAATGAATTACGACTTTAAACACACGTCTTATTGAAGAGTACGGTTGCGCATTAAGGAAGGCAATAATGCTGTATGGTTAGACCGACTAACCCAGCTTAGCCGGCTCGGCTAGATAAGCCGACAAACGGAACATTAATTTGGTCGGTTAAGCTGGTTTGACCAGCCAAAAATGAATCGCACCTAAGCCGGCCAAAAACGAACTCCGGCTAAGTCGGCCAAAAATTGGCCGGTGTTATGTCGGCTTGGCTGATTTAGAGACAACAAATATTTATTAATTCCCAGAATTCACACATTATCCACGTGGAAATATTTGTCTTTATGGCAAACAAAAATTATCCTGGTAACAAAAAACAAAGTAGAACCTTGCAAATTGCTTCCTCACATTTTTCTATCTTTGACAAAGCATTTTTTTACAACGCCGAATTCTTTCAGAAATTTAAATTACGGACCTCCGATATTTTTATTAAAAAATCATAAATCCGACAAGTACATTTTTTTAGATATGAAAAAGCTGCAAAGTAGAGCTTTGCAAATTGCTTTCTCATTGTTTTTTAATTTTTACAAAGCTAACTCTACGAGGAAGTATGTTGATCAATTTTGGATTAGAAGAAGCTTCGTACAAAAAAAAAAAAAAATTCTCTGACATATCATCTCTTTGTTGGATTCACACCAAATTTAGTATCATACAAGGATACATTCTGTTCAAGTTTTATACAAAATTTTGGATCAGTTGATTGAACCGTTCTCCAATTATAGCGGTTTCAAACAAATCACGAAAATCGAAATTTCTTTAAAACCTTAACTACTTTGTCGATTTTGCCGAAATTCAGTATCAGACATCGACACGCTCTATTTAAATTTGATGCAAAATTTTATATGAATTGCTTGAACGATTCTTGAGTTATAGCATGTTCAAAAAAATTACGAAAATGGACATTTCTATAAAATCTTTACTATTTTGCTGATTTCGCCTAAATTTAGTATTAAACAATGACACACTCTATTTAAGTTTTATGTAAACTTCTAGATTAGTTACATGAACCGTCCTCTAGTTATAGCGTTTAAAAAAAAAAAAATACGAAAATATCAAAACTCCGTAAAATCCGAATCTATCTACCGATCTTGTCGAAATTCAATACCAGACAACATTGAACGTATCTTCAGTTATAATGAATTGTTTAGCTAAATCGTCGAACTTTTACGAAAGTTAGAGCAACCACGGCCTTATTTTTAAAAAATTAAAAATGACATAAAATAAAAATTGGTGTATACATTTTATTGAAATATAGAACAATCGAAGCAGGGAAACAGCTTTACTTGTGTGCCAAATTTCAGCTGTACCCTTCGAACGGTTCTTCAGAAACAATCGATTGAACTTTTGAAGCCCTGCACATACACACATACGTATATATGGACATTTTTCCTAGACCACTTTTCTCGACGTTTTGAACAATTCTAAGTATACTGACAAGAAAATCTCGACATTTTTTCCTTCACAAAAACAAAGCTTCCTTTCTGAGGAAGCAAAAAATCTGTATACCTTTTTCAGAACAATTATATAAAAAATCGTTACCTAGATCGGTGAGCTTGAGGTTCAAACCCAGGTCGAATTGGTATGAAATACCCCATATTTAGTGACGGAGCAAGCTACCGTACTGCCCTATCTCGACCATACATAATAGGCTATATAGTATATACTTCATGTAGTCTATGTAATACCTGAACGTGGAAGCTTATTCCAATGCAAATTGCGACTGGTATTACGACCAACCACGTCAATTAAGTTACCGAAACAGTATCCAAATTGATAGATATACTGACCCCGAGTATACCTGAACCAAACGGGCTTCGCCACCTGAATATCCAATATACACAGTAGCATCCGATATCTGTAGGTGCAATAGCGAACTCCAAGTAATGCTTTGGTATCCACAGATTGGCTTCGTAATTAATTTGTTCATATATATGAAATTCGGCGTATATTTATTCTCCGTTATATTGAAGATGTGATATTGCAGCAATGGTACGACTGATGGTAAATTAATTATGTTCTCCGTTAACGTTTCGACTCCTGTTGGAATCCTCTTCTGAAATTACGTAATTTCAAGATTAGGAAAATGTGAGTCAACATTAGTGACTTTTGATACCTCTAGAAATAAGTTAGTTGCTGTTGATATGCCGTACAATTTGCAAGGGCGTGGCAAACAATTTATTTCGTGCGAGCCCAAAACTCATGTAAATCGTAAACTGAAGAAAGTTTCATGGAATAATGAGAATTCGGGCTGGGGGGGGGGGGGGGGGCGATGTCGATATCTATGTTTTACGCTGCTATCTAATAAAACTGTAATTTTGCAAATTTCTCGAAGTTTAAAGTTAATCCCATGGACATGATTGTAAAATTGATGAAATTTCCTTTCAGCTGATACCCGTTTCAATGGTGCGTTCGTATTTATACTGCCTAAAAATCTGCGATGATATAGACAAAATCATTAAAGGGACCATAATTACTACTTTTATCCTACGTAACTTATTGTTAGATGTTTATGGACGTCCACTTTTGTATTTAACTTGTTGGGGCCATTAGTCGTGAAAAAATGTGCTCTACTAATAACTGTACATTTATTTACATTGAAATAAGAGATTTTTATTTGTTTACAATAAATTCACACATTAAAAGTAAAATATAAAACATGAAAAAGTAAAAGTTGAACAAGGCACGGATCATTGTCAAGCTATTATAATTTCAGCTGAAGCACTGACCCTCGACTACGTCGGAATTCTCGCTCGCAACATATTTATTTTCATCACCCTTTGTCTTGGAAGTATTTAAATGTGGAGCGTTCTCACGGGCGTGACATCGAAACCCTGAAATTCTTTGATCGCAGTTGAGTGTCAATGACCAGCAACTGCTACGACAATTTATAGATTTTTGCCAAATACATGGTAATAATATGCGAATTGGCCGGCGACCGATATGCAATAACAATATTAAGTTCGATCAGAGTTATACTTCATTTTAAGAATATGACGAAGCGGCCAAACCTCTATATTGGCCATGCATAATAAAACGGGGTAAGACATTAATAGAGTATGAGAAAGCACGTTAGTAGCGATGGAGCGATGCCCCATTTGCCCTGTTTACCTCGTATACGATAAACGGAAAATCATGTAAGTCGAGTGAAAAACATTCAATACACTACATGATTTCTGAGTGCCATATATACTTTTACGACTATCCTTCTGGCAGAGGAAATAGCCCTGAGAAATACATGCGTGATCTAAAAATTTCGAACAAAGATAGGGGAGAACGAGAAGAAGAAGAAAGGAAGAGAGAAACACGTCGTATTTGGCAAAATGCCGTGGATAAACACTTCGAAAATAGAAACTATCGGCCTGGATCAACGCTCGTGCGGGTTTATATGTGTATTTGCCATCGCGAGATTTCTTTACTTCAGCATCGCCAACACAGATGAATTGTTTTGTTTCCTCATGGAGGAAGCAATGTCTTCGTGAAAAAAAAAATCATTATTTTAATGTCAATTTAATGTGTATTTTAAATAGTCGAAAATGTCGAGAAATGCAATTTTTGGCCGGTGTGCGTGTGCGTGTGCGTGTGCGTGTGACTTTGCACGCGAGTCCACTTACCACTAAGGTTCTTTAATAGATTGTTTGGCAGATTCTCTCCGAGATTCCCGGGGGTCTATCCTAGGTTCTTTTTGAGAATCTATCCTCGATCATTTAAAGATTGTCACAAAAATTTCGAAAAATGTGTGATCTGGGATTAATGATTTGCATTATCTCCACATGCCATCAATCTAGAACACACAGTGGTTTGCTTAATATACCACATCTTATTGCGTCCCGTGCACACTTGTCAGGGAGTCTCAGTTAGCGTTCGAGCCTGGCCGGGTTTTGGTCTGTTTTTCCCAATTGGGTAATCCTACTTGGACTCCAAATGAAACTTAAATATTGTTCCGGTTTTGCATTTACCACTAGATTTTTTATTCGTCGGGACTTACTTCAATTTCATCAAATGGGTAATTCTAATTGGAATTTATATTGATCCGAAACATTGTTTCGATTTTGATCTCATCACCGGATTTTCCAGAATGCGTGCCATTCATCGACGGGATACGATATTCCATCGTGTCCTACTTGAAATACTAATGGGTCCCGTGGAGTTCCGGTCATCGACCAGTGCATCAATAATTGACAATTGGAAATGAATCAGACTCCGACTACAATAGCATCGGTGATTCCATGTAATATACTTTACGGATTCCGTTTGGAATCCAGACCGACATTCTGTTTGGGATTCAGTTCGGAATTCCAGTTGGAATCCTGTTTAACAAAGCGTTAAATCATATGCTGGAATCCGATGCGGAAACTGACTACACCCCGACCGTAAGTGAAGAAATTCAGGCACGATCCAGCCGGAAAAGTACTGTTTGTGCACAGGATCAAAGAAATACAAGTTTGACTCAAATTCCATCTATGGCTGATTTATTTTTTCAAAAGGATAAATCAACTGCACATTTTATTGGATTGACACGTCAAAGTTCTTTCAAGAGTAGAATGTAGTTCATGTGACCATTTCTATGAGATATCTAATTGATTACAGACCAATCTTTGATTCAAATCCACGTTTCATTAATACAGAAAATACTGCGGTTGGCTTAACGTCACATATCTTTGCATTAATGATAAAGATAAATTTTACTCACTTGTCTATGGCAAATTATATTTTCTGAAAAGGTTGAGTCAATCGGATATTTTATTGGATTAATCCACATCGGAGTTCTAATAAGGGCAAAGCCTTGATAGAAATCCTATTGTTCACAGACATATAATTATGATTCATTTAACCACTCCTAGCACTCCAATTGACTACCGACCGATCTCTGCTTCAACTTAATATTCTATCAGTACATCCAACACCGCGGTTCGTTCAACAGTTTTCAAGGCTCATGTAATCAAATATTTTGTTGGAGTGCAACTTTATGAAGTAGTTAAAGGGAATAAAGTAACTATTCTGTTTCAAACATGTCCGGTGATTATCTCGATCGCCCTCTTTTTCTTTGAGTCAATTCAATTTTTTATTTCCATAGTAGAAAACTCCCATGAATCGTGATATTCAATGTATTTTGTATATTTCCCTATGTGAAACATAGCAACTTTAGAAGCTTATACCTCTGTAACTGGATGATTAATAATTCTAAAATTGCGGTAAAAGCGGGTTTTATCGCGCTGAACAACTAATATTCATGACAAACGTTAATCTTTGAATTTTCTAATGCTACAGAACTCCATTTGGCCCCGTGTGGAAATCGTGTTCGATGTCCCCATTTTGCCCAGACCTGTTTGTTGATATTCAAGTACCCCATTTTTCTCCGTGTCTCCGTTCTGCCCCGATCTCCCCCACATAAATTTCTACGAAATGTAATAAGTAAATAACATGAACTTGACGGAACATGCTTCGGATGTTTTCATTTTATTTTACAACTTCTTGTAAGTATTGGTGGCTGCTTATGTTAATGTGTTTGCCTCAAGTTTTTTTACCCATTGTGTTTATTGGGGGATATGTTAAAACATCGGACTACTTATAAATGTGTCAGTCATCAAAATAATGACGTGGGAGAAGCAACGTGCAGGAAACACGCGGACAGACAGTTCGCCTTGCATCCCTTCGGATAGCCGTCCAGCTGCAGAGCTCAGGAAGTTCCCCAACAAGAAGATTCTTGGATGGTATCCAAGATGCTCTGGTTCCTTCGTATGTCAAGTCTTCGATATCAGAGAATCTCCCACGACAAGAAAATGAAAGGAAATAAGTGCAAAATAACAAACCATACAATATTCAAAGCCTTTTTCTCTTTTTCATTTTGATTGGTATACTTTGAGGGTATTGGCTCTGACGCATTTGGGAAAAATGTCATGATCACTCATCGTCACATTAACGCGTCACTCAACAAAAACAAACATCGACGACGAACACATAGGAATGGATTCGTAATCAGTTTGACGTACGGGAATTATCGAACGAACTGACGACGATTTTCGTATTGCAGATGTATTTGCACCGTAATATGACACCCGGCTTAGTCGTGCATTTAACAACGCCGATGACGAGGAGACAATCAGCATTCTAATAAAAAAAGAATAAAAAATACGGAAGGCGGCTGAATCACACGTAATTGCTTGCTCTGGCACATATTTACATCACACCTGAACGGCGTATAAAAGTAGAATTTGATCTGCTGCGATATGGCTATAGATACAGTTATCGAAAAAGTACTAAGCCGGCAAATATAGCAAGAATAAATTTGCAAACCGTACATTCTCAACAACATGTTTTCAGATTTTCAAGGAAGCATTTTTTAAGAATGTTTTGGGATTTCACTGTACAATGGGTCAGATATGATACGCGTTATTGGATGTGATATTCCTTTAATTGTATTAAACGACTTCACGGTCAAGTCCGATATGTTGATATCTAGCGAAGCAAAGGACGTAACCTACAAAATTAGGTATCCGGAGAATTTTCCTAAAACAGTTTCTCGAAAGAACAATCGTTACAACATTTAAGGAGGCTTCGGCGGTACGCAATTTTAAGAATAGCTACATGATTCAAGCGGATTTCGCCTGACACAAAAGGATTATCTTAAAATAGCGTCAAATGGAATTCCTCTTGAGGCAAAAGAAAAATCCGCTTCATATCGATTTTACTGGCAAAAAAAGGAACGATCCTCTTTGTTCGCCATCTTCTGATGACGAACCAAAATCCTCTTACTGCAAGAAGATTCGCGTGATGCGGACCATCTATTCGCGGTATACGGATAATTTTGAAGAAATTTTGTCATCACTTAATTCGAGTACCAAGATTTTGAAAATTGCTTGCTCACGTTTTCAAAAGGAAACTCTTATTAACAATATTAGTACTTATTAACAATAGCAGTTACATCAAATGAAACCGAATTTATGGATTCATACTTAATGTTGAAAAAATGTATAACAATTGATTTACAAAAAATACTAGAGTGATTTCGACCCCTGCGCATTTCGTGCACCATCCCGCCGTTCTGTAAATGGTTGCTATGGCAACGAGAATTCTGGATAATTCGAGGATTTTCTGAGTAATCCGAGCATTCTGGATAATCCAGAAATTCTGGGTAATCCAAGATTTTCCTACGCAGCAACGATGGCGAGAGTTTTTCTTTTTCATGTATAGAGCGATAACGCAGTTAACGCCATGAGTTGAACCCATGAGATATCTTTTTTACCAAGTTTTTTAGAAGTTAAATTTATTATTCTAATTCGATCTTGATAAATGACAGCACATTTTGTTCATTAAATGATGTTTTTCAAATTCGCGAGTAATTTGCTTCATTCCACTTTTCAACAAGGAGTAACTCCGGTTATTTTCGTAGATTCAGATTTTTTAAGTAATCAAATGGCTGTAATTTCTAAACAATGAATGTTATTACAAATATTGATCGGTGAATTCATAGTGCATCTTTCAACAAACAAAATTAGCTCTCACCCGATAAGGTCTAACAAAAATTATAAATTTATCTTCTAAAAACTTCATAAAAACGACTACTCATGGGTTCTTTAATGATACATATGTATCATTGGTAAGTTTCATGAATATATATGATGCTTACGGTTACAAGGTTTCAGTTGATAGATGTCATGTCGAAAGTTATAATCGGTTTTGCGGATAAAACTATATAAAAACCTCAGAAACTGGTGAAAATGATGATTGGGGCGTCAAACCTACTTTGAATATCATCTATGTAAGATACTGCATAATTCACGTGACATATTAATTATCGTTATTAAATATTAATCCCAATTTCATGAATATTACTCGTTCATTAGTGCATTCGTTTTTTTTTCAATAGCATATATTTCAGCAAAACTATCAGAAAAACAATGAGTCATTAGGTCAATGGTTATTAAACGAGTAAACAAGATTATTCGATAATGCAACTGTAATACAACCGGAAGTTTGCAATAGTTGGTGCGTATTCGTCGATCGTGCGTTTCATGATTAACCCAGAAAAGACCGGGTGGTATTATTGCCGGTGATCAGTGGCGTGCCTCGACCTTATATGTGTCCAAATGTATCCAAGGAATCGTGCGTATGCCCCTCTTAAAAATGTCGCTCGCCACTTACAAGTATCCCCTGGACTTTTGCCAGCATTTCAGATCACAAATACACCTTAGGCGCAGTTCACAACGCAACTCATCCCACGGTTTCTTACTTCTTGCCGATATCTTTCATCCCAGTGCTATTTGACAGATGTCTATCATGACAATCTACCTAGTTAGGTCGGTCGGTAGAGCATGAGACAATTGCCATACATTATCTGACTCATTAATACAAAAATAAACAGCGGCTTTCTAACAAGGACTGCTTTTTGACTTACCGTTACATAATTTTACAAAAATGTTAAAAAGCTCGAGACTGAAAAAGAAGCTTAATTAATGAACAAATTGGGTAATTAAAAAAATGGTGAAATAATTGAATAACCATTTGCGTATTAAGGTTGAGAGATTTACACATCCAATGAAAAACAAATCTCTCGACTATGATATGCGAATGGTTATTTAATTATTTCACCATTTTTTTATTTACCCAATTTGTTCATTAATTAAGCTTCTTTTTCAGTCGCGAGCTTTTTAATGTTTGTAAAATTATTTTATTTCATCCTTTTTGAAAGTAATTCAAACACTGTTATATACGCTATGAAGTGAGTTACAGAATAAGCATCAGTGGCGGCCATTTTACGATCTCTCGATATGTTTAAATAAGCTGTTCGGAAAATTCGTTTACCGATGAGAATCAACAATTTTACACCTCATTTTATGGAAAAAGACAATGGGCGTTAGTCATTGAATCGGCCTACAAACTTTAGTTGAGTAATTTTTTTACCGTTTTCGAAAACTTATCAGCCGATCGCCGTATCAGCCGATCGCCGTAAAACGCATAACTTCCGGTTTTTGTACCAAAGAGTCAGTCAGGACTTAAAAAGTTCTCTCACTCAGTACGGCTCAACGGTTTCCTGTATAATCTGACGTAAAAGTACTTCCCACAATGGCTAATATTGGCGCGCTTTGGCTAATTGTATTTTGTACCAGTTCCTCAATATCATCGTGTAGTACCTCAACTTTCCGCTAGTGTTACCGCAATTTCTAAGTTCGTTTGGAACTTTTTCCCTTACACGTTGCTACGACAGCTTGAATCTTCATTCCTCTTATTTATGCCAATTAAACCACACGTATTTTATGAATAATAACAATCAGCGGTAATTATAAACAAAATTCGCAGGAGTTTGTCCGTCGTCGAGGATGAAAAGGCAGACGAGATGAAGAAACGACTGAAGTGTTTAGAGGGCGCGATTCAAACCGGCGAGAACGTAAACGTCAAAAAAATACGCCGTAAGTATTACGTTGTTTGTTGCGGGATTTATCCGTACAATCTCATAGCTGGTCGGCTTAGAGGTGAGGGCGAACACGATATTTGTTATGAGCACTCGATTAGGGTCTAATCTTGACGAGAAAAATATTACTCGAGTCAATATAAATTTCCCGAGGTCATACATGTATCCTCTAGCTTATACGGCGAGATAGTCTCAAACAAGAGATTCGAAACCTCGAAGCCACCCCACAGTAGAGGATAGTTGTACTCAGGCATGAAACGATAAAACTGATGCCGATCTGGTGTATGACGAGACGGTAAAAAATCCGAACGCGGCTTTTAAGGATATTCTAAGTGCTATTTTAAGAAAAGAAGTGCTGTTCATCGGTGTAAGACCACTCACGGTCAGTTGCTTTCAGGAATTCTTTTACCAAAACCAAATGGCATTTGTCGTCTGATTCTGAAAAAAAAATTGAATATGCTCATAAAGAAGGTACACTTTAAATTAGAGCACCAGAAGACCGTTATAAATATATGAGCAAGGAATGTTTTATGGCAAGGATAGACTTGAAGGATGTCTATTATGCAGTTTCCGTTGCAAATTCATAATGGACATTTTCACGATTTCAATTCGAAGGGCAGCTGTATTAATTTACGTGCATGACCTTCGGCCTTTTCGGCAGGGTCAAACGTTTTCACTAAATGATTGAAGCCGGTACCTTGACGATTTGTTACTCATCGCAATGCCTTTTGACGAATGTCGGAATAACGTTAACTTAAGGTAAACGTACCAATGGCTGGACACGTCCTAATTGTGAGACACTAAGGAGCTATTTGCAGATACTAAGAGTTTTATGGATAAAATATGAAATGTAACTCTTAGAAACACCACGGATAATATACGGTGTTCGAGATTTTTCATACGGGTTTCAAATAGAGAAATTCTTAAGGCATAAAGTGATACTGTGAAAATATTACGTATAATATTTTATAACGTGTAATTTTTGTGTCCCCTTATTGGGACCGGCTGAATGTACGTTGGCGCCATTGTCCAACGTGTGTCCCGCGACTGGGCGACTAAGCAATCTCGCTGAGACCCAAAGTCGGAACACAAACACGCGATTGTCATTTTGACGCGGATGTTGGGTTATGTGGCAGTTAGTGATAACGATAACGTACGAATATCGCAGTTATAAGCAATCTCGTATTCCTTATAAACCGTAAGTAACTGTAAGTACAGCACATATTCCAACTATTGATCCCCAGCAGAATTGATGTATCGGCATCGGGACATGCACAAAAATAGTTGCCCTGGCACTGGCACATCGGAACTTTTCAGCCTTTTAATGAATAAATATTTTTGTAAATATCAGAAATATCTTTATTCGATGGTTTCCGGAAACTAGAAACTCCAACCTTGCAATTCGTTGCCACTATTAGCGAAAATAATTAATATATGAATGCGAAAATTGTCATACAAAACAGACATCACCTTAAACGTTCCGCCGTTCGTACTTTTATCTTACGTTTCATGATTAATGAGGGAAAATGTCAATTGACAACGAAAAGAAGGTGTAAATTCCTCGATGACTGTTTTGATACGATCAAAATATCTATTGAGCTGCCGAGGGAAAAAAGAGAAAAGGTTAGCGAATTGGTAGTGAACTATCAGTCTGGCGGACGTTATCGGATTCGCGAATTTTCAGAGTTGTTAGATCAATTGAATCTTGCTGCTCAGTAATTAACTATGGTCTGGGGTATACGAAAGCATTCGAGAGGGCTAGATACTTAGCTCTCGAGGAGAGTAAGGTCAATTATGATAGTTTCCTGATCTTGTCTGAGGACCTCCAATCGGTTTTGGTCTGGTGAAATGGAGTTATTTTTTACCGCGGAAAACTTAATAAGGAGATTTTAAGGAGTCAAAGAATCTATACAGACGCATCGCCATCGGACTGGGACAAAAAATCTGTATGTGCTTCCAATTTAAAATGAAAATTTATTCCGTCGACTCAATAAAACTTAGTTTTAAAAATTACTTTGGTGGGTTTTGTAATTTACACCCTCGGAACCACCTGCTCTTACGCGAGACTTAAAAAGGTACACTGCAAATCCAAGTGTGTAGCGAAGTGTGTTATTCCCTATCCTTCATATTATAGTACGTTTTAACACATTTTAAGTGTGTTATTTTTAACATGGACAAGATAGAGGTCTTCAATGCTCTTAAAGTGTGTTAAAACGTAATACAATGTTAAGGATAGACACACTTTAACGACACACTTGGATTTACAGTGTATCAAAGTCCAAGTCAGATCAGTATCATACGTGTCGTAGCGTTACACTACGGACCTGAACAAGATGTTTAAGACGGACAGGCCTGGGTATCATTTCCGGCAAAACGAAATATGGGCCGGATACCAACCTAAATAAATTTTTGCTCAGGATGTTCTCCTGTATGGGGATTGAGTTCACTTATCTAATGAACAGTAAAGATCTAGATACTGTAGAATTTTTAAACTCAGAAATGTTGATATCTAATGCGGGATTTTTCAGAAAATGTTTTGATTTTTAAATTGGTGCAAAAAATGTAAACAAAAGAAGTTCATGGAAAAAAGTTTCAGTAAAAAAAATAAAAAAAAAACTAAAAGTGTTTTTTCGAGCACATAGAATAGTATAAAAAATGATGCAGAGTAGAACTTTGAAATTTTTTATTTACTAATTTTGGCTTCCCCATAGAGGAAACTTTGTGAAAAATGAGGTTTAATGAGGAAGCAACGTGCAAAATTCTACTTTGCATCATTTTTCATTTTAATTACCATTTTTTTTAAATATCGTTACCCTTAGACTTTTGGTAGTTGCTTGTGCAACAACACAAATCAAAAGTTAAAAATGTATTCCCCTCTTAAAAAAGACATGGCCTAAATACCTCGAAATGTATCGAAATCGTGAAGCCAGTTTATAAGCCTGTTGATTGGTCGGTATGTTTCATAGCCAACTTCACTCGTCTGTCATGGACAGCGCTGCAGGCCATATGGATCGCGTGCGCAGCGCGTTCGACATATGGCGGCCAAATTGAATCGCAGATCTTTTGCCGTGTATGATAGTTTTCATTTTGTATAACAAATGTGTTTACAATACAATAACATGCGGCTCTTAAATAAGTATTTATACAGTTTACAGACACAATAACCAATATAGAGCGCGTGCAGCGCGCACGTTGTTGCTAGTATCTATAAAAAATGATGCAAAGTAGAACTTTGCACATTGCTTCTTCATTAAATCTCATTTTTCACAAAGCCACCTCTATGAGGAAGTTTATTTATTAATTTTGGCTTCCTCGTAGAGGAAGCTTTGTGAAAAATGAGATTTAATGAGGAACCAATGTGCAAAGATCTACTTTGCATCATTTTTCATTTTGATTAGCATTTTTTAAATATCGTTATTTGTATACTTTTGGTAGTTGCTTATGCAGCAACACGAATTAAAAGTTGTATTAACTATAAAAAAAAAAAAAACAAATTACGTTCCACATGACAACGAAAATTCCGTAAATAATATCGTTGCATCATATTTCCATCTAGTATAAAGTTTTGACTTACTTTCTTAACTTTTGCGGAAGTTAGAGCGAAAATTTAAAATCGTTGAAAAATTCAAAATGGCGTAAAATCCGAACGACTTTACCGATCATCACCAAATTTGGTACGTAGCAGCGCTGTATTTACTTTTCGTCTGCAGAACAGTTCAGTTAATTTGTTGAGATTCGACGTGATTTAGAGGAAAATTAATTTTTGTTCGAACAATTCAAAATTCTATCAAATCCGAACCGCTTTCCCGATTTTGTCGAAATTCAATAGCAAACAACATTGAACTGATCTTCAGTTGTGAAGAAATATTTAGCTAAATCGTCGAACTTTTACGAAAGTTAGAGCGATCACGCCATTTTTCGAAAAATTAAAAATTCTATAAAATCTGTATATATGGATACATTTTGTTAAAAATCACACCAAAGAGGAGTTACTGCTCTACTTGCGTGCCAAATTTGGGCTCGATCCATCGTGCCGTTCGTGAGTTATGGACGATTGAATTTTCTATCCCTGGAACATACATACACTCGCACACACTCACACACGCACACACACATATACCCACATACAGACATTTTTTCTACACCGTTTTTCTCGTCGTTTTGGACCATTCTGAGTATGCTGATATGAAAATCTCGAAAAAAAATGTTTCACGAAAACAAAGCTTCCTCTATGAGGAAGCAAAATTATAGAGCAAATTACAAGGGATCATTGCTGAGGGTTAATCGCTTACTGAGTTGGCCAAGAACACCTCATGTGTGTGTGTGTGTGTGTGTGTGTGTGTTGGGCACGACGGCATAAAGAAAGAAAAGTCGAACTGAGATAGAGATACAATGTCATAGAAACTCGTATATATCGTGAATCACGAAACTTCTTCTCTTCCCCACTCCTTAATCTTTCTTTGTCTCTCAGTATAACACCTGCTGTGACCAACTCACATGACACCGCTCTCCCATTCTTATATTCCATTGTGCGCAATCTCGCATATTGTACAACGATGATGCGGTTGAGTAATAGATATTTTCCATCATTCTTCTCTTGTTACATTGCTCGAAATACCCTGGCGCTTTCGCGGCAAAACAGGAGTGGGAATTAAATAATTAATTGATGTGATAACGGAACGAAGGCATAATGCAATTAGGGTGGACGTAATTGCACAATATATCATACGATAATAACGAGCAAGCGTCCATGACACGTAGTTATGGGCTTATCCTCGCTCTTTCCTTTTGTGCTCTTACTAACTGAAACAGCAAACATGATTCCTATTAGTTAGCGCGTCCGTATACTACGCTACGAAGATTACCAGTTGAAAATGATTGTAAAAAGTAAACGTTTTACAGATATCAATTTTATGATTTTGATTTATCGATCTGTCTATCAACTATTGTTGATCCAACCAACTTTTATTTGTTGCTTTTTCAACAACAAAATGGTTTATTGTATCGACAAAATTTTTTTGTTGATTCATTTTGTAGACAATATCAAACAATTTTGTCCACAATACTGGATCTGTAAGGTACTGACAACATAACCAATGACGCAAAGTTATTTTATTGCAATATCAATATGTGGTATAGAAATACGTTTTGTTGCGTGTACCAACTTTAACAACAACAAAAATTGCTTTGTTGCCGTCACGCAACAACGTTATGTAGGCCCCAGCAAATATTATTTTGTTGTGTCCATTAAATGAAGATTATTATTTGGTTCAGACAACACATTATGTACAAAATATATACCTTATATATGAGGCATTCCTGGTCAACTCAGTAAGCATTCAACCGTGACCCCTTCCAATCTCAATAATTTTGTATACTATTCTATAGGCTTAAGAAAAAAACACTTTTAATTTTTTTTAGATTTTTTCTATTGAAACTTTTTTTTCATGAATGTTTTAAATTCAAATTTCATACCTCTATTTCAAAATTTAAGATTTTTCTCATAAATCCTGTATTGATATTAATATTTTTTGAGCTTTGACCCTGAGTGGGTGAACGTTTCCGTCGATTTTTTTAAACCATTTTTTCGAAAAAAAGGGAAAAAAACTGATACGAAATGTCAATTCATGTCGGTTGTTGCGTAAAAATTGTATACATAACGCAATTAATATATGACTTTCTTTTATTGATATAAAGGAAAATCATGTGTTAAATAATGAGGTGTTGATATAGAAAATGAAGTGAGACATTTTTAAACGTTTGTTTATGGACGATTCTGAAAAATCAACCAAAAGGCAAACATCGCTGTTCTCACCTCAGAGTTGGAATTAAGATTATTTTGTCTTATTCAACAGTAAACCAACGTTTCGTCATGGCCAAGAACGGTTGGACGATGGTTGGATTTGAGAAAATTACAAATCGAGATTTAAAAATATCTCACTTCATTTTCTATTTCAGCATTTCATTATTTATTACACGATTTTCTTTTAGATCGACAAAAAAAGCTTCAAGACAATTCGAAAATAGTCTTGCGTTATACATCAAATCTTTAAACTGACATCACGTTTCCATTTTTTCCATGTTTTAATGGTTTTTTTGAAAAAATGCCTTTAAAAAATCGATGTAAACGTTTGCCAACTCTGGGTCAAAGCTCAGAAATGTTGATATCTAATACAGGATTTCTGAGAAAAATATCAGATTTTTAAATTGCGTAAAACATTTTAATTAAAAAAATGAATGAAAAGAAATGTTTCAGTAAAAAAATCTAAAAAAAAAAAAAATTGTTTTTTCGAGCATATAGAATATAGTATAAAAAGTTATGGAGCGAATTGGAAGGGGTCAGGGTTGCACGCTTACTATATTTTTCGAAAGTTGTTTGTCTGTTTGTCCCTCCGCCGCCGCCGAGACCCCTTATTTATTTTTCTTTTTCCACTTCTTTTTTCCATCGTCGTGTAGGAGAATTGAGAAAGGCACGATTCTTCAGAAGAGATGATATTGGCAATAGATCTCAGGAATACCAAAAGTATGGTAAATGCTGGTGCTACTTCAGCGCATGCGCATCAGTAGTTTGGTACCCACCACAAATACGCAAAACTATCACGTAAATATTTCATCACATTTTTAACTCAACCAAATAACTTCGGGCGAAGTACTTTTCTTAGGAATTTGGTTTGAAGGACCGAATGGTTTTGTTAATCCCTTCGACGTATTATTTTCGGATTTCTGATCAGCCGGAGCAATTTTCAGTCAATAAAATAGTACCAACAAAAATATTTAGTTCCCTCAACATAATAAATCTGAGGCTTTTTTGTAACAACAATATTTATCATCCTGAATACTAAAAAGTCAACAAAATGAGGTAACAAAATCATTTCGTTGTGATAACTCTTTCTTTCTCTGAGTGATTAACATGCAGCAAAAATGCATGTTAATCACTAAGCATGTTAAGCACTAAAACTACAGCAGAAATGTTTCAGTAAAAATTAATAAGATTGTAGGATGTACGAAGCTTCCTGCTCTTCCTCTTAAATCTCTATTATTTAATTTGACAACGGCAATAACGTGCCAATAAGAATAAAATACAAAGTCTTTTGTTATTAATAGTGCAAATTGATATATCCTTGAAATTTATAACCGACTTGTATTTTCATCAGGCGTATTACTGATTCTCGAAAACTATTTATTGACGATGAGAGGTGATAATAGAGGGGAGACTGGTGCTAATTGGAACACTTCTTGCTTGCCGTGAGAATAGGAAGTTGTATGCGACCGTTGTTGAATACAAATTGTAGCTATAGTGAGCGGCTAGAGTCCGGCCAACTCCATTGTTAGGAGCAGGATGTGAAGAAACAAGAAAGTTTTTTTCTTTTTTTTAACCTTTCGGTCTAATATCTGGACCCTTTTCAGTTAAGTTTTTATTTTGCACCTGTGATTGCAGATTTTCAAGCGGTGTATTAAGAATAATCTCAGTTTGTTAACAAAACTACTGGGATTGCGCTCCATGATTTGTTTTCATGTCAGTGATTTCAATTTTGGTGAATATATAAAAAAAAAAATCTGTCACGAAAAAAAAAAAATTTCGAATTTTTTTTCAGGTTTAGCTTAAATATGGTTCTCATATGAACAACCATTGAACCAGGTTTAAGTACAAATTTTTGTAATGTAACTGTATTGTATTTGTATTGTAAATGTAAAAGCAGTTCGTTTTTTTTTTTTCGGAGTACGACCACTTTTTCACTTATTCAATTTTTGATTGATATTTATCATTTCCATTTTTTAAATTTATTTTGGTAGCTGATAATCATTGTACACCTCAGTTCATAACTCAATCGATTCTCGTTTTTTCTATTTTTCTATTTTGCTTGATATCAGGTTAACCTTATTAATCACTCTTAACATTATTTTTTTCAATTGACTATATGTTTTGTTTCTTGGCACATAAGAAGCATTGAAAAAAAATGACGAATATTTTAATGTTCACGTTCTTTTAGACATTTTTGTCGATTGCTCCCCCTCTGTCCATCAACCCCACGTTTTTATTTATCACGCATGTCTGTTTTGTTACGTATTTTGTTACACCTACATTCAAGTAGGTCCAGCTCGGTCCAGACCGAGTTCGGTCACTTGATATCAGTTGTTTATAAACCTCGACAATGCATGTTACCACTTCTACTGTATCTGTCCCCTTGGCTAAAATCAGTAAATACCGAATCATGGATCTCTATATTATAAAAATATCTTACCGCCACCCCCGTCGTGTAGGACAATCGCGCTGGCCGGAATCAAATGACACATCAATGGCCTGATTTTTCTTAATACCACATGACTCCCCCGTCCAAGGCTCTGAATTCCCTAAGTCCCCCATGAGACCCGCCTCCAAGACCCTGATTTTTTTAAGTCTCAATAAGGTTTCTTCCAGGGCCTGATTTTTCTAAATCCCCATAAATCCCTATAAAGATTTAGTTTTTTCTGCCGATAAATAGGACGTTCTGGAATCCATTGAGATTCCGAGTGAGACTCCCCTTTTCGGAATACTCTAGCAAATCCCGACTAATAATATTCCGGTGATCAGAGTAAAACAGAAATACGATTTGGGATCCATTCATATACCAAATAGGATTACTCATTTGGCGTAACCCGAGTAAATCCTGAACATAGAAAATCTGGTAGTCAGTGCAAAATCGGAACAAGATTTGGGATCAATTCGGATTCCAAGTTCTAATACAGAATTGAGGCATATCGACTAAAGCCCGACCAGAATCCAATTAAAAACTGAAACTCCCTGGATAGATTTCTGCACGGGATGGCGATGGACATGGCAAACTTGTTGACTCGAACATTGTTTTTCTAGAACAATTAAAACACCTGCTGTAAACTAGTAAAATATTTAGTCTGAATCGAAAGAACTAGAGGAACACTTATCATTGGAAAAAACTTTTGGTGGGCGCATTTTTTAAAGTTCTGCTACATGATGAAACTCATCGCATGTTCACTTTATTGAGATACACATTTCAACATTCCGGATAGATCCCCATCTTTTCTCGTAGGTATCTGACTCTCGCGGGGTGACGATACATGGTGTGTTCATGTCGATAAAGTGCGCCATGCGTGTGCGTTATGCGCTCAACGCAGAATAGAACACCGGGGTGCCAGGTGTTTCGATGAGTTATTTTCGTCTGTGCAGCTTAACTCGCAGTAGCAGCGGCAGACTCGCGTATTTTTAGTGGTGCACGCGGCATGCGGTACCACCGCAACGTTTCGACACAGCCAGAAATAAAGTGTTTATCGAATCTGAGCCACCTTATGGTGCTGTGTAACCCCCAATTGACGGGTTGCGAATTTCTATCACAATTCTTTCCGCCTACTTAGTAATTTCCGCTTAAAATCCTCGGAATATATAAATATCGCCTGAAACATCCGTGGGATCCAACGCGGAATATTGAACATTTCGTCAACTTCTTAAAAACACACTAAAAAAAAGCGTGTTGCAAGTGTGTGGTTTCCTATATTTTATATTGTGACGAATTTTTTCACACTTTCAAGCGTGTTCGTATTTACATGGTAAATGATATCTAATAGGAATAGGAAGGGCCCTTCTTCCCGCACATTTTTATTTAGCACAGTGTCGATCCAACACATCCGTTTCTCCACTAAATCTATCCTTCAAACAATGTTTACCGAACATTTTTTATCATCACACGAGTTTTACAAGACATTTCACTTCTCCATATTTCGATTCTATACATTTATTCCTATACCACGCGTTCGAACACACTCAGTTTACTGCGCAAACCGATGCGCCATAGTTTGAAAACAACACAGCCATTCCTGCATAATCCTGACTGTACACGCTGTTATTCCTTCACATATTTGCTCTTCGCGCGCTCTTTACGTAACATTTCGATACTACACAGTTCGATCCTACATATTAATTTCGACACAAACATTATTAACCACGCGGCGTTTACTGCACAATTTGATTATACACAATGGCTTAACGAGACTTTTAGTTCCAAAGGAATTCATCCCACACATGCCTCTCCACACGCATACATTGCTGCACACACGCTTTACTGCAGATTATGCGTATCCAGTCGGTCGTTGCCACGTGTTTTAATCCATCACAAACTATGCGACACTTTTTTTCCTACACACTTCGACAATACGCACTTGTATGTCGGGATCTACTCATGAGAATATCTGCCGACGGTAAAATAGAACACGGAGCAGGTTACCTCGGCAGCAGAGGTTCTTATTGCAGTAATTTTAACATGGGCTGCCGTTATTAGTATAGGTGTATAAACAACGAATTATCTATTCAGGGATCGATCGATTCGTTGACGATATGAATTTGCTATGATGCCAATCACTTTTTTTTTTTTGTAAACAATATTTGACACAAATTTTATTATTTTGTATACATAATAATAAAATTTGTGTCAAATTTGGAGGGAAATCAAGACCTCACTAAAAAAATGTTGTCTTGATTGCACTTATAAATTTATAAAGTCGATTCTATGCTACTATGACATTCTTTTTGGTGGAAATTACAGTCAGAGCTCTCTATTTTACGCTAAAATATTTTGCTTGTACAATGGATAACTTTTTATGTACAGCGAATTGAAAAAATATAAAAATAAATAGTTGGTTTTTTAATTATGGGTGAAATATAAGATTGAAAAATTTGAAATAATTTGTATATTATTACGTCCTTTATCACAATAACTATAAACCTTTTGTGATATGAAATATAATTCTTTATTGAACACTTAAATTATAATGTGTGTAGCAACGTCTCGTAGCGAGGTCTTTTTTTATAGTTGAATAATAATAACAATGACGCCGAGCCGTAACGGTTGAACTCAGGCTCGCCAACAGTTTCTCGTAGCTATATCTAGGGAATTTCGAGCGCCTAACATTACTAAGACACCACATATATAAACTAGACACTCTAAACCGCTCTCAAATAAAATTTTGAACATTTTTTTGTTGATATCTGGGAACACGCTGAGCCCACTTTATGCGGAACATAGATTGAAAATAATAGACTAAAAGAGTTACATAAGGACCAAAGAAAATAACTTCTCAATCATATTTCCCTGCAGGCTATTGCCAGATTCTATTGTATTTACTGGTCTTATTCACCGCACCAGAAAAAAATTGTACCGGCTAGCAAGTACCGGAGAAGAAAAAAAATTGATCGATCCAGTGTAGTACAATCTCGAAAATTATTGTAAAAGCTTTGAGAAGATTTTATCATCAAATAAGTAAGTCTATTGAAAGTGACGCGGAAGTCACTTGGAATCGCGTGTTTCACTAGCAAAAACAAGATAAAACCATGATATTTATGTCACCGTAGCAGCAAAGCTGATATTCTGCCCTGTACTAGACACTTTTTATGTTATCGCGATGATAAGAATATATATGATTGAAAACGAAAAAAATAAGTGATAGGAGGTCGTGGCCGGTTCGTCTTTGCGCGGGAGCAGATTGCACGAATCTACGACCCGTTGTCCCTGAAAATATCGTAGGCACGATTCTATCGCAATACGAATGCGAATGCGGAAACGAACCCTGTGTCCATGTGGGTCCCCACTGATGACAAGTGTTCTAAATCTGGTGTCAAATGGCATTAAAAAAGACTGCAAATGAGAACGTTGCATATTGCATTCCGACCGGCATTCAAAATTCAAATCTACAGATATTCATTGCGGTCGGCATTCAAAATTCAAATCTACATATCTCAAGAACAGTTGTACCAATTGGGCTAAAATTTGAGACACATGTGGGGCAGGTAGGCACCTTTGTTTGTAATAATTTTTTTTTAAATTAAAAAATATGTTCAAATTTTATTTAACTTTGCAATTTTCGAAAAATGTTTGTGCGCAACCTCTAGCTGTCGCAAATTTTCAGCTATCGATGGCTCGATCGTCCGGATGGATGTGTGTGCACGCGTGTGCGTGTGCGTGACGAAAAGGACGTTAAGAGGATAACCGCCGCAATATTTAAACGATTGAGCTGGAACTTTGGACGCGAGTCGAGTTACCATGATTACTCATAACACTTTCTTGTGCATATACATCATACCACGAATACGCCCTGGGTCTGACTCTCGACCTCTCCGATCTGGTCCACGACTTTTTAAATCTAATTCTGACTCTAAAAGGCACTCAGATTTTTTTTACATTTTTTAAAATTTATTTGGCGGACTTCTGATTTTTTAAAGAAGAATATTGAGGGCCATAATTTAAAAATCTGAAAAAGTTTACAAAAATGCTGTGTTAAATATCAATATTTTTGAGCTTAAGCCCATAATGTCCATGCCTGTGCTTCCATTATTATTAAAGCTTTTATCGGATAAAACATTCAAAAAAATTAGAAGGAAGAGTGCGTGCGCTATCAACTGTTGCTTCAATATTTGTATATGTAACAAAGAATTTGTACTATCAAAGTATTTCTACGCGACAAGAAAATCTGAATAAAACTAATCGAATCTGGGATCAAAAACAACATTGTTTTATACCAACTTTGTAAGGTACGACGCCGAAGATACATCTTTCATCGGTAAATTTGAAGATTCACAAAATTTAAAAAAATTGCCACATCGTTAAAATATTTTCATTGAATAAAGTCATATTTATCAAAAAGTTGATTGAAAAATTTATTTACGTGATCCAAATCTTCGTTCCAACAATTTAATAACTATTATTTGTTGTGGTGATTTGGCTGTTTCTCCTAAAAAAAAGTCATGAACGCCATTGAAATATTTTTTAAAATTTGTTTTTTTTTAATCAAAGGATTCATGAATAATTTTTTTTTAATTCAAATCGCTTAACAAATTCTGAACAGATTCCCACAAAGTCCCATATGAGAACCCCCCCTCTAAAGAATAGAACAAATTTACTAAATTTTCTAAACTCCGAAAGAAAAATTTACAATTATCGTGGCACGGGAGACGACGCACGAAACGTGCAGGGGCACGCATCTTCCCTAGTTTATATATTTGTGTGTGACGATGAATGTAGAGGTATAATGAGGGAGTATTATGAGTAATTGTAAGTGTGACCAGCGTACAGTGGTTACCAAGAGTATCTGTGGAGTGCTAATTGGCCTTCTTAATTGTATCCACGATATTTCATCGCAGGGACATAATGTCCCGAGATATTATGTCGGTAGTTCGGATTTTACCGATTTGAAGTCAATGAAGGGTATTCGGAGGTTCCACATTTTGACTTCGGTTTTTATCATATACTTTGATAAATAGCAATGTTTCAAAACAGTAGTAAATACTTGATGATTCTGTTTGATAAACGTATAAGATGTTAGCCGATTTATATGAACCTATGGAAAACTTTTGGATTAAAAAAAAGATTGGAAAATATGAAATCCTCTGAATTATGAACTCTTTGTTGGGTTGTCACTGAATTCAATATCAGACATCGATACATAACATTTTTATGCAGCTGCTTAAACCGTTCTCGTCTCATAGGATTAAAAAAAAAGAAAAGAAAAACATAATGAAAATGTGGTTTCCGTTAAAATTTCAGTTACTTTATCGATTTCGGTCGAAATCAATTCCAAAGGTCGCACCAATCCTATAAAGTAATTTTCCAATTTTCGGCCTAATTACTGAACCTGTTTGCGAGTTAGTTAATCTTAAAAATCCCATTCTGCTGTATACGCAACAAACATTTGAGATCATTCGGTTGAGTAGTTCTTGAATTATGGCAGCATGGATTTTATCCCGTCTGTAACACGCACAATCATACACCCGGACACTTTTTTTAAACCAACTTTCTCGACGTTTCAGACCATTTTGAGTACACTGACATGAAAATCTCGAAAAATAAAAATTTCAATGAAAAGTAATGTCAAAACATTCAACATATACGATTTGAATATAGATGGATATAAATTCAATGACATTTTAAAATATTATTCATGCTAAAATTATGCAGTGATTATTAGCACTTTATTGATTATCAACTACTCATCGTGAGTATAAATGTGTTGAAAGTTTTGTTGTAATATTGCATCAAATGGCTCAACACAGGATCAAAGATGTACGACAATTGATAAACCAGAAGATAAAAAGGTGCAAAAAGTCAAACAGGCGTTCGAGCTTTTTCGAGATCTTCACCTGATTTACCGACTAATTTTATGGATCGATATATAGCTGTGGTAAGTTGGCTTTGCTCGCGCTTCCGCTGAAGCTTGGTGAACCATTTAACAGTATTTTGCTTGCGGGATTTATATGTCTCGGAAAGACAACTCGTGGAATTGTGGAAACGAAGAAGACCAAAGGGATCTCTCGCTTTCGGGCGTCGAGCTCTTTACCACGCCTCTGTGTATATATAAATCATGATGATATACAAATGATATACAAATATATATAATCTCTTGATATACAAGCTTGATATACAAATATATATAATCTCTTCTATAAATATCTCAAGTGCCCTTCTTAAAAATCGTCATTGACACGAAATAACAAGATTTTTTTCTTTTGAAAACCTTCTGTGTACGCACACGCACACGCACACTACTCAAGAAAACACAAATCTAGCCACAATTACGATCAATATTTGCTAGTGTCAGATCCTCATATATAACATCTTTTAACTAAAATTTCTAATGCAGTTCAACAAGATTAGTGTTGGTTGTCGATTATCACAAACGTAAGATTATTTTCCCACATATTTGCCGTTTTCTCCAAATCTTATCAAATGTTCACTGCATGTAATCGTAAAAAAATTGCCTTTTGAAATACATACTGGAAAAATATCTTTTCATCAGTCCATAGTATGCGTTTAACAACTGCGGCATCAACGTTACTCGCCTACGGATTTTAGAACTACGTTTGCATTCGGGGTCTACAATGTATGAAAACACGCAAATTTTGACGTGTTGGTATTGTATAGGTATATATAGATGGTACATAATATATATTTCGATACCACGCGGCAGATTCTCTTTCTCTACTCGTAAAACGATCACGTGAATAGCACGCGATGCTCACAGCAAAGCTGTGTGCGTTGACGCACATGTGCTACGAGCAGATACAAGTTGCACGTGTATTTGCCGGTGTGACAGCGTGCACAGCTCATTCGGCAGACGGTACGAACGATCGCCGGCTAGCATAAAGTTTTCAATCAACATAGAGAAGAAAGACGGGGATGGCTGAGACTCCCGCGAGACTTGCGCTCGGTCTCGCGGGAGAACAAACCAAAGAACAGACCTCCTCGAGTGTGGCTGCTGATGATGCCTGCGTTCCTTGGCTGACTCTCTCGTTTACTGTGATAAAACTGAGCATACACGATACTAGACGATAAATATTTGCCAAGGAACATCTTTTTACATCTACTGTCAAGTTCTCTAGCTGTAATTTCGCACGCACTCAGCTTTCTTTCAACGATTTTGTTTTTGCCAGTGACGGCCCAGAATTACATTTTTTTGCCGATGCAAGACGCAATATTTTGAAGTGCTTGTATCAATCATTTTGAGTATTATGATATATAGAAAACATTTATTTCGATGAACATGTAATATAAACATGAGTTTAATCAGTTCGATACTATGTTATTGACACGCTCAAGTAAGACGCCGAAAGACGCGATTTTCCTGCATGGAAAGTTCGCTATCGTAGAAAACTTTGGCGCTACTGAACTTAGGCCTAAGTTATGACTTGCCAAAACGCCAAACGCCGTAACATTAAGGTTCTTAATCACAAAACTCAATTTAATGCCAGCTCTTTGAAATTTATACAGCACGTAGATGAATAGTTTCTGCATCGACTGGTAAAAGATCGAGGCTGCTAATAATCTTTATTTCTGAGATATTGATTTCTAAAGTTGACTCAAATTATCACAGAGATGCAACGCTTATATGGCGTGAGGCGATACCGGTCCCATTAATTGACCCATATTTATGGTCAGATCGATGTCAGCCCTATAAAAAACACACCAGACATGGCCCAGAGTATGCAGATCACGATCATATGCGTCCGATATATCATTATAAGTGAAATAAGAGAGAAATGATCAAGAATATAAGGTAAAACGTTGAGAAAATGATACGAAACCAAATAGCTCCCTGACAACATGGCAACGTCGCATCAGCTGTGAGCCGCGAAAACGAAGCGCGCGAAATTCAAACAGAACACGCATAAGGGATACGTACTTTTTTATTCTCCTGGAATATAAAACATGTTATCAATCAATCAATGGAACGTTTCGGATAAATATTGCTTTTTTTTATAAAAAATAAACATCTTCCGACGATAAAAACAAACATAACAAATTTATATTTTTTCCCCTCCGTTTACCGAGTTCACAATCGAGTATTTACTACGAGATAATTTCTCATCTTTGGTTAAACATATTGGTTTCGTTCGTAACTAAACGGTACCAGAAAGGAAAATCTTCACCGCATTTATGACCTATAAGGAATTCGTGACTTGAGGTTTTCCGCTTATTTCCTCTGCAAATAAAGCGTTAATACCGGTCTCTCTCAGCCGAAAAAGTATCCACGAAAATAGTGAATATTATGGCAGTTGACGCGATCTTTCCTATCATATAGCGGGAGATAACACCTTCTAACAGTGCCAATAATTTCTCGACATCACGTGCAGAGTTTACCCTTGCTTGCTGCACTAGAATTTCCGAAGTTGTTTTCTTGTTCTCTATCAGAACGCTGTCGAGTATTTGTAAATGAGTCACAAGCATTTGGAGAACTTCGACATCACGCTCTGCGTCGTGTGCTCCGAAGTTTGACAATTGGAGTAACTCTGAGGCCAAAGCTGTCTGGCTGCAGTTATTATTTCTTAGAAGGACTTTCTTGAAAACGGGTAGAGTGTCCGCGAAGCCCGAAATAACGAAACCCGAATCACGCTTGTGTGCTACAAGTATACACGGCCTGCCGATCGCGAACAGAAATTCGCGGAGTGCTCCGAGTGCAGTTCACAGTGTACATGACACGACCCTTACGCCGCGGAGGAGTAGCTCGCCATTCACATTTTTTAATCCGTTGACAGCTTAAGCAGAAGGGGCAATCGGCTTACTAGGATTGACGTAAACTCCGAATGATTCGTCGCGATACCGGCCACCTATCTGCAATATTTCCGCTGTCTTCATAAGACTCGAAGTTTCTAAATTGAAGAATACAATTTAAACAGTTTCTGTGCGCGTATCCTCGGTAGCTGTTGTGGCGTGGTGCTGAAACAATCCCATGTTTGATTGGTATGTTATACCTTCCGTCGATTTCTTCTTTTTTCGCAGCAATTCACGACGCTTCTTCAGGACATGGCGCTGCGTTTTGAACGCGGTCGTCGCGATTTTTCGTCTTTGTTGATTTGCGATGGTGTCCATAAACTTGGTGTATGTCGCTGTGTGCTTGCCAGGAGAGAGCTCCGACGACTTCATCACGGCTTGGATGCAATCCGCTCCGAGATTCTGACTAGCCACGGCTAAGGAAAAGCGGTAATCACTGGACGCGCTCAGACTATAACAACGTGATTTTGGAGCTTTGCTCGCCATAACCGCGTTGAGGTTTTCATTACGTTGACTCGATGTACCGTGGGCAAATTTGTCAACATTATTTGCTAATTGAGCAAAAATACTGACTAAAGCCTGATGCAATGACGGACTGGTAAACCCACCAGGAACCGAGCCATGCTTGTAGTTTTCTTTATCCTTCTCATATCGGTACCACTGTCCACACTTCTCATTCTTATTGAAGCAGTGGTCAGGAATTTGCTGCAGTACTTCTGCTATCACCGTGCTGTTTCCTTGGTTCTCCGAAATAGCATAAGTAAAACACCGATGGAGATAATCTATGGAAAACTTGACAATTGGATGATAAATGGTTTTCCGGACTGCAGCAATCGTCGAGCTATCATCGTCGCCTACCAAAATCCTGACTTCAGTATTGGCGGCTTTCAATATAGCGATTTGTGTACAGATATCTACAGCGAGGTCCGGTTCCATGGCCTTGGCGCTACCTTCATAGTTCAGTCGACAGTCGTGATCTTCGTCTGCTACACCTCGATCGCACGCTCGACACTTGCGGTTTCTCGTTCCGAAGTCGAGTATCCGTTTTGTTTCGGACCCAATCAGTGCCCCGTATCCGCTTAAACTATCATAGTTTCGGCCGGTCCCACGCTTACTTCACCCCATGTCCTACGAAATCATCAGACGTACTGTGTCGTTCTCGTCTACAGTAATGTCACTCCACGATTCCGGAACTTCTGTGCGTGTCGGCACGAGAAAATTCCCTGGCAAGTCATCAGGTCTGAAATGGATCATAAAAACGAGAAATAGTACATCACGCTACAAGGGAGGAAAGTTGCATCCCTCCCATGTAGCGTACTATACTTTTCTCCCGATTTCACTAAAAAATAACCCCATTTCGTGTCCGCAACGCGGGCGGAAAATCGCTCATTTTTTACAAATGGCGACACGCATGCGCAGTACGATTTTCATGTCTCCTGCGCGGGAGAAATGAGCTGATTACCTCCCTAGGGAGGTAATGGGTAGAGGACTGCGTATGCATAAGTCATTTGTAAAAAATGAGCGATTTTCCGCCCGCGTTGCGGACACGAAATGGGGTTATTTTAGCGGAGTCGGAAGAAAACGTTATTTTCCGTCTATTTTCCGCCGTATTCGAGAAATATAAACAAATAAACAAGTAAAGAAAAACAGATATGGATGCGACGGGAGTGAAAGAAAAGAAAACAAAAGTTTATATATATATTTTTTAATATGTCTAAAAATCATTGACATACCTTTGAAAGTGAAAATATGAAAATCAATTCTTTTGTATATATACTGTAAAATCTTGTTTATCGAACCAGTTACGTTTTTTTTGCAATGAAGCTTTACTGCAATAATTTAGCACTGATTCTATTGAGTGAATCACTCCACCCTCCTTAATTCATTATCATTCAGCAACCTACACTGTTATAAATAATTTCAATATGTGGTATCTGCAAAAAAATCCGCTATACAAATATTGTTAAAAGTGTAAGTAACTGTAGACTTGTATCTGCATGATATTTAGGCGTTGCATTTGTAATTATTCGCACAATGACAAGTAAAATATTTTAATGATAATCCAGCGTTGTGAATCTTAAATTGTCTTTGAACAGAAATTTGATTAATGAATTGATTATTAGTTCCAAAAGTAATTTCAGATTTACAACCTTGGTAAAAACGGCATTTAACCAGGTAAAATATTTTACATGACGACGCGACTAACGGAACCTACAACATTGCCTGCAGACAATCCAAATTGTCGATTGTTAAAATGCGTTCTAACTTCATAGCTTCTTCGCAACTCTCTCTCTCGCCACAACCTCAATGATGTTTCCATCCGCATATTTCTTGAATTGGCTCGAGTGCAAGTACGGAATGCTCATGGATGCTAGCAGTTGCTCAGCAGCAATGCTCCTGAAAAAATTGCTACAGTTGAATCGCATAAAATTTTACAGTAAAATTGTAAATTGTATGATTAGGTAGAAAGAATACACAATCGAAGTACTTACCAAATGCTGCCTTCAAATTCACAGAATAGTTACCGTGGTCATCCTCGTTGAGCTTCTTCTTTTCAGTCTTCGTGTCAGTCGGCACTTTATTCAGAAGAAGGCAGTGTCACCACTGCCTTCTCCTGAGCGTATGGTGAGAATCGAGACTAGACCATGCCGAAGTTCACCTTCGATGTATTTTAGAGAACGTGTCTCGTTGCAAAAATTACATTCCAGATCATTTCCCAGAACAGTCAAATCGACAATCCAACGTCCATCGACAACATACGTCGGTTGCTCGCCTGGGTCGGCAGGCTCCTCCGACGAGAATTTTCTTTTTTTTGCTGCGTCCGACTGACTTTTACGTTGGTTAAAGACCGATTCACTGATGTATCGTCCTTTCCAGTGGAATCTTTTCCGTTTATTAACCGCATTCTCCGTCAAATCCTCACTGCTCGCCATCCTAACCTCAAACCGTGACAGGACGATCGAATCGACCGGCGTGCCTGCGAGAAACGATTAAGGCACCACGGCCGCCAACCTCGAAACATTAACACTCGAACCTACGACGTGGCGTTACCAGTTCTCGCGTGCTGATTTACTCGAATTGAAACAGACTTATATTTCTAATTTATTAAAGGCTTAGATGATTATTTTGCATAAATAATGACAATTACAGGTCTGAATTATCAGAATAATCACGTAGGGCCGTAGATGATACGAAACACCTATCACGTAGGTGTTTCGTAGGTAGGTAGAAACAAAGCACGAAGATTGCGATTCAACGAACAACTATTGTTGTTCGTTGAATCGCAGAAATCGTATACGATTTTTGCTTCGCCGTAGACAATAAGGTACACCAAAACATCTAAACCTAAAAACAAAAAATCAAATCAAATTAGAGAAAAAACAAACATTTATCGCCATACACAAAAAATCTTAAATTTAGGAATCGATGTCCTAAGTTACAGGGAAAAAATCTTAGATCACACAATGAAAAGTACTCTACCGAATATTTTACGACCTCCTAATATCACCCACAAGGAGTTTTTCAAATTCAAAAATATTAGACTTTCGCGCTGAGATAATAATTTTTCAACAATCACTAAAAAAGACTTCAAAGTTGAGAGAAAACGGATATAGGCAAATATACATATATGGGGCATTCTATACCAATTCAACCTGAGTTGGACCCTCGACCTCTCCAATCTGGCTTACGATTTTTTATATCATTATTCTGATTGTAAAAGGCACTGAGCTTTCTTTTTACATTTTTAAAAATTATTTATTTTTATTTGGCGAACTTATGATTTTTTAAAGTAAACTATCGAGGGCCGTAATTTTAAAATGTGAAACAATCTCAAAAATCCTGTGACAAATATCAACGTTTTTCAGCTTAGATCCATAATGTTCAGACTTCCGCTTTCTTGATTATTAAAGCTTTTTTTCGAGTAAAATATTTTAAAAAATTAGAAGCAAGAACAACACTGTCGACTGTTATTTCAATATTTGTATGTGTAATAAGGAATTTGTGTGAACTTTTTCAGATTTCATCGATGTAATTTCAATTAAAAAAAATTCAAAACATGAATCCTTTTATTTAAAAAAACTCTTTTATTAGTTTACCAGTGTTCGTGGCATTTTTAAGCTGCATAGAGAAATGCAAATATAATTTTTTACATTAACTATTAGAATTGTTTCCACTATAGATTTTATATTATCAAAGCATTTACATGTGACAAGAGAACCTGATGAATAAAACGAATGGAATCTGGGATTATAAACAAAATTGTTTTATTCCAACTTGGAAAAGTACGATGACGAATATATATGCTTCATCGCTAGATTCCATGATTCGGAACACAAAAAAAGTTTTTTAAAATCACTTTTTAAAAATATTTTCACTGAGTAAAGTTTATATTAAAAAGTTGATTGAAACATTTGTTTGCATGTCCCAAATCTTTGTACCAACAATGCAGTAACGATTTGTTATGGTGATTTGTCTGTCTCCTCTAAAAAAAACCATAAACACCATTGAAGTATTGAAAGACTTTTCTTTTTTTATCAAAGGATTAGTGATAAAAATTTTGTTTCGATTCTTTTCACCGTTTTTTTCCCGAAAAAAAGATTTAAAACCAGTAGAAACGAAGGTCCGAACATTATGGATCTATGCTAAAAATTTGTGAGATCAAACACAAGGTTTTCAAAAAAATTGTCAGGTTTTGAAATTCCGGTCCTCAACATTTATATTTAAAAAATCATAAATCCATCAAATAAACTTTTAAAAATCTAAAAAAAAAGTCTGCCTGACTTTTAGACTCCGAACAATAATATAAAAACCGCTGGACCAGATTGGCAAAGTCGAAGGTCAAGCCCAGATCGCGTTGGTATGGAATGCCCCATATATACTTCATTATTTATGTGACTCTAGAGATTTTTTCATAACTGATTCACTCTGTTACACGTGTGTCAATGTATTGTATCCAACTTTTACTGTATATGCAAGCGATTTATACGACCACAAACGAGTATTCAATACATTTTTTTTTCTTAATTTTCTTGCGTAGGTCAAGATGCGCGGTAACAAGGTAAGTATGTACCGATGCTGAACAAAATGTAAGCATTAACGAAGGTTTGTAAAAATAAAAGTTTCACGTGCAAGACGCACAGGCTTGCAGAGTGAGTAAAAAGTTTTGAACTGTCTACATTGTATAAAAGTAAGCGCAACGCAGCAATTACCCGGGTATAATTATCGTCTGCGTGTCTGACTCGCTGCAGGCAATTACGCTTAATTGCAGGGTTTATATCTCGAGCTCGACACCCTATTCACGTAAATAATTAATCTTCAATTAATTGTGGTTGCGCAAGAATCGTGTGTAACGTTGAACATGATCTGATATTATACACTGAAAAAAAAGAAGAAAAAATTACCGCCTTACATGCATTTTTTGTTTAAACAATAATAATACAAGCGAACATAATGTGTAGATAATAGCGTGAATGTATATATAAAAAAATGTGCATAGATTCGTCGCGAATAATGGTTTCTGTCATTCACAATAAATTGAGCTTAATGCGCGATCAAAATCAACAGCGTGCGGCTTCCTGTTTACGAGGATAGAATAGACCGCCGGGTGTTTGTGGTGTGAGTAACTTCGTTCCCAATCGATCTTTCGCTACAGTCCGAACCAGCGTTCCAGCTTGGATAGCTCGGGCTTATATCTACATATAGCGCCGCGCTATTTATATTATACGTAGTTCAACTTCATCCTATGCAAGTTGCCACGCTTCATTTATGCGCCAAGTCACCTAAGCGGCTTCAGACCAGCTAAGCTTTCCCTCTTTCGGAGAGCTATTAGGAAGTCAACGATCTCGACCCACCTCTACAGAATTCTGTTTAACGTCCGCCTTCTCCTAGAAAAGTTGAACTTCACGTTGAACGGCCTCCGTGGAACACTACTTCCGGATTGGGAGAACGAACTGGCTGACGTAAAAAAGAATGAACGTCTGTCGTCCTGCAGACAGCTGGACAGGCAGATAGTTAGTCCAAACGAAAAGTGGGAGTAAGACTTGTTATAAGATCTCTAATGACACGTGACAGGTGGCAACACAAAACGCTCAATGTCACGCCACTAGGTTTGCCCAGGCTTGTTCTCAAGTATGCGTGGAAATTGGAGGACAAAGGGAACGGAAAAAGAGTTGCCGAAATGAAAAGTCGATGCGAAAAAAAGCCCAGTGGTAATGTGTTCGGGTATGCGGCAGAATCTACAAAATTCCATGTTCGCAACTGTGCTATACTAATTAGTTACACACCTATGAGACATTCCACTCCAGTCCAGTCACCTCATTTTTAAAAGTTCCCGAAAGAAGTAATTTCGTGCGTTTGCCACCTAGCCCTTCTGCGTAGTTCTTCATAATGAGTCGGAGAATATAAAAAAGATCAGTTTAGTTGAGGATGGCCCTTACTTAGAAAACTTGGATTCGAAGAAAAAAAAACTCTAACCCAATTTGAAGCGATTTACAAAATTTGGAAAACAAGTAAATAAAGAGTATATCGCTAAGAGATATCGCCAAGCTAAAAAAAAATAATCATAGAGTTTATCTCGTAAACGGAACAACGTAGGGTCTTGAAATTTGGTTCTTTTTCTGAAGAAACATAGTGTTTTAATACCGCAAAATTACAACATTTTTTGGATACTTTTAAATATCGGGTAGCTGAATTGTTGTGGAATGTCTCATATGTGTGTATGTCACTCATTAGGGATAGGGAAAAAAGGCGAAGCCTTCTTCTGGAGTAACTCTCGGTGGCGGATCATCGATAAGGAGTCGATCATAATTGTAAGGAGATGCCATAAGAATTGATCGAGATACAATATTTATGACAAAATACATATCACTTTAATTCCGCGTGCAACGGTGATGACGAAATAATAAAGAAGTTAAAGAGGGTCGAGCGTTAGGTTTGAAGGGGATAGGGTCGTCGGGATGGGCGGCGCGGACCTACTGTAATATGCAATAGAGATACCGTAGCGCGACTATAGGAAATCTGAATCTCGAGCAATATAACTTTATTTACTGCTAATTAACGGTAAAGTCTAGATATCTGAAGTCTAAGTAATGTTGCATAGGTTTGCTAAAGGTATTGTTTGCAGTAAAAGGAGATAGCTAACTCCGGCTAAGTAGAGGATGCCGAGGATGGTGAATTGGAGGTACGTCGATGAAAAACCAAAAACGAAGTTCTTCGTTTCGACCCAATGTAGATCCTCTGCTAGAAAAAAGCCTGCACATAACTTCCCCATTAGTTTTCACATTACACAAAGTCTCGCTTATGAAGAAGTCATAGACGACCTGTCAATTCTTTCCAAACACAATACCAACCAACTTTGCTCATGACTACTCTCTCTGTTAAAATATTTTCCCGATAGTTTAAAATTTGCTCAGTTCAGTGTGTTTACGTTCTTTTGTATAAAAAAAGAATAATGAAAGTCCAATGAAATTTGAAGGGGACAAGCAATTTCAATTAAACTTGCAGCGATGGAAGAGTAGCAAAGGCTCCTTTAGCATGCCAAATTTCAGTCTGATTGTCCAAGCCGATCTCAAGCTATACGAGATTCGATCTTGTTGACCCATCATGTCGCACATACGAACGCATACCGGACATTTTTTCTGGACCGGATTTCTCGGCGTTTCAAACCATTTGGTGTATCGCTCTATATTTTATAAATATCCCGCCGCCGCCGTCGCTGTGTCAAGAATCGAACCAGCCGGACATCCATCCAAGAATTGGCCCTCAGATGTTAGGGTCAGTAGTTGGATGGGTGACCACCCCTGATTATTTTAAGTCCCAAGGGATAAGAGGTCTCGAGGAATAGGTGATGCGGAGGAATGGGGGTTCCAGGAATAGTGACTTCCGAGGAATTTGGGGTTTCGAGGGACAAGGTGTCCCGATGGAAAGGGTTTTCCGAGGGATATGGGGGTTAGTCCCGAGGTATAGGGTAGTCCCGAGGGATATGGGGGTTAGTCCCGAGGTATAGGGTAGTCCCGAGGGATAGGGTGTTCACGAGGGATAGAGGGTTCCGGGGGATATGGGGCCTGATAGATAAGGGGTCCTGAGGGACATGGGTTCCTGAGAGAAGGGGATAGGATAAGGGGCCTCGAGGGATAGACTATTACCGAGAGTTAGTGGAGTCTCGTGGGATCGAGGAGTCCCGAAGGATAGGGGGTCCCAAGGAATAGGGTGGAGTTCTAACGAATAGTGGCCAGTACTTGGATGGATAAACGCCACTGGCCCTATTTATTCTAAGGGCCCCCGAACTTTTCTAAAAACCCCATAGGCCGCAAAGCCTGGATTTTTCCAAAATCCCTGACCCTCATTGTCGAAATTGACCCGCGCGTTGCGCAAGAGAAGAAGCATTGACCCGGCGCGATCCCCTATGACAACGAGTATTATGTTATATCTAATAATAAATAATAAAAAATGAAGTGAAAATATACATTTTAAAGAATATAAAAACACGATGGGCTTTTCAAACTTTATGGAAGAACATATCTATTTATTTATCTAACGCATAAAAAGCTATCAGCACTCAGAGCGCATACAGACATTCTATTTGCATACCTTATCTGTGAGGAAAATGAAAAAAGGGAAATAAATTATTGGCCAGTCGCAGCATCAACGTACAGTGCGATAAGTCTATCCGTGATGCTGTTTTAGTCAGAAAAGCAAGCAATAACACACTCTCCACCCTGACAATAACAATGACTAACTTTTGTTATCGCTTTTTGATAACGCTGACGTTAAAATCCTGGACTTTCGTAGCCTTCCCTACACTTTGCACTAATGAAAAATTGAAATACTTGAGCCATGAGAAAGTGAATATATTTAAGCCTGCATTTGATATTTGATTGTGCAAATAATGGTCCGCAGCACCGGCAAAATTACCCGTACACGAAATTATTCGTACTTCATAGCCGTAAGGTAGAAAAAATAAGTTTTCGAGAAAAAAAAGATTCTAATTTTTGTTATAAATTGTGATGTAACTCGGACTAGACTGCTCCAATCAGAACATTTTTTATCTCAAATTAAAGATATGGTCCTAATGTTTTCATTGACCCGTGGTAACTTCGATCCGGTTGAATCGAGGGTATAAAACAAGCATAGAAAGATGTATGAAGATACAGAATAAAAAATAAGCATATACATTTCACCCGTTGCTTTACGTTAGAAAAAAAATCTATGCGTGATTGGCACCTGTGTACTTTCATGTACACCTTGTAAACTACACTTTAGTCAACTTTGAACCTAATCGATGATATCCATTGTTTTTGACTGGTTGAATTCGTATGGAATGACTCATATATAATCCCGTTATTAAATATATTACATATATTTTGAGCTACAGAGACATATTGCTCAGTATTAATGTTTGTCAAGTAAAAAATTTCATATGTGCAATAGCTGTATTATTTAATTTTCAGGATTTTTAGGTGACTCGGTCCCAATAACTTTCCATACTTCACTATGTTCTAAATCTCGAATCGATGATAGGATTCATTGAAGGGTCTGAAAATGTCGACTCAGAATGATTCGTTGGACGTATCTAAGTAAATACTTCTTGTTACCAACACCCACATACTCAGAGAAATCGTGATGGCTATTAAGTGATTTCTAGTGTTCATTTTTCGTAAAATAGTGAGTTCATATGTTACGCATCTTGCAGTTCAATATTTTTTAACTTTAGTTTCGAGGCCAATTCGCCATGAACGTATAACACCAGTCCATTTTTGCTTCTTCATAGAGGAAGCTTTGTTTTCGTGAATTTTTTTCTTTAGATTTTCATGTCAGAATATTATAAAAACAAGAGTTTCAACTCCTGTATTTACAGGATATCTCTGAATTTTCTGACATATCCGGCTGCAATTTTCGACGTGACTTTATGATTATCGATTATCAAAGATGAATTTCGTACACGGAACGGCCACTGGGTTTGCAATTTTTTATATTTCTCCAAAAAAAAAAAAAAAACAAAAACATTGCTGTCGTGAAATTTTCTTTTTTAAATTTCATTGCAGATTAAAATTTGGAATATGTGGATTGTCTCAGAACAAGGTTTGGGTATAAATTTAACGCGAATCGGTTGAGCGATTCAAATTTTATAACATTCTTTATTTTGTTTTTTGTTTTTTAATGTCTTTCGCGCACTAAATTGTCCAAATTACGAGTTACCGGGTCCAAACTTGGTTCACATATGGATTACCATAAAACAAGATTCGAATAAAAATTTGATGTAAATCGATCGAACGGTTCTAATTTGACGACATGTTGCATTTTTTGGATTAACCCTTTTTTTTACAAAGCTTCCTCTATGAAAAAGTTAAAATTGATCAACATACCTCCTCATAGATGTAACTTTGTAAAAAAAGGCTTTGTCAAAGATACTAAATAGTGAGGGAACAAGTTGCAAGGTTCTACTTTACAGCCTTTTTTTTAAATAAATACTAACAAATGTAAGGATTAGTTATATTCCTTTATAACTTTTGTAATTTCATGCTAGTGTTACAAGAAGCAATAGCTTTTTACTTCTTCTTCTCTATCGGTTGGAATTTATACCAGTAACCAAGATTTCTGAGCAATCATTCATGCTGTCCATGTTCTCAAGTTTTAACTAATCGCGGTTGGAGTGACGCTCGAAACCTGACCTATCGCAATAAGCTAACTGTGTCGTTGAAGATAGCGTGACCCGACTGGGAATTTGCGAGAATGCGACGAGACAATGATGTATGTATTTTAAGTTTGAAAAAGATACAGTGATTAAAGACAGATGCAAGGAAATATTATAATTTAGTAAAGTAGAACAACGTAAACAATTGTTGTGCACAATAATCGGAGACAACAATACACGAAAAAACGACTTGATTAGGACAACAAATAGATTCATTATCCATACGTCAGACGATCAATTGGTTAGACCAATCAAGACATTGGTGAGGCGAATCAAGTTTTTCCCTGTCGGAAATAAATCATTTTATGCTGAAATTACGCGCCATAACCACAACCTTTAACTTAAGAATATATCAAATGATAATGCCCAAAGTATAATTCGCTACGCAAATATTTCTTTAAACTACAAGAACCTATGAAAACTACCCGAAAGCTAGAACAATCTATGAGAAAGTACAAGTTTCAGAACGTAAATTTTGATTGTAGTAATTTTCGAGAGCGGTCTAGAGTCAATCAGTATCAATAAGATGTTGGTAAGTGTTACGACCTTCTACGTAAATTTACAACAGTCTACAAACTTTTTCGTTTGTTTCTCGCAACATTTTTCGATATCCTACTATCTCAAATGTATTCTAAATTCTTAAAGTGACTTGTAGTAAAGTGTACTCTTAGCTAAGAACTCGCTATCAAAATATGAATGTTACTGGTATTTTTAGAAAACGCTTGCAATCTATATTCCGATCAGGATTTCGGACTTAATTCTAAACTCGATTCTCTGACTGGATCCTAAACAGAAGACCAGACTTGATTACCGATGTATTGTGGTCTGAATCGGGAATTTGTAAAGTGCTAGGTAGTCAGGAGATATCGCAACCATAAATCAATATACCATGAAATCGACAGTATAAAGTTTACCATTAGACTGCAAACAAATCTAAAGTATTATTGCAAGTACTGATAATTCCGGGATCCATTCTAATTCGAAATAGGATTCGACAAAATAATTCTTCCCGTCGATAAATATGATAAATTCTGGAATCCATTGGGATTCGGACTGCGATTACCCTTTTAGGAAAACTCTAACAAATCTCAACTAATTGAATTATGGTGTTCAGAGCAAACTCGGAAGAAGATCTGGGCCCATTCGGATTCCAAGAAGGATTACCCATTTGGTGAAACCCAAGTAAATCCTGAACAGTGAAAATCAGGTGGTCAGTGCACAATCAAAACAAAATTTGGGATCCGTTCGGATTCCTAATCAGGATTAGCCAATTGAAGCAAGTCGACTAAAACTCGACTAGGATGCGATTGAAAACTGGGACTCCTTGTCAGATTTCTACACGGGATCGGAAATAAAAATTTGAAAAAATCCCATTAAAACAATCAAATAACGCAAAGGAGCTGGGAATTTTATAAGCTTGTCTGGTAACGTTTACTTGTGAGAATCGCGAAATAGTCATCTAGTGGATGTGTACCGAACCATAAAGTCTCGTACATATTTGAAAGTTGATTGCAAGTTGTAGGCACTAGGGCAAATTACAACAAATAATTCTTCTCGATCCCACCTTTTCTATTTTCATCAAATATTTAAGAACCTCGTAATTTGTTGTAAAATCTTGTACTTTCTACAAGATTTTACGAATAACTGGGCCATAACCATTTAAAAAAATTTGTTAACACTTCGATTGAGGTTAAAAAAGTTATTATATACCAAAGTAAGTGGTAGTTTTAGTTTTCAATTACAGTAGTTTTAGTGTTCATAATTATAGCAGGAAACAATTCAAACTGCTATAATTTATGAACATTTGGGAATCCCACGGAAAAAAATACTCAAAATTCGACGGCCACTTACAGAATTTGAGGCAATTTTACCGATGATGATACGGAAGTCCTGCCCATTAAAAAAACATATATCCTCGTTGATTTTCCCATAAGATGTGGCCTGAAATTAGACAACTAATACCGAATATAGGGTAAACCGACCAGTGACTAAACGAATACGCTTATTCGTCATTTTTACTAGAGACATGTCATTTCTATTAGAGAGGTAGAACGAAAATATTATATAAATCACTTTCCAAATTGACGTAGTACGTAAGATATATTATACTGCTTCGAAGCATGTTTTTAGAAACGCTTTTAAGAGTAAAACATTTGAGAAATAAATTAAAAAGTGATAAAAAGATTCATATACCAGTGAATGAAGGATATTGCTAATAAATAAAAACGTCTTGCTAGCACTGAATGACCATGTATTTCAGAATAGGTTGAAGTCTACAGATATCTTCATAATTAAATATAATATTTTAACAATTACAGAATCTTATTTCTGGATAGAAATAATGCTAAAGGAATAACGATCTAAACTTACCGGATTCATATAAGAAATAGGAAACTTGAGAATAGTTGTGACTTGATGGACGTCTTCATCATGGCGTATAGACTTACCAATTACTATTCTCTGAAATGAAGCCATTTGGGAAAAATAACGTTGTTGGCATAATTATAGATAGACTTTATCTTCACTCATATAACGTAAAACGAACCCTAAACAAACAATTACAACAACACTTATTAGGACGTACAGTCACAGCTAGCAAGTACTTCTCAGTAGTTTATATGCCATAAACACGAAAAAATGTCTCCTTGCGTCGGTACTTTCCATATAATGATGACACTGATCTCAACACGATCAGTGAATTTTGCTCGTAATTTATATCATAAAATTACACATTTTCAGTCGAAGACTGTCTTCCTATTTAAGATGTCAGAGATTTTGTTCATTTGCTGGACTTACCATTCATTGGTTGACTTACCCTATTTTCTCCTTGTGGGACATGAAAAAACGTACATTTTCGATTTTTAGAGATGTCCATGCAATTAATAGTTTCCGAGATGTTGCAGTTTAAGTGTTAAATAAAAAAACAGGCATATTCCGTTAGAATTTTTTTTTAAGTTTGAAATTTGGTGTATCTATTGGATTCACTGAACCTGATTTCTTTTTTTAATTATGTTTTTGTTTTGAGTGGCCCAACTAGTATGGATTGCCTCATAACCAAGCCTTTTTTTAAGTGCGTATACAGTGCTTGTGGGTATGAAAGAGATAGTGAGAGCATCACAGGTGAAAATATTTTCGATCAAGTGTTGGATGTTTGCCCAACGATTGTTTACAAGAGGGTTTACACGACCACAGGCAAGCCACGGGCAAATCAGTTTGTTTAGTTTATTAATAAAACGGAATGTCTCTATGCGACGTGCAAACATCAGTATTAATATCTATAACTTAGGGACAACTCGGCCATGTGTTTGTTTCGACGCACTGAGACGCGAGTTTTAGGTTAATTTGCGGATGGCGCCAGCCGGAAAGTCGAATACTTAAATTCTCGTCGATACACGCGAGATTTATGGTTATGTTATATGCTAGAAATTTTGACGGTGACAGCCAAGAACCACTGGTATGCAGATTGCTGGCCAATCGCCCATACATATATACATATTCTCATACGGAGTGTGTATGGTGAAGTTGACGGGTTTACTACAATTCTTACTACGATGTGTTTAATAGTAGATTACGATACAAGTGCGACCAAACGTTTTCTTGACGAGGGTGAGTTTGCAGCACCAGCCGAAGGCGAGTGTTGCAATCATACAAGTTGAGAAAAAGTTTCTCGCACGAGTTTCGTATACAACTTTATCGCACCGTGTGGCATAATAGTACATTACGATACGAGTGCGAAAAAACTTTTTCTCACGAGTGTGAGGTTGCAGCACGAGCCGAAGGCGAGTGTTACAATCACACGAGCCGAGAAATAGGTTTTCCGTCGAGTATCGTATAAAATTTTATTTGACAAGATGAGGAAATGGGGTTTGACGCCCGCGAAGCGTGCGTAAAACCGCGTTTCTCGCACCGTGTGGCGTAAAATAATTTAGGCCAAGTCGATTGTACTGCAGTCGATACATCATGCAATATATAATCTGCGAAAAGAAAATACCTTTTCACAGTCCTATCTCATAAAAAATCTGGAACTTTACTTGACATTTCATTGGAACATATTTTGTTTATAGGAGAGTCAAATTATGTTTTTAAATTCCACTAATTAGCCACCAGGTGAAAAAATATGGGGCATACCATACCAATTCGACCTGGGTATGACTCTCGACCTCTCCGATCTGGCTCACGATTTTTTATATCATTATTCTGACTGTAAAAGGCATTGAGATCTTTTTTACACTTTTAAAAATTTATTTGGCGTACTTATAATTTAAGAAAAAAAATTATCAAGGACAATAATTTAAAAATGTGAAAAAAATCTCATAAATCCTGTCTCAAATATCAATATTTTTCATCTTAGATCGATAATGTCCAGACCTTTGCTTTCTTTATTATTAAAGTTTTTTTTCGAGGCCTACAATTTACAATCAATTACATTCGTAAATTCTTCTCAAGAGTCGATTTATTGTGAATTGAATGCTCTAAAAAAAAAAATTTATGAAATGTTGTGGTGAAACTGATAGTTTTGCCGTAATAGTTGAAAAACGGTAAAAATTCGTATAAACAACTTCGAAAGTTAATTAGTTTCAAATGGTTGGATTTAGGAATTTTTTGCAAACAACCTTTTTTGTAGAGCGTTAAATTTTCTATAGAAACATGCTGTAAAATTATTCATTACACTTGTTATTAAGGAGATATAAAAGTCTAAATACGCAAAATCATATTTTCCATGTTATTTGAATGGGAAATTATAAATTGCGTGAGCCACCTTTAAAAATTTATGTTAAAGCTTTCCTTTGGTGAGCTTTCTTTTCTTTTGCACCAACGTAACTTCCCAAACTGCTAGTTGGGCAATAAAAAATATAACGTTTTATTTCAATCAATCATATATGTTTCTATCGGTCTCAGAATACCGTTGGGTCGCTCAGTGTCCGGTCCCTTAATTTACCAAGAACAAGTAGTCGTTTCTCGGCAAATAAGAATGTCGAAAAGATTCGTCCAATTTCATCAGCCATCCACCGTATTAACGTGTTTAGGTGATGAAACGATTCTGAATAAATTACATTATAAGGCATTGGGCTTCTATCACAAAGTTATTTTACTTTTTTATCGTGGAAGCAGAATTCTCATTATACGGAATACCTTGATACAGTCAACACTCGATTAATGCTATCTTGGATCTGAATTCATAGATGGAAGTTAGAAGGCAAATTACGGACTGCCACAACTAGGTTCTTCATCATAATGTAAATCCTAGAAAAAGGTTCTCCAGGAAAATGGGTCACGGGAAAAAGGATCACCGTAATATAAGGTCTCCTGAATAAATAAAAGCTCCAAAACTATTTTCAATTTTTTAATATTGTACTCTAAAACTTTTCTTGTGTATTATCCCACCCGTACCAGCTATACCAACTATCAAAATACCGACAAATTAAAACATCGAGAAATCAACATTATCAACAATTTTACATATTGCAAGGTAGAACTTTGTACATTGCTGCTTTATTAATTTCGATTTTTCACAAAGCCACCTTTATGAAGAAAACTTGTTTATCAATTTTGGCTTCCTCATAGAGGACGCATCGTGAAAAATCGATTAATGATTAAAAATCGAATCATTAATTAATGAAGCAATTCAATAAAAAAAAGTATACGCGTTTACAGCTCTAATCCGCTATTATGATATCTATCTAAAGTATAAACTGTTAAAATACAAAATTTACGTTGCACCAAAATTCGAACCCATTTTCCGATTGTCACGAAATTTGGTACATAACAACGATACTTTTTTTTCATCTTTCTTCTGTATTTTTCATTCATAAAAAGTTTCAATTCAGTCATTGTCAGTTCACCTGAGTAACAATAAAACATTAATTTTTTTTTAATTCAAATTCTCGTAACTTTCAAACTGCTTTACTGATCGTCACCAAATTTTCATCTGTAGAAAATTTCAATACCTTTGGTGATATTTGACGTGAGTTAGAGTAAAATGAATGTTTTTTTTAAATTTAAAATTCGATAAAAACCGAAACAATTTGTTGATTCATTTCAAATTCAATATCGATCGTCATTCAACATAGCTTTATTTGTAAAAAAATTATTTTTTTACAATTTATTTTTAGCTAGAGAGTGTAGAGACATTGTTTGAAAATTGCAAAGTTAAATAAAATTTGAACATATTTTTGAATTTTTTCGAAAATTACAAACAAAGGTGCCTGCCTGATCTACATGTATGCCAAATTTTGGCTCGATTGGTAAGACCGTTTTTGATATATGTAGGTTTTAATTTTGAATGTCGGCCACGTACACACGCACATCCATCCAGACATTTTTTATAAACCACTTTTCTCGACGTTTTGGACCATTCTGACTGTCGTAACATGAAAATCGCGAAAAAAAATTTTACGAAAACAAAGTTTCTTCTGTGAGGAAGCAAAACTTTGCCCCTCCCCCTCCCCGGGATACCCTGTTGAGGGGCTCCGCCCTCGGAACCCATTCTCCCGCAGTCTTCGTCACTGCTGTACGCCTGCTTGTATCGGAAAAATTGGAGTGGAAGTAGGACATGCATAAAAACAACAAACAATACTCTACTGCTATTACTTGTCGGTATTTCAGCTTGTCGGCATTTTGGGTATCGGTCAAACGAATGGCATCCCTGCAGATCCATACGCATATATTGTTTATTCATAAAAACTTCTGATAAATGTATATTCATTTCCTGGTAATTCTTGATAGTGTAAAAAATAAGCTTTTCTTTTAATGCGGGGGGCTCCGCATGAAAAAAACTTTCCCCTATCCCCCTTGAGTCCCTTCTCACTGCGAATACACCTTAAATACTCTTTTTTGGTAACCCTTTTCCCCGGCGATATTTTTCTTGGTAACCCATTTTCTCGGTAACCCTTTTTCCGTGTACCATTTTTTCGAAAGCCTATAAAGTAGCACACGTTACCATTACACATGCGGTTCAGCAGATTGATACAAAAAGTTTTCGTTTCACCAATGAAACGACTGTTTCCATCGACCAGACGCGTGTGTAAACAGGTTTTAACCTGCAAAAAGATAAGTTTTCTGTCGCTCAATCAGCCTGCAAGTAAGATCGAATGGAGGATGGGTAACACAAACGCATTCTTGAAAAAGTCTGCTAAGCGGAACCTTGCAAATTACTTCTTCATTGTTTTGTATCTTTGAGAAAGCTTTGTCAAAAATACAATTTTCAAACAGACTTTTTCGAAAATACTTTTACCTTAGCGAATTATTAATTTATTGTACCGAAATATATCTAATAACCATCTTATTCGCATTCGGAATCGATGAGCCATTTTAGTTTGCGGTTTCGGAGAAATGTGGCGACATAGAAAACCGCATCGATCAGCTGATAACCGCTAAACGCATATCTTCCAACTTTCTGCCCGGTTGGCTGTCGGAAGTGAAAAAATGATTACGACGGGAACCAGAAAAGCTACATTATTCTGCCGAGCTGCAAAGATATATATTTTTTTTCGAGTAACTCACGATTTAAATTATGCGGTATATTTCATGTATTCTAGAAACAGAGATATTTATCTTAATAAGTTGTTGATTTTTTAAAAATTTGCTCAACTCCCTTATCTTCGTGCTCAAAGCACGATTTTGCTAACACAGTAACATTGCGGGTGTGTGTGTGTCGCGCCACCAGCAGAGTGATACATTGTACCTTAAAATGTGCGTCGCAATACGTCGGCACGTGCGGTATATACAGTCACTTGAAGTTTGATACGCTGTCGTGGTGGTGGTGGTGGTGGTGGTCGTGGTAGTGGTGGTAGTAGTAGTATAGTAATAATGGTTTGTTGTGAGTACGGGAGACGCTGACACGAGCTAGCGATATAATTACTATCTGCATAAGCTCTCGTTTGGTTCAACGCGTGGATAGTATTATTGTAGATGCCACTACGTACAATCCGCTTTAACGATATGACTGCGCATGGTCGAGATGTTTACGGAAAAGCTTCTGGCGCCTAGGCGTCCTGATCAGGAAGTAGAAAATCATTATAGAAAAGCTAATAAATCGTGATAGAAAAACTACTCGATCGAAAGGAAATGGATGAATATAAATCAATTTGAACCATTCAAACTGACGATCACAGGTGTTATAAAAAAATTTATAAGGTTTTTTAAATTTATTTTTAATTAATTTTTGCCCACATAAAGTGTGAGATATATTAATCGAAAGATGAGTCGATTAGCTAGTGTAACACAGGGCGACTAATGAAAACTTTTATTCCTGATGTCAAAAAATATATTTCTGGTGAACATTTAGTAAATCTTTTTTCTACATTAATAATAGAGTATTTATGATACTAGAAAAAGGAAATGAAAGTGCTACATGTTAACCCATATCTATAGTTATATGAAGCTGAAGAAATGCCAAGCATGCTACTATTAATATATGACGTTGAAAGTTTGCATCGTTGGAATGCAACGAAATCAAGAAAAAAAATTAATTGTAACGAACCCAAATGATTATATCAGGTATAAAAAGTTATCATAACGACTAAGAACATGAAGAAAATATATTGCACTACATTATAGCACCCTTTACAGGGGTGAAATCGTGGGATTTTTTTTTTCATTTCGTTGCATTCCAATGATGCAAACTTCAACATCATATTAATATTCATATATTGTGAGGTTACGTACAACTTTTTACTAAAAACTTCAACGTGCAACAGTTACATTGCGGCAGCTCCCAGGTGATCAGTCTAAAATTTGGGCGTTATTAGGTTACTTGGTTGAATCCCGGAAAAAGGGTCCCCGGAAAAAAGGAACTCTGAAAAATGGGTCCCCGAAAAAAGGAACCCTGAAAAAAGGCTCTCCGGAAAAAAGGTCACTGGACCGGAAAAAGGGACATCTTTTTCCGGTCTATAATAAGTAACGCTCTCTTATCTTTCATCGTTCAGGCTTGACAGACGTTGTGCGTCCGGCGCCAATGATATATATCTCTATTACCCAGAATTCCCTGGTTACTCAGAATTCCCGAAATGCCGAGAATTTTCTGATTACACAGACTCCAGAATTACCCAGAATTCCCTGATTACCTAGAATTCTTGGATAACCCGGAGTCCTGAGATTACCCGGAATTCCCATTGGCATAGCATCCGTTGCCATAAGCCATAATGACCGTCACTATAGCGACCATTACCATAGTGACAGTTGTCATAGGGACCGTGAATGGGGCAAAGTCGCCCTACTGTGTGTGTATGTATATTGTTTGTTATTGTTTTTAAGGTATTTAAACTTATATTTTGGTAATTCAATCAATTACATACTCCAATACGTGATAGGTAGTCTACACTATATGTTGTCGAATTCTATATGGGGTATTCCACGGGAAGTCTCACAAATTTTGGCTGAAGGTCCATGGGCGTCAGTTTCCTCCTGCAGTAGCTATTTAAATGACAGTTCATTACGGAATCATTGAAAATAAAGATTATCGCAACATCCCAATAATAATAAAAATACAACTTGTGATTTTACACGCATAAAATAATAATATTTAATTATACACCGATACGAAAACCATGGCGAAAGTAGTGCGGTTAAACTCAATGTATTCGCCCTAGTCGCCATTTTAATAACGTGCAGGTAAACTTGGCAACGCCGCAACAGCTAGTCTGCTGACGAAGGAATTCGTACGGGTTTGTTTACATGTTTCGTGTCACACGGAACAGCTGACTGCAGACAGTGTTGCCAAGTCTATATCTTGCCGTCAATACAGTGAATGGTTATTTGTATGGGATTGAATTCACACCTTTCTTAACTTCAGGTGTAAAAGCGAAATGCCCGGTAAAAGGTGAGTTTCGAGGAGTCTACAGAATCTGAAAATTCCAGGCATTATTTCAAGCTTTTGTGTATACACATCTAACCGTCAAGTATATAAATTATTCATTGAAAGTATAACCGCCGCGATTTCCCATAAGAGATACGAAGAAATACGTTAAAATCACTAACTTTTAAATGTGTTTATTTCATATAAAAAGTCGGTAATCCCACCAGATTTTTTGTACGCGTATCCCTTATTGCAGTATGTTTAACATATTTTAAATTTAGGTGTCTTTCTAATAATCACCCTCGCGGGAGGACTGCCTTAATATACTACAAAGAATCTTCCATAGGTGTAGGGTCTCAATCAATTTTATCCCTCTTATTAAATCACCCAAAATGAATTGATTCTGGGTGAATTATAAGATTTAAGAACCAGTAATAATTTGGACATGTTTTAGACATTTTACACCAGCCGGGAAAAAAATGGTAACATTTGTTGAGATATCTCGAAACGGGCGGGACTCGTTAGCCAAATATAGGTATTCCTATATTTGAAATGTTATCATCTCAAAAATGAATACATGCTTGGTAAGGCTCCATAAACTGTATACGATAAGAAATAATTTTAGTGAACAAATAACCAATCTGTTTGTTACTTTAACAAGAAGTCAACTTTTCAATTACGATTTTTTGTTACCTTAAAGTACAAAACATTGTTAATTTGTCATGTTTATACATTTTTAATATAAAATATGTGTGATTTTGGCAAAGAAAATTATCACGGTAAACAAATTAACAAGTAAAAAAACATTGCATTATATACAAATATCAAAGAGTACTATTTTTTTTAAGACAATTGTTGTACTTTTACTCGTGAAACTAATAACGATAGGAAATCTTACAAAACTAAACCTTACAATTGTTTCCCGTAAATTATTTTTACGGGAAACAATTGTAAGGTTTAGTTAATTATTTTTCCCGTAAATTATTTTTGGCAACAAAAATTATTGACATTAGTCTGATAAACATTTGTTGTTAAATGTTAAAAAAATACTTTTAGTTATTCTATAATAATATGTGAGCAAATCTTTCTACTCAGCTTTAATATCAACTAAATAAATATTTTGTTGAATTGCAAAGTTCTCAATTTCCTTGATCAAACATTTACAACATATTTCTTAAATTAACCAAATTTATGTTTTTTTTAATTGCAAGCTATTGTACGATTCCAAGCAACGTGATTACAGTTTCCGTACTTTTAGGAAACCTTATACTTCAATAACAAAATAATCGTGTAGACATAACATTGATACAATCCTCAAATGCTATTATTTTTTTGTCACGTTCGCATACGTGACCTAGTTTCGTTGTTTTTCTCAGATCTGCGTGAGCTGCGAGCTAGGCGAGCGTGCTGAAATTCCGCGGCATTTATAAATTACGAGGCTTCGGTAAAATGCGACGATTGGCGGGCTTGAGAGCTTCTTCTGAAAAGTGCGTAATGGTCGTGAATTAACGGCTTAATAAAAATAAACAAAAAACACTGTAGATAATTGGTTTAACCTCCCCCTTTGAAAGTAATGGAATAGTCACATTTCTGAGTTTAATGAGTTCGGTAAAAGCACACGTACTGTAGTTCGCGCTAACGAACTCGTCCTTGTTATCAGTATCAACCTTCAGTATTTACTTCCTCATAGGAGAAACTTTGTTTTCGCGAAAAACTTTTTTTTTTCGAGATTTTCATGTCAGGACACTCGAAATGGTCTAAAACGTCGAGAAAAGTTGTTTAGACAAAATGTCTGGATGAAGCATGCGTGCATGCGTGTGTGCGTGCCATTTCTATCAATCAACGTGCGCCGATAGATTGAAATTTCTAATGTGCTTGTGTAGAGATGGGATTATGTAGAATTGAGCATGTGTAGAATTGCTATTGAGCAGAATCTTTGTGTGGGGTCGGTGTTGTGCAGAGTCTGCTTCTGTAGAGCCACTGTATTGCCAAAGTCATATCGATGACTGTATTTGAGCACAGAACAAAAATAGTATCTGTGCATGTGCACAAAAAGCTGACATACAGTTGACGAAAATGGCGTCAGTCACGATCTGTCAACCTATGACAGACTGTAACTTGTTGTGCTACACACATTCCTCTTTTCGTATAAACTAGTGCGGTCTGTGACGCGATAAGTGCGAAGTCGATGTGTGAGTGCTCACTAACTCCATGTGCCTGTACGAATTCGCACGTGTCTATCTCTCGCTCTCTCTTTCTTTGTCAGTTCATACCACTCCGTTTTTGTTTGCGAACAGACCAGGCACATTGCGTATACGATAATGCGGCGTTCGACTCCAGTACGTCTGCGCCGGACCATGATCCAACTCGATGACCTGTAATGGCCATAACAGTTTTATGATTGTTATATTAAACGCAATTGTACGAGTGTAACAAGATACAGGGCTGAATGTACGTGTATGCACACATACCAAGTGTACTAAAACCTACACTGTCCGGACAGTCCGATAACGCTTGGATATAGGGGTCACAGACTAGACTCAATTCCAACAACGCATATACTATGTGTCACAGAGAAGAGAGACCGATCGTGCGAAACGCCTGTTAAATTATCAGAAATGAAATAAGAGAATAAATAAGAAATAAAACAATCACAGCGTTTTTACTTATTCCTCATAGAGTAAACTTTGTTTTCGTGAAAAAAAATTTATCCGTGACTTTCATATCAGAACACTTAGAGTAGTCCACAACATCGAGAAAAGTGGTGTAGAAAAATGTCGAAATGTGCGTGTGCGTGTGTAGGTCTAAATGCGCAGCACTATCATTTATACGGTTCGGATAAATCCACAACACCGAAGTACTACAAATCAACACCGATTGTAATTAAATTCAACACCACTGTGGAGTTTCAATAGCTCCATTTCTCTGGTATCAGATGCAATACCGCATTTTTTACATTGTGTTGAAATATTTGTTCAACCTCCATGAGTATACTATGAAGACCAAATGCACGTTTGCCAAATCATGATTTTGAATTGACCATGACAGAGCAACGAGTCGTAGGAGTTGATTAACGCCAATGATACATCGTTAATGTTACTGTTCGACGATAGATCGATTGGCACTATGGGGCGGGTAAACGGAGTGACTTTTTACGATCAATTTATCAATAATTAAGAAAGAATCGGCTTCTTGTGTGTTGTGCTGGAGCCGGATAGTTGGAATGTCTTGTAAATGGTTATCAGCACTTGCCCCATGATACACGTTGGCGGATGTATCCAATAACAATAAGGCTCCTGGTGTATGGGTTTCACATTTAGCTATTCACGTTTTCACTAAAACTATATTCCAAATTATAATGATCAATAGTGAGGTACTACGGGTTAATTACAGAGTATTAATATCATTTTTTTTATATTACAAATATAAACTATCGAAGTCTATACGTTGACGAAGCGAATGGTCTTTCACTAAAATTTGCTGTAAAAGTCGTGCTTCAGTGAATGACTGCTTTAAACGAAGCAAAAGTTGAATGAATCTGGGGGGAAATTAGCAATTTTCGTATTAGATTGAAATTTATTTTAATTTTAAAAAATTGGTATTACAGTACAAAATAGATGATACATGGAAAATTGTAGTTGGTATCCTGGAGTATAACATTTACTGTAAGATCTCAGAGGAATTCTAAACAGTGTAAACACACTAGCCCACAACGCTCTTTCTCTACGCAATGACAACGTGTGCCTTATACTCTCGTTGTCTTGCGCATATAGTGGCTCAATAAATTGTGACTTTTCTTCGTGGCGATAAGTAGGTATAGAGAATGGGAAAGTGATGAGAGATGGCTAAGTCGACAGATTGCGTACGGGTTATAAATACGCAATATCAATCGTTATGCACGCATTTCTCATTTATTAGTGATATGCCCTACTATATACACGTTCAAGTCGACTCTGTTAATACTCGTTAGCGAATCGTCAGCTTTCACGGACAAATGAGACACGTTTTTCATTAAACCAGCGTTACATGTACTAAAAATCGAAACATTGTCTCGCCGAGAGTGTCATGAACTTACAACCCTCAAGAGAAAATAAAAAAATAAGTGTTCAATAAATAAGTATAACTTATTATCTCCTTACACATTACTTCTCTTAATAAATATATCGATTTTTATTCTACTCGTCCCTTCTTTCCTTGCCGGCGAGTAATATACACGTCATGCGAGTAATACCCGTCTGTACGCATTTTACATTTATCGCTTCTAGTCGAAACAAACGTCAATTATGATAACGCGAGGGAAGAGAGAAGTCTTTGTGCTCAAAAGGAGACATGTGATCATATCCTCGATGAACTAATCGAGTGTGAAACGTTTCGAAAAGTATAAAAAAAGGTTTTCACCCATGTAAGAAACGAGTTCAATATGAAATCTATTGTGACGTCGTGGATGAGTGAGAAGTGGATTTTCGGCAAGGAATAGCCAACTCGGCTACGAAGCGCGGTTTTTGGAGGGACAAAACGCGGTTGACGCTTGATGAGAAATAACAAAAAATTTGATTTCTGAACGTACTTTACATTCTAGATCTCGCAGAGTTACTGACTATGGAGGTATCGCAGGAGGTGCTTATATGGGATGAATCGTGGGAAAATGTCAGTGGTGGGGAGGATTTTTGGGACGGAGTCTGGAAACTTCTTATGGGAAAACAGACACAAGTGTGACTGAGTTCCAGGAAAAGCGACTAGTTGATTAGGCGAGGCGTGTCTGGGAAGGGGTAAGAATAAAAAGGGTCGTAAGAAAGGAATTTTGGGGGAATAGTCACGTAGGCGATACAAGTGGCCGGATGGAATGCAGCTGTGTCGATAGCTGCATTTTAGGAAACGGTGGAGATTAAGTATGCGGCGACGGACTGAGCCGCGGGTCAGGAAGTGATAAAGTAAAGTGTGGTCCGGTAGGCTAGAGGTAGGAAGAGTCGGTGGGAAAGAAAAAAGGTAGTCAGAGGACAGGGTCTCGTTACACTATATATAAACTAGGGGGGCTACGCCTCCTGCGCGCTTCGCGCGCCCACCCCCTTTGTCACGATAATTGTAAATTTTCCTTTTAGAGTTTTGTCAACTTCGTAAATTTGATCTATTCTTTATCATCATTCCACATTATCGCCCCTCCAGGCTAGGATTCTCCTAAGTCCCGCAATACTGGCCAACTTCACCCCCTCCCCCCTTCTGCTACACAGTGGTGGCGGCATCGGCGGGCCCATGGGGGACTTAAAAAAATCCAAGCTTGGGGCCCATGTGAGACTTAGAAAAAATCCAGGCTTGAGGCCAAACAATTACAATATATTGAAGAAATGTATTTTGGAGGTTGGGATTTTTAGTCAATCCTGTCAAAAAATCAGATGAAAATTCTTGTTGAGCGCAAAACAAATTACATAAATTTCTTTTGCTCTCAAACAATCTCATTTCATCGGTGAACCTAAAGAATTTAAAGAATAAGAAAAGGGGCAGAGAGTTTCTCTTTTGCAACGGAACTCCGTTATCCTTAGGAAGTAGCACTACACTTGGAAAAACCTATACTATTCTTAGTGGAGCGCGCCTCAATCCCTAGGGAAAAGCCACATATCCCTAGTGAACCATCCATCCCTACGAAAACCTCTATCCTTAAGGAACCCTTTATCCCTTGATGTGATGTATCGTGAGGAATGGTGTGTGTGTGTGTGTGTGTGTGTGTGTGTGTGTGGGAGAGAGAGAGGGAGGGAGAACGTCGCGTAAATACTGCGCGACGGAAGCGTAAGGCAGTTGCGCGCTAGCCATGGGCCGAGCATACGGTTACTTCGTCTAACGCTAATTACCTGTGATCAGTTATTGAACTTTAATTAAACATTTCTTTATTATTATTATAAAGACGCAATTTATTGTGTTTAGATAAAGATGTCTTTGACACAGACACTAATAAACATCACAGACCCTCCCACGAACGGTCTGGCAAATGGTCTAAAGTGTGTGTGAGCATAGGTGTGTGTACTTAAACATTACCCCAACACACACAGACACTCACACAGTCACTCATAGACTCTCACATACTTTACCTACAACCAGATCTGCCATTTTGAATACCTTAACTTTGACCTGAGATTCGTAATCGGCGACCTCAAAAACCTCCGGGTACTAAATTTCATCCTCATCTAATATGTTTTTACATTTTAGTTCGTCATATTGAATATGCCATTTTGAATATCTGAATTTTGAGCTGAGCTGAGTGACGCAAAGAACCACTGAGTTCCAAATTTTATCCTATTCAAGTAACCTGTTGTATTTTAATTCACCTTTTTGAATTTCTCATTTTTATGAGAAATCCGCCTATCCCTAAGGATAGGCGCACTGTAACGATTAGAGGTTCTCTAAGAATAAGAAATAGTTCGATCCCTCAGGGATATAAGGGGTTTCCTGCAATGAAAGTGGAAGTTCCGTAGGGGGAAGAGGATTCCCTATAGATAGTGGGGTTCCCTAATTATAGGTACAGCGGGGTTTGATTGTCTGGCGGTTATAGTTACATTTTTCTGTGACTCTCTCACTGACACATTATGATGCACGTAATTTTTTCTTTAGTTTGTCTGTCCCAGTACTGGTGAAGAACTTTGCTAAGAATGCGTCAAAGCTCGTTGCAAGTATCGGTCTAATTCCGTATTTAGACCAGAAATAAGATCCGTCTTAGTACTGGGCATACACCGGATCTACGCGTGCGATTCTTAGTCATTGATTCGCTTTCGATTCCTGATCCATAGTCATATCAATAATAGGGATGTCACTGAAACTAGCAGGCAGTTCAGCAGGCAGTTCGTCACGTGAGCAGTAACTCTCATGCGCTACCGTGAACGCGGCTACCTCTACCGTCCGCCCATGTCTCTCGACGCGCAAATATTGTTTTCGAAGTGTATATATATAAGCTTATTCTGATTTTAATCATTATATATGCATGCTGGAAGATTTCTGCCAAGCCACAAGTATTGTACACCACCGATAAGATAAGATAAAATAGTTTACTATTGATTTTCACTATTCAGCTATCTCAATCGAGGCACTAAATTTGTTTTCGAGATGTACATTAGCTGGTAATTTTTCTTATACTTCGAATTATCAATTAGAATATATGTTTCAATTTATATGCAATGTACACCAACAGAAGCTGAGATATTAATTGTTTATCGCGAATTTCCACTACCTGGCCACCTCTCTCTAAGAGCCAGTATCGTTAAAAAGGTATATATATACTTCGAAAACCATATTTGCGCGTCGGGAGACATGGACGAACGGTAGAGGTAGCCGCGCTCACGGTATGAGAGTCACTGTTATGAGAGTCACGGTCATGAGAGTCACTGCTCGCGCGACGAACTGCCTGCTGAACTGCCTGCTACTTTCAGCGACATGTAATTGGGCGTTATGTGATTCTTGTATTTCTATACCTACGAAAACGTTAAACAATGAAAAAGTTAAGAGTTTTAGATATATTCAGAAACAGCTATTTTACCGATATTGTGTGAATTAACTGTAGTTGATGGCACTTGAAACAGAAGAGTTTGGATCACAAGTAAGATGTGATTTAATCCTGAGTATGTATGTACAGTCTGCTAGTACAGCTGAAAATTCTGTAATATTATTAACAAACCCTTTTGAAGCATGATAGGTCGTTTTTTAACCCACTTTTTTATTTATCCGCCGCATTTAATGTTTCAAAAATATTCTTTTGCTACAAAGGCCGAACTGTTTCATGTCATAACATCCCCAAGACCCCAATCAATCTGAAAATGATAACAAGCGTTTATAAACAAAGATTTTCAAATAAACAAACCGCGAAAGTCCGTGTTTTTAACGAAAAATGTATTTTTCACGAACCTGTTATTAACATTTGCTTGACATTTGGTTCCTTCAGAAATTCAAAGTTGGAGATTCAATACGGCGGAACAAAACGCAAAAAGTTACTTGATTAGGATAACATTTCGTACTCGAGGGTATTTGGGGCCACTGATTACCAATCTGGAATCCGAATTTGAAATTAAAAATGGTGGATCAAAATACAACAGGTTACTTGATTAGGATGAAATTTGGTAATCGGTGGTTCTTTGGGTCGCTGATTACGAGTCCAAGCTCAAAATTCTGATATTTAAAATGGCGTATCTAATATGACAAACGAAAATGTAAAGAAAAATACTTGTTTAGGATGATATTTGGTAAACGGAGGTTTTTGGGGTCGTTAATTACGAATCTCAGCTCAAAGTTACGATATCCAAAGTGTGCGGATCTGATATTTGTAGGTAAGATTATGAACTACAATTGTAGTCCTTTTATGAGACCCCGGTCGGCCTTAATTTTCGTAAATCCAACGTCGGGGGTTTTTAGAGCCCCCCACCCCTCCGGGCCTATGAGTGAGTGGAGTGTATGTGAGGGTTTGTGAGTGTTCCCTAGTAACTGTGCGAGTGTTGGTATAATGTCTAAGTACACACACGTACGCTCGCAGACATTTAAGTCCAGCCATTGCCGGATTGTTTGTCAGAGGGATGTAACTGTGTGAGTGTTTATGAGTGCTTGTGTTATTATCCAATCGATATTCAAAATTTGTGCTTTATGATTATATAGATTCGGAGTGTACTTGACCTTGAGTGTCAGCCAGTACTGACAACTCTGACGCCAGTGCTACGCCAGGATTGTGCCATTCTGCTATACGTACTTGGAATAAAAGAATTAAATGTAGATCATATTCTATTTTTTTGTTCTATGATAAATTCTTTCACAGATGATATAGAATATATCTACAAGCGATATAGGTAGTATGTGTAGCAGTACGTAATTCTGAGGCGTTCGAACGTCCCCCAGATTAAAGTCGTGGGAGTGAGCACGGAAATAATAGAGTCGCGAGCGCGAGCAGGGAGGGATGTGCGGGTTGTAGGTAAATAGAGGCATGCCATCTACGAGTACGCGGAAAAGATGGGCTGGCACGGTTGAGGCAGGAAGCTGCAACATACTTTATGCTTCCGGTGTGACCAAAGGTTATCCGTTACAGTTTCGTTCACGATATAACACTCATATCTACAGTCGATGTTTACTTTAATGCTGCGGGGCGATCATTAATTATAATGTCAACAATTAAATGAATAATCTGCATATGAAAACATGAAATGGTGATTTCTCTGAAACGGAAACGTAATAAATCAGTAAAAATTTTGTTAGTATAACTGCCGCACGGAAATGGATGATTGATTGATAAACTCAATTTGCAAGGTTAAATATGTTTCAGGCGATTGTTATATTATTATGAAACGAACGCAATCCCGGCGCGTTAACTGCTGTAATGTTTCTGGCAAGCGGAAATTAACCGCATTAGCGCTTTAACTGCACAGTACAGTGAGGAGAAATACACACATTAGGGTGGCCGTTACTTGGGCTTTGGCAACATTTTTTTCTTCTCACCCTAAAAACATAATCAAGGTGTGCAAAAAAAATCCGTGTAAAGTTTAAAAGCGCTCGGTTGACTGAAACCTGATTAACTTTTGCGAAAGGTACGAGCGCTGCAGCGCCCATCCTCTTATGCCAAATTTGACACCAAACTGAACTTGTTTATCACGGAATTTCCTCACAACGAATCACAGGACGAATAACACCTTGACAATGGTTTCCGTTATTCATGAATTTTTTAAAACAGGATACTCGTATTTTTTCGATGCATGTAATAATCCAAAATCTGTCTGTATGTACGCGCTAAACTAGAGAACGGCACAATCGATTCACATGCGGTTTTCACCAATAAGTTCAGATCCGCATCGGGCATGTTTTAGGATACAAGGCGTCATGACGCCCCATCAAGCGAAGAAATTGAGAACGGCTCAGTCCATTTATTCGCGGTTTTCGCTAAACATATGCTACACGCGTAAGAAAGATTTCAGACTACACAGCGTCCCGACGCCAAGCATCGCGACGTCCCATCAAACGATCAAATCGTTTGATGGGAGTTGATTGAGCGACACTCAATCGTCATAAAGTCAATAGCGGCCCATTCGATTCATAAGCGGTTTTTGTTCATGGAACACGACATACGTCTTTAACTTTTTATTTCGAGTAGAAGTGTTTAAAGTAATCGAAGTCAAATAAATATTAACCAGGAATCTTTCTTCGTATCGGTTTTTGAAGCTTTAATTTGAAATACTTTAGAGTTTTTATTCGTTTTACGAAATAAAGGTCCTTAACTGCCCGGCGTGTGTGCGAAATTTTAGCTTGATTGGTAAGACCGTTCTTGAGATATATAAGTTTGAATTTTGAAAGTTGGCGACACACACATACGCACATCCATTCAGACATTTTTTCTAAATCGCATTCTGAATGTCGTGACAAAAAAGTCTCGAAAACAAAAATGGAAAAAAAAGATGAAGGAAAGAAATGTTGTCAAATCCCAAACATCAGCCACCCTAACATACATACACTATTCAGTTAAGCGAACGCTCAGTTTAACCCTTTGAAGCATATAAAAAAACACGGAATTTAATGGTTTGTTTACTTTCAACTCTTTGTTGATACACAAAAATGTTTGTTATAACTTCCCCCAGACTCACTGAGGCCTTGGGGATGTTATGACATCAAACAGTGCGACTATTGTAGCAAAAGAATATTTCTGAAGCATTGATAACGGCAGACAAAAGGTGAGTCGAAAAACGACCCATCATACTTCAAAGTAGGGCTGTGACTTAGATCCGGGTTATCCTGGTACCCGGATAGTAGCATATGACGCTTCGGATCCGGATATTATCCGATAAAGTGTTTCCAATTTTATAGCAATTTCAATTTTTTAAAGAAATGTCTTCAAACGTTCCAAATCTTGTAAATTCTGAGAGATATATGGCTGTAATTTTCCACGAAAAATCACGATTATTGATTATCAAAGATGAATTTAGTTCAAGGAACGGTCGCTATGTTAATAAATTTCGATGTTACTCAAAAAAAAAAAAAAAACAAAACATTGCTGTCGCAAAAAAAAAAAGTTTCAAAATTTTCCGGCAGGTTTGAATCAAAATTCGTACTCATGCCCTAGAACAAGGTTTACGTTCAAATTTGACGGAAATCGGTCGAATGGTTCAAATATTATAATATTTTCTGTTTCGAAAAATGTCCTTCGCGCATTAACTCGCGCAAATTGCGAGATATAGGTCTTAAAAATGTTTTACTTCTGGAGTATGATAAAACAAGTTTTATCAAATTTGGCGAGAATAGATCGAGTAGCTACAATTTTATAACAATGTAATTTTTTAACAATATTTCTGTAAATACTCTAATTCTTCCACTCCATAATTAATCGAACGCCAAATAATAGAAAGAAGAAAATTGGTCATAACTTGGTATGGAGTTGGATATGGTTAAAAATAGGCAATGAAGTAACTGAATCACAAAACAAAGCTTCGTTTATGTGGAAGCCGGAAATTACAACGTGATATAATAACAGAATCTGTATGAAAAAAAGATGACAGTGGAGAACCAATGTCGCAATTCCAATTGTCGCCTTTTTTCTCTTTAAATGAAGTCTGATCTTTTTTAACACTATTTTTTCTATAATGTGTTTTTAACTTTTTTGCATTTATTCGAAACTTACTACTAGACACTAGACAAGTTTTAAAACTGTTACAAAATATTAATAGACGGACAAAAATCTTTTTAAGCCTGTTACACCAACAGTATGGGGAACCTATCACAGGGAGTTAGTTATTTGGTTAGTTAGTTAGTTAGTCAGTGGACACACACGCACATACTTCCACTTACTCGCACACACTGGAATGTGTTCGTTTCAGTGTAGTACCTGTACCGGGCAGAAAAGTACTTTTCTGCCCGCCTTTAGCGTACTCAGGAAAAAAATTCTTTTAGTCGCGGCGCATGCATCAGTGACGCTAATCCGATTTTCCAGTCGAGTGAAAAAATATCAGCAAGAAAAACACAACATTTATGAAGCTCGTCCTTCGCCTGACCTTCGCTAACACAACGTCGAATACTCAGGCCAATTGCCTTCCGCTCCCCCACCCAAGCACTCAAGCACAACGGCGCCGGTAATGTAAGGCTTCGTTATTCGATTTTTTGTGAGAAGGCACTTAGTCACTTGCTCACCACAAAGTTCACAGAGAAGGTAAACGGAGTATTATTTAGATGAACTCGTAGCTTTGTAACTTCCTCAATAATGCCACGTACACTGACGAGTTGGCTGTGGGAACACTGCGACCGATGCAAGCTTTGTAATGATGTGTTGCAAACGAAAGGATCGACGTCTTCGCTAAGTAAGCACTTGATCTACGTTCATGGGTTTATATCTGACTACGAAGGGTGTGCTGCGAAACGCAGGTATTTTTTAACTACTTTTTTTCGATTGTATGCATTGTAATTGAATCAATTTCTTCGTCTCGTGTTTATGCTTTGTTACTTTTTTGGGTTTCTGTAATCCGTTGATGACAGTTTTCTTTGATACTTCCTTCGATTTATCCTTTGTTTTTTACTTCGATCTGCTCTACCCACTTCTTTCGATTCTTTCTCGTTGTTCTTTCTGCTGTTTCGATCCACTCTCGCTCTTTGCTTTGTATTTTCCAAGTTTCCTTCGCTCCATTCTAACAATTCTTGTTCAATTTTTCTCCTGTTTTTCTTTCTTTTTCGTTTATTTTTTTCTGTTGCTGTTCCCTCTTTCTGTAACGATCTATTCCTTGCGTAGTCTCTCGCGCTTCCTCGTCTTTTTCTTCGGACTTTCTTGCGCTCATCGCTTCCTTTTTCGATTCTCGCCCGCTGTTCCGTCAATCTTGCTTCCTCGTAGAGGAAGCTTTGATTTCATGAAAAAAATTTTTTTGTAGATTTTCATGTCAGAACATTCAAAAATGTCTGAAACGTCGATAAAAGTGGTTAAGTGTGTGTGATGAAAGACCTTAAAATTCATATTACCATAACTCGTTAACTATTCGACAGAATCAGCTCAAATTTTAATAGCATGTGGAGTACTGGTGAAACTTCGCTTGGTATACACTTTATAAAAATTACCTCATGCATTCCATTTTTATAAGAGTTTGAAATTTTCAAAAATGTAGGTAAACGCTGTAGCTCAAATTTTTATTAAATGAGAACGAAGTGACACGACCTTTGGTATTGAACTTGGGCAAATTTTGTAAACGAGATGGAGGGTAGTCGGCTATTGGCGGCCAGGTTAAAGAATAAATGCTTTAATTTTTATTTGATACGTTTCGACCCAGATCTGGGTCCTGTTCACTCATAGTTTTTATTATATAAGTTTTCATAGTGTTGTGTGTTTTATGACGTTGTGTGTATGATATGTAGTTTGTTCTTTGAGGTTACCTGTCATTTTGGTGACACTGCAATTTTCGTTATCAGGATGAAAACTTATATAATAACAACTATGAGTGAACAGGACCCAGATCAGGGTCGAAACGTATCAAATAAAAATTAAAGAATTTATTCTTTAACCTGGCCGCCAATAGCCGACTATCCTCCATCTCGTTAATAATTCCGGCCACAGCAACAAACAACCAAACTCTGTAAAGCTGTTCGGTTTTATGGGATTTAGAATCTTTCGAAAAATTGACGTTTTGCTCTAATTCATGTCGGATCTTAACAAATTAACTGAAATTTTCTACAGACAAAAAATAGCATTCAGTCCTACTAAGTACTAAATGATGATGATCGGTAAAGCGGTTCGGATTTTACTAGATTTCAAATTTTTCAAAAAATTAACGTATATCGTACTCGTATGCTAGGTAGTTTGTTTTTATTTTTTTGATTGTACATTTTTCATTTCTAACGACGGTAAGTATCAATATTCAATGGCGCATAATTCTTGAATGGCACGATGTATCGAGCTGAAATATTGCACACAACCAGAGTATTAACTCCTCTTCAGTTACTGTGATTTGGTATAAAAAAATACATTCACACACAAACACAGATTTCACATAATTGTTAAGTTAAAAAAAAAGCGTGCGAGAACGCTTACGTTTTTGTGTTGTTGCAAAAGTAACTACCAAAAATATAGCGATAACGGAATGAAAAAAATGATAATTAAAACAAAAAATGACGCACTCGTCTTGTATGATTTCAAGAAGAATATCTCATTTTGCTTCCTTATTAAATTAAATTTGTCACAAAGCTTTCTCTACGAGGAAGCCAAAATTAATAAATAAAGTTCCTCATAAAGGTGGCTTTGTGAAAAATTAAATTTAATGAGAAAGCAATATACAAATTTCTACTTTGCATCATTTTTTTTTTTCATTCTTAGCTCTGTTAACGTTTATGCTCTTTCACTCCTCTCTAGTTATTTATTGCGATTCTTTTCTATCCATTTTTATTCGATTTATTTTTGCTCATTGCTCTGTTGCTTTCGATTCGCTATCGCTCGTCTTTATCTATTGCTCTCGATTCGCTTTCGCTCATATTTATCTATTTCTTTCAATTCTCACTCCCTTGGGGGATACCCTTGGGATACTTCTTCCATCTTCTTTCTCACTTCTCTTCGTTATCTTATTTCCTATCTTTTGTTTATAATGCTTATGTTTAATTTCGGATCGGCGTACTGATATTAACAGCCGAATCAACGAAATGAATGTGGATTTTGAAGCAACGAGGCCGGAAACTACGACGACTGGTGCGTCTACTTCGAAGGAGAGTATAGTGGAGTGCGAACAAATGGACGAATCGGAAAACTCGACAACAGGAACTTATGCAACGAGATCTAAAGTTTCCCGTAGACGCGTTTGATCGGTTGCAAGTGGTGATCGTTCAGATCGGCCTTGTAATCGAGATCGAACAGAGCTGATCACACAGCGGCTTACAAATATGATCGTGAGTGACATGCTGCCGGTGTCCTTCGTCACAAACATCGGCTTCCGCAATTTTATGGCCTTTGTAGAGACAAACTACAAGATCCCTTGCCGCCAAACTATAAAGAAGAGATTGGTCTACGGTTACGAGCAAATATCAGCGAAAATTATCACCGAGATATCTGAGATATCAGCTGTAGCGTGGACTTCCGATTGTTGGTCATCACGCAGCCAGGATGCATACATCATCGTCACGATACATTTCTTAGATGTGAATTGGATGCCAAAATCATTCACGCTCGCTACTGAAGAGTTGAATGAGCGGCATACGGCGGTAAACTTGACAACTAAGTTAAAAGCGATCATGACACAGAGGAAATTGATTGACAAAGTCGCAGCAGTCATGACCGACAATGCGAAAAATGCCGTTCGAGATCTCGAGAGTCTCACAATTAACGAGGACGTTACCTGCGCGGCACATAGTCTTCAGCTTTGTATCACACAAGCTTTGAAGATATTTGACGTTGTAGCAGTTTGCAACAAAGCGTCGAAAGTCGTTGCACATTTCCAGCATTCAAATATCACCGCCACAGCTCTGGACCGGAAGCAAGAGTAAATGAGCATCGAGAAACTGAAATTGATTTAGAGCTGTAGAACGAGACGGGACAGCACTTTCGCGATGATTGGTAGATTGCTATGCAATAGAGGTCCAGTCATCAGCGTACTATCCGATCGAATGATAACTTCTCCTGCAACTGCAGAAAAACTGGAAATCTCGGAGCGTGAGTGGTCGACACTGGAAAACTTGCAAAAAGTTTTGAAACCTCTACAGGTGGCGACGAAAATATTATGTAGCGAGTCTGATGCGCCAATCTCGATGGTGCGACCAATTATGTCACATGTTCACTAACCTCTCGATTTGCATTGACGTACAATTTTTCCGTCAATGTAAACGCGAGGCAAGTTGCGAGCTTCCTTGATCCTCGATATAAAGACTTATACGTAGAATCGCCCGAAGCTCGAGACGACATAAGATTGTTTGTGCGTGGACATTTTACAGAGGATCTGACGGATGATGTAGAAATAGCGAGTCATGAAACGGCGATGGATTTTTTGTTCCAAACTGCTTTCAAGCGGAACAATTCTGAGGCTCAATTTGGAAAATATTTGACTGAACCTGAAATTAGTCACAATATGAATCCGTTCGAATGGTGGTGGTCTCGAGAAAAAACGATATCCGGCGTTAGCGGAACTCGCAAGGCGCTACTTGTGTATTCCTGCAACTTCGGCAAGTTCTGAGAGAGTATTCTCTATAGCTAGCAATATCGTCAGTTCAAAGCGAAATTGCTTGCTTCCCGAAAATGTAAACCTCCTGGTGTTTTTCTACCAGAATAGAAAGCTTCTTTAGTTTAATTTGTTATAATACGGGTACTTCTCTCTTTCTGTCGGTCGTAGATACTGGGTATTCGTGCCCTTGTTATTTAGTTCACTAATCTATTAACTATACTTACTACTGATTTTCTGATGAAAATTCTCTATGAAATTTATTTTTTAGATTACTTATATTTTCGCCCCTTTTGCTTTACTTAATGTACTTCATTGACTCTAATCGTGACATTTCTACTCCTATCATCTATGTCAAACAAAAAAATTGTTGGTATGCAAAATAATTTGCCATTGATTCAGTATTGTATTTTGCACCTCTTCCTCGTGATCAAAACCCATATAGAATTCTATAAAAAATCTAGAATTTAATCTGGAAATCTTTTCTGATGCATCCTTAACGGGCTGGGGAGCGGCGTGCGGAAAAGAGACAGCACGGGGCTCGTGCGACGAGTCAGAACGTTCATTCCATATCAATTATCTGGAGCTTAAAGCAGCCTTTTTTGACATAAAATATTTCGCGAAAAATTTACCAGGAATAGACATCTTACTCCGAATAGACAACACTACAGCCATCTCTTATATTAATAGAATGGGTGGCGTTCAAATTGTCAACCTGAATCGTATCACTCAAGAAATATGGCGATGGTGTGAAGACCGAGACACTGTTTTATTCGCGTCCTATATAAGCTCGAAGGATAACTTCGTGGCGGATGCAGAGTCGAGAAAGGTGGAACCGGAAACAAAACACGAAATAGAAAAAAAATCCTTTGAAAATATATCCTTTATAATTGAGGCGTTCGGGGAACCGCAAGTTGACTTATTCGCCAGTCGTATCAACGCAAAATGTAAAAAATATTTTTCGTGGTTCAAAGACCCTAACTCGATATCTGTAGACGCATTTATAAGTTCATGGATGGATTTTTACTTTTAGGCCTTCCCACCGTTTGCCATTATTTTGAAGGTTCTTCGCAAAATTAGAGATGACGAAGCAGAAGGCATAGTGGTCGTACCGGAGTGGCCTACGCAGCCCTGGTTTTGTCTCTAAAACCAGACATTAACTTACTAACTTCTTGTGACAGGAAGTCTCACCCTCTTTGGAACGCAGGTTACCCTGGTGTTCGGCAGGTTGTTAGGAAAGGATTCAAACTGAGAAACACCCCCAAAAACATGATAGAAATAATGTTATCATCTCTAACGGAGTCTTCCCTTGAACAGTACAATTCGGTGTTAAAGAAGTGGTGGGCTTTCTGCAGCGAAAATTCGATTAACCCATTCACTAACTCGACTCGAGATATCCTTGCGGGGCTGACGGATGCGTTTGAAAAACGAGCCTCATACGGCACACTGAATTGCTTGCAATTGGCAATTTCGTTGATAGTCGGAGACGGTATCGGTCAAGACCCAAGTATCAAAAGATTTTTTAAGGGTGTCTTTAATCAGTGACCATCTAGGCCACGATACGATAGTACTTGGGATCTAAAAGTTGTTTTGGATTATCTGTCATCCCAACCAGATAACAAAAGTATCTCTCTAAAGGATTTAACGTTGAAACTGATCACTTTATTTACTCTGGTCATTGGTCACAGACTACAAACCTTCGCGCTAATAGACGTAAGAGACGTTCAAAAAGCCGCAGCGTTTTTCGAGATAAAGATCCCGAACAAGATAAAAACCTCGGGGCCGAACAGGAATCAACCCTGTTTGATCCTACCGTTTTATATTCAGGACGAGAAAATGTGCGTAGCATGAACCCTGAAACACTACCTACAGGAAACAAAGGATATCCGTGGCGCTTCAAACTCTCTCTTCATTTCCTTCAGGAAACTATTTAAGGCGATAACATCTCAAACTCTGAGTAGATCTGGCAAAAAGCGGAGTTGACACGGAGACTTTTACCGCATGCAGAAATCGCCATGCCTCAACGTCTGCAGCGAAGGGGCACGGTGTTGACTTAGATGTTATTCGCAAGACTGCCGGATGGACGAGCAACTCGTTAACATTCGCAAAATTTTATGACAGAAACATCGTGAAACAATCCGATCTTTGATTCATAATCACAACAAGCGTGGCGTATCACTTATGTAGCCAAAAGCATAGAACAATAAAGTTCAGAGTTCCTGTATTGTTACATGGAGTGCCGTAACCATGTTTAAATATCTATGGGTTTTGATCACGAGGAAGAGGCGCGAAATACAATTATAGATTAAGCGAATTTACCTAGTGAAGTTCGATCATAATTGTATGAGCGCCTCTTCCGAAGTTATCAGTCTTGCCCTTAAATCCCGGGTCTATGACCTTTCCCTTAAGTTGTGGCACAGCTTTAAAGAATGAGCTCGGACATGGCGTCGGTAGAAGCGGCGGTTGCGTCGCTTTGTTTAGCTTTCAAATGGTGGACATTGATGCTGGGTGTCCTACGGGTTTCGATCACTTCGGAAGAGGCGCTGATAGAATTGTGATCAAACTTCACTAGGTAAGTTCGTTTAATCTATAATTTTTTTTCTCTTTGAAGAATCATTGAAAGTTTTTTAAGATACTCGAACAATATTTTCTATTTTTTATTTTAAAAAACTATAATCATAAAAAGAAAAGTGAGGCTATAAGATAGATTTTGTTATTACTTTAATACTAGACTCAAGAATCAAATTAATAAAAGTCGAATGATATTATAGGTTCAACTGATTTTTTTGTATACGTTTAAAAGGCACCAATTGTGAACTATAAGTTAGAAAAAATTGTTCAATTGCTGTAAGTACTTTAAGGTGTTTGATCAATAAAAGATTTAGATGTCAAAAAAATATTGAAATTCAAGAGAAAACAGTAAAATTCCTTAAAGAACTTTAAGGTCTTTAAAAAACTAAAATTTGGAATCCCACAATACAAAAATATTTACAAAAAACAAAGATAAAATTATGATATAATTAATTATCACATTATTAAGTGACTCAAGCACCAAATTGACAAAATTCACATGAAATGATGGGTTCAATTTAAAACAGGTTTAAGTGGCACCAATTATGACCAATAAATTAAAAACGATAAAAATAATATACATTATTATTATTTTAATACTAATATAAAGAAACGAAAAAATATGTGCAAATATGTATGAAGCCACCCAGTATTTCTCCACATATTTAAAAAATATCAAATGTAACCAATAAGTGAAAAAAAACAATAGAATCGCTGAAAATACTTTAAGGTGTTCATGCAACTGCAATTTGAAATCTCACAAAAAATAGTTAAAAAACCAAATTAAATAAAATGGGCAAGATCTTGTAAATTAACACAATTTTTTTACCGATTTGAAAGGAAAATGTTGTGAACAATAAGTAAAAAATTGGTTTGAAAATAGAAATTAAATGTTAACACCTCGAGTACCAGCATCTTAAATTTGTGTCACATTTTTGTTAGTAGCGAATTTTATTTGGGGAAAATTGGAATTAATCGCTCTTATCAGTATTGTTGACATAAAAGAACGTCAAAGCTGAGAGTAATACAAATTCTCTTGAACTTGAGGTATTAGATAACTGACATTTATTATACTTATGGGCTCGTTAGACGATGGAATAAAAAACGCTGCAAATTATATTGGCACATCGCTTCCTCATCAGCTCTGCTTGATGGAAAGTACGCCCATTTCACTTTTGGCTTCCTCAAGAAGCTTTGTTTTGCGATTACTTATATCAGAACTGGACAATTTGGCACAACGCAAGAGCCAAATTGTATTGTGAGAGCTGCTGTAGCTCTCACAATTTTAGTATAGAGACATTTTTTAAAAAATTGAAAATCGCGTAAAATCTGAACGGCTGAACCGATTTTCCCAAATTTAATACCAACCATTGGTCTATAACAGTTCAACTTTGTACCAAATTTTAGCCCGATATCTCAAAAATTGTGCGAGCTAGAGTATGCACAGACATTTTTGAAAAAATTCAAAATCTTGTCGAAACAAGTGAATTAAATGGAATTTGCCCAAATTCAATACCAATCCTCGTTCTATGATAGTCCAACTTCGTATCAATTTTTAGCCCGGTATCTAAAAAATTGTCGGAACTAGAGCGCACACAGACATTTTTTGAAAAATTCAAAATCTTGTGGAAACAAGAGAACTGCATGGACACACGCACACACACACACACATACACACGCGCGCGCGCAGAGACGCACGCACGCACACACACACACACTTTTTTTCTAAATGTGATTTCTCGACGTTTTGGAACATTCTGAACACGCTTCTTGAGGAAGCAAAAACGATCAATTTTGTTTTATTTCAGTCTTGAATATTTTTCATTGCATGTTCTCATATTTTATGATAATGACGATGAAACTGGAAATAATAATGGCAATAATCGTAATGATAATAATAATAATAATAATAATATTTTAATTATATATACACGAACGTAAAATTGTTTGTTTATCATACAGCGTGTAATACAGTTCGAAATAAATTCATCGTTCTCTTCGAATTGCGAGTTGGTCCATTGTTATCACGTTACTCGCGCTGTGATTGGTCCAAATAGGCGCGAGATCCGTTCGGGACCGGGACAGAGTTCGTTGCTGTCAAGTGAACGTTTTGACAGTCTGGCGAGTGAGCTTCGTATCCTTGCACATCGCAAGGTTATCCGGATTTTTAATATCAAAAGTAGTGAATATTTCAATTACTACATCTGCTTCTCAAATTTTAATGACGTTAGGAGCAAGGAGATGAAAAAAGCTTCTCAACATTAAACCGCGGATCGACAATAAACCTCCGAAATTTGAGATTTATATGTGTACTACAAACCTCCCATGAAGAAGCTGACACTCGAGCAATTATGAATATTGATGATGGAAACAATTTAGAGCTAAAATACTGAACAGACTCAATACGATTCATCACATGAGTATCGTATCGAGTAATACTATATTAGAGCGTTGCGTGTCTCATAATCGCGCGCGCATCTCATATAATATAATATATATTTATATTTATATTTATATTTAGTATTTGCAGTATAACTTAGACCGATACAAATTTTAGGTTTTTCAACGGTCTTCTATCATTCTAAACGTAGAAGAAATCATGTACGTAAGCAGCCAACGGTAATATAGCTACTGGTGAACTTATGGTTTTACAGCTCGGAGGCATGTGTCGTGTTACGTCCAGTCGAACTTATTACGTGTTCGTCTCTTTTGGAAACGCAACGGCGGTCTCACTTCTGAGTCAAGGCGTAGGCCCTTTACTCGGGGACGGAGACCTCACCTTTGACTGCCAAGGACTTCAAGTGGGTAGGGAAAGATTCTATGACACAGCGTGTCACAGGTCGCGTATTGTTTGTAGAAATAAACAATGTAACTCTCCAATTTGGAACTTTTACTCACTTGTAGTTTTATTTTTCTTCTCCGATGCGTCGTCGATACAATTGATGCGTAATTCTAATACTTAAATTCTTTAAGTCTAGCCACGCAGGGCTAACGAAGTGATTCTACTTTTGACGGACAGAGCTTTGCTCGCTCTGTAGAAAATTCGGTGATATGTGTCGCAGAGTAACGATGGTAATGAAATAACTCGTTTTTAGGCAAATCTTAGCGCTTTATATACTATTTTGTTCCTATGGGCGTCGCTTCGCCGAAAACGTTACACAAAGAAAAGCGTGAAAGACGTAGGGATGACACTCTCAGTTTTATGACATTAGGCAAGTAGGCCCTTTGTGTGGCGTGCGGCTAGTTGGGCACGTGCAGCGTTAGAGAGAGCACATGTATGTTTACGAATTTGGGTGGAAAGTAAAAAGTGCGATTAGGTTGTTCTATGAAGACGGTTATGAGAGACGTAACAGTCGAGTACGATGGCGGCATATAACCACAACCGATCCGATGTACGTAACTATCAGATCGCTTATGTTTTCAATCTCGTTTATGAATTCGTTGTCCAATTACTAATTAATTAAAAAAAAATAAAAACTGATTGAAACATACATTTTTAAGTTACTAAACCGGTTTACAAAACATCAATAGACGTAAATAATTGCTTTTCCGATATTATCCGTTATTATCCGGATAATTTCGGATTACCCGGGTTCCCGGGTCGTTAGATCCGGATAACCCGAAATTATCCGGGTATCCGGATTCCAGTATCCGGATAGTTTCGGGTTACCCGGATCCACGGATGTGAAGCGTCGAATCCGCGAGATCCGAATAACCTGAGTACCCAGATACTCGAATAAATTCCAGCCCTACTTCAAAGGGTCAAACGGTAATCCTGTCAATATCCCGCTTGATTATACTTACACAAGCGAAGAGTTCGCTTTTGAGATGTTTCTGCATGCTCGTGAATCTGGCACCGGCGAATAGCTACAAACCATCAGAAACAACGCAATATATTCCTATTTATTACTCACTCACGAGACTTCCTTTTATGCTATATAGTCTGGGTCTATTACAGTATATGTTATGTGTGCATGTATCCTACGACGGATCTCCTGACGCTTTGGCGCCACTTTCTGCTAATAAAAACATCGTAAGCAACGCGGCGATGGTAAAAGACTTGGGAAGAGAGAAGACAAACGCAAGACTGCGTCGTCGACTACGAAGACGAAGACGAAGACGAAGACGAAGACGAAGACGAAGACGAAGACGAAGACGAAGACGAAGACGAAGACGAAGACGAAGACGAAGACGAAGACGAAGACGAAGACGAAGACGAAGACGAAGACGAAGACGAAGACGAAGACGAAGACGAAGACGAAGACGAAGACGAAGACGAAGACGAAGACGAAGACGAAGACGAAGACGAAGACGAAGACGAAGACGAAGACGAAGACGAAGACGAAGACGAAGACGAAGACGAAGACGAAGACGAAGACGAAGACGAAGACGAAGACGAAGACGAAGACGAAGACGAAGACGAAGACGAAGACGAAGACGAAGACGAAGACGAAGACGAAGACGAAGACGAAGACGAAGACGAAGACGAAGACGAAGACGAAGACGAAGACGAAGACGAAGACGAAGACGAAGACGAAGACGAAGACGAAGACGAAGACGAAGACGAAGACGAAGACGAAGACGAAGACGAAGACGAAGACGAAGACGAAGACGAAGACGAAGACGAAGACGAAGACGAAGACGAAGACGAAGACGAAGACGAAGACGAAGACGAAGACGAAGACGAAGACGAAGACGAAGATGAAGCAGAAGTAGAACAAGACGAGGTGTGCGATCCAAGGCCGGCACTTAAAGAAGATACCAACTTCGTCTTGGCTACTTTTATTGGCTGACCGTAAATCTTCCGGAAGCCTTCGTATATACCTGTTTGCATAAACAATGTGAGCACGGATAGATATACATGCTTATTATGTATACAGACTTACTATTACGTCCACACTTTTTTACTTTTAATTCCAAACGCGACAAAGTTTGGTTTCGAGACTACGTGTTTGATCTTGTGGAGCGTGTATGATAATTGAGACGAGAAAACCTTTAAAGCAATCCATTAAATCAATGATAAATGCCGGAAAGTATTATTTTGTTCGTTGATGTACCTAAAAAGGATGCAAAGTAGAACTTTGCACATTATCCTTATTAAATTTCATTTTTCACAACGCCACCTCTACTAGAACGATTATTTATTAATTTTGTCTTCTTCATAGACGAAGCTTTAGGAAAAATGAAATTTAATGAGGAAGCAGTATGCAAATTTCTACTTTCCATCGATTTTCATTGTAACTAGCGATTTTTTTATTTCGTTACCTCTATATTTTTGGTAGTTTCTTGTGCAAGAATACCCATAATTTGCGTGCATCGCTACCCATAATTTCTCTGTTCGAATATCTCATGGAATCCCAAACGGGTTTCCAACATGGTCTTATAAAGAGTTTTACATGATATTTTAAATCAATAACTCTTCCTACTTTTAGTCCCGTGTGGCTTCCTCCATGGTTTCCCATACGAATTTTTCATATGAGTGATGTCCCTTATTAGGTGTGTCACTTATAGAACGATTACCACCATAAAGGTAGAGTATATCACATCGGAAACTGCAAAATTTCGTCAGGGCTTAGTAGCCCTTTACGACGGGGACAGAGACCTCGCCTTTCGAATGGAAAATGTATAGGATTACTTGAAGAACCTGTCGAGCCGCAGGTTGTTTGCACTGGAACCCTCTTTAGCGTCGTGCCTTCTTGCTTTGGCTTTGGGTTGACCGTTCGTAAATGACTTGTGGACTTCGAGTTCATTTTATGATGCGATAATATTTATTTTGCACTAAAGAAATACCGCAAGTTTACGATGCACTTGTCCAAAATACAATATGTTTGTCACCGGGGCTGAAGATAGAGTCGGAGTTAGTCGGGTATGCGGCTAACTTCGATGTCTCAATAATTGTTGTTGTTCGTGAGTAACAAATACTTTTTATACCCCTATTTGGCTGAAATAAGAATGTATATGTTATTGATTATGATGATCATCGTGCAGGTATTTTGGGAACATTTTTTTTAACCTCCTACATCATGAAACTATAGTTTGGGCCATGACATTGAATCTCGTTGAAGTAATTTTTTTTATGAATTTGTTTAGATTCGATGCAACGGGGTTTCCTATTTCCCGTTTGTTTAAAACGTAAGAAGAAATCGACCTTCCGTTTGGATGTGTATAATATTTTTACTGCACGATGGCGCTCTGGATGATAGCGTTTGATAGCTTATTCAATTTTATTTAATTCAGCACATCGTAGAACATTTTAGACCACATGGTGTCCAAAAGAAATTTGAATTTGCGTAAAATAATGTTTATTACCTTTAAAGAAAAGTTTATCTAAGACAAATTGTTAACTTCCTCGTATTCCTACCGCACCGCAAAAATTTGTATAAAATTCGCCGATTACATGTAAAAATTGTATTTAATAAAATCTAGCCATTTAACTGTATCAAAAAAAAATCTTTTTTGAGACAATCTAATACACATGAAATATGTTTGGAAAAAGGTTAGGCTAGGAAATATTATAGTATAATGTAGGTTAGACAGTCTCCATTGCATTTTTAGCTGATAACAGTATGAGGACGTCTTGGCTGCCATAGGATGATGGTGGGGTGTACAGACATACGTGGACTGGGGGGAGTAATCGCGGCGCCATGAAGTGGAGGGATCTGTAAGCGGCCATGTATTGGCGATAGTGGCTCGTGCAAAGTAAAGGTGTCAAAGTGTCGTAGAATACATTTAATATAAATAAATAATGATAAACCGTCGGTAAGACGCAATACGGAAGCAAAAATATTTAATAAAATGTACTGAAGAATTTAGTTAACCCATTCATGCACCAAGCTCTCGCTAAATCAATGACTATTTGAGACTCGAGCCTTGCCCATCTTACACTCTGTCACAAGTCCAACACCGCGTTTGAAAAATACATGGGTTATGCGACATCTCACAAACTATCGTTCCATGTAGATTCTTATATGGTTTTCCACATGGGAAATTTTATCCCATATCCTACGTGGGCCACCACGTAGGAAATTTCTCCCTATGCCTCCCATACGGCGTTCCGCATGAGTTCCATTGATTTCCACCATTCCACATGATTTCTTTCATGGACCACCATTCGAGACATTTGTCCCCATGTCGCCCTACATAGGACCCGCCTATACATAGGAACTCGTACTTTTCCATGCATTTCCACACATTCCCACGCTATCCCTTCCCGGATCCTATATGGAAATGTTCAATAGGGAATATTTAAAAAAAACATTACAGAGACAAAGACTTTGGCATGTGAAGCTGCTACGCAATTTCACAATCTTGCGGCACTAATCGGCTTTTGAAAAAATCAACTTCTTTTGATATTGACGTGATTTTTCATACCCCTTTCGTACCACAAATTACCGTTCATTAATCATTAATTTTGATATTATAAAGTAATGTCTTTTTCCACTTGGCAATTTATGTTTCTGTATTATCGTACGAATTTTTATTTGGACATTTTATAGCAACAAAATTAATTATACGCTGTTGAAGCATCGCTGATACATGATGTGCGCGCCTCATCGTGTGCGATTCTCGCAACGAAGCGTTACATTTTTAAGAGTTACAAGTTCCAACATTGAATCTACGGGTCCTCGGCTTTACTATTTGTATGTTCAGGTCACATATAAGAATATATGATAATCGGTGTGTATGGTTGAGTGATACAAAAGTCTCGATTTGCGTTTTATATAGGATTCCCTCAGCTTGGCGAAATCAGTTGATAGTAACTTATAGTAGTTAACAACGATCACGAAAGTGGCGCCTTCGGTATTACTTGAATAGCATATAATCATGGGGAAATAAGTCGAGATTATGCGAAAACAGTTACGACCTGACTTCAATACTCGATTCTCAACTACTTTCACCGCAATTATTGTGGATTTGTTTAATAAAGAAATCTACCAAGTCAACATTTACGAATGTACGATAGAATCACATACTCTTGTACCGGCAATGCATATAGCTGCATAGAAGTGTGTTCAAAAATATACGCGGCATTCCATGCCAATTCGACCTAGGTCTGACCCTTGACCTGCCCGATCTGGTCCACGACTTTTTATATCATTATTCCGTCTCTAAAAGGCCCTCAGATCTTTTTTTACATTTTTTAAAATTTATTTGGCCGACTTCCGATTTTTTAAAGAAAAATACCGTGGGTCGTCGTTTAAAAATCTGAAAAAAAATTCAAAAATGCTGTGTTAAAATCAATATTTATGTGCTTAGGCCCACAATGTCTAGATCTTTGCTTCCATTATTATTCAAGTTTTTATCGGGTAAAACATTCAGAAAAATTAGAAGCAGGAGTTAGTTCGCTATCGGCTTCAATATTTTTATTTATGACAAAGAATTTGCGCGAATTTTTTCAGATCTTTTCGAAGCGATTTCAATTAAAAAAAAAATTGTAATCATGAATCCTTTGATAAGCATTGCTATTACTAGGTTGTTGGTGTTCGTGTTTTTTTTAGGTAGAACAGACAAATGAAGTTATCATTTTTTAACTATTAGAATTTTTATTTATATGCCACAAGAGAATCTGAATAAAACTAACAGAATCTGGCATCAAAAACAACATTGTTTACCAACTTGGTAAGATACGATGACATGTTTTTCATCGACAAATTTCAAGATTCACAACAACAACAAAATTGCCAATTCGTTAAAACATTTTCATCGTATAAATTTATATTTATTAAAAAGTTTATTGAAAAAATTATTTACATGATCAAAATCTTCGTTCCCACAATTTAATAACTATTTGTTGTGGTGAACACCTACACACACTCGTTAAAAAAAGAACATGAACATCATTGAAATACTAAAAGAAATTTGTTTTTTTTCCTGTCAAAGGATTTATGACTAATTTTTTTTTTAATTGGAATAACTTTTAAAAAATCTGAAAAAATTCGCACAAATTCTTTGTTACATACAAAGTTATTCAAGCGATAGACTACAGTGCTACTGATTTTTTTTTTCAAAAAAAGAATACATTTTTTTTAATTATAAAAAAAATCTATACATCTTTTAGAGTCAGAACAATTATATAAAAAATCGGGGATCTGTTCGGCGAGCTTGAGGGTCATGACCAGGTCGAATTGATATGAAATACCCCATACGTACGGTGAACATACACATTTAGATAACAAATATGGTAGACACTACTCAATATGCAGACGTGTTGGTAAAACGTCACGAATAATTTTGTTATTCATCGTGCGAGCAAGTAAGTGAGCTGAAGGAAGCAAAAAAACAAGTTATGGGGAGACGGAGTCACTAGAAAAAACGAGAAAGAGAGTGACTAAAACTCGTTGTGGTATGGAAAAAGAAGTCGCGTTGTCAATATTGCGAAAATAAATGTTTATTTTTAGCCTCACTTGCGTGGGTGATTGAGCGTATAAAATTTATACTGCCGAAGCGTTGGAGGTGGAAGGCGACGGACTGAATGTACCAATCTCGTTGGCGCCCGGCTCCGTATGCAACGTTAGCAAAATAGATTTATTGAATCGTTAGACGAAAACTCGTCTGTACGATAGTGTCCCAAATATACAAGTGAGTAGTGTACATGAGACATACTCTTCTTGAAATCGGGCAGATTTGTGTGTTTTTTGACCGCGTATTTTTGGAATCCAATGAAACTTTTTTTACGTTATCTATACATGAAAAGAGGAGACCCGTATTTTTTTTTGTATTGCAAATTTTTTTTTTTTTATTCAAATAGTATGACATTTTTTCGAAAAATAGACGCGAATTCTCGTTCTGAAATTAATATCTCTGGTTCTGTCTGTCGTAGCGCGTTAAACCAAAGCGCGTTTTAAAACTAAAAGAACACGCTTTCATAACATATTTTTCTAATAGTCGTGAAATAGCAAACTACTATTGTTATAAACAATTGGAAATTTAAACAATTTTTTTTACAAATTTCGGTATTTATATATATTTTTTTTAATTGCATTAAATTGTTCCCGCTATTCTGTAACTTTTACCATTTTTTTCGCGATGGAGTCTTGATGGACACTATTTTTTTTTTTTTTTTTTTAGAAATCGATTTGCCCGGCTCGCGTTCTCGGACGTCGACTGTGCAGAGCAGAGCGTTGGAAAAATTAATTCTAAGAAATTGTAATTTGTTTCCAAATTTTTTGGCTGATTTTTATATTAATCTGCAAATTATGAACTAGGAAATGATATTTCTTTTGTGACATTGCGATTCTGGAATTTGGCATCCGACTACAAAGTTCTTGGACTTGGTGCAGCAAGAAAACACGGATATTTTGCATAGAAATATCATCACCGCTGCTTGTCGGCACGACGGATAAAATCGTGCGATGAGTTGCCTTATGGTGTCAGGATCTTTGCTCGTAACGATATTGCAAAAGCTTTCACGGACTAATGCACGTCAACACGTAAATAAATGCATCTCCGATAGGGCGAAAAAAGTCGTGTCTTTGATATATTTACCAGAGAAAAGATCAAATCAAATACATTCTTTTCATATTTTTTCTTTCAATTAACTAAAATTTGCTTTCTATGAAATATATATATATACTTCATTCCATAATACTCGTTATTTGTTTTGAATATATTTATTTCTGTGACTTGACGTTAATGGAATAGCTTACACTGAAAAAGATTTACAAGATTAATCACGACTAAATCGAAGTATTTAATTTTTTAAATTGAACTCAACTAAATTTTTCTATTAGTCAAATGTACATGTATTTGCTTAATGGACTTAATTATTTGAATTACAGTGAAAGCTCTCAGATGTTACGTTCACGTAGCTTACGATGGCAGGTGGTGGGGGCGAACGAAGTGTTCGCATTGGAACAGGCGAGGAGGAGAAGTGTTACTTTGTCAACATGATTGGCCCTTCGCATAGGTTACTTGTCCATGCATTGGGTAACATGTGAGAGCTTCCACTGTATCTATACGTTTTATTCAATGAAACATATGCGTGTTCTTGGTTTAATCCTTGTTCTATATTCATATCAAAGATACTTGTTTCTAGGAATCAATACTCATGTTTTAACGTTTTTTAATTAAAAGTTTTTGTCCGCCATTTTGAGTTCAAAATCATAATCAGCGTTGTCAAGAATCTTCGAGTATTGAGTTTCAACAAAATTCAGTCGCTTTTATACAAGAGTGTCTTACAATGGCGACCATTTTGAAATCCGAAATTTAGGGCAAAATAACTTTGGAATCGGTTTTAGGTATCTCGAAAACCCTCTATGCATCCACATCCTCATGATCCTGTCTGTTATTCTTACGTTTATTGTCTTCAATTTAAGTATTATATAATGAAAGTACAAGAAATCCATGTACTCGGTTTGCTCTAGTGGTTAGCGTACTCGGTTAGGTAGTTTATGTAGTAAATTTGGTAGTAACCGGTCGAAAGTGTAGAAAAACTAGTAGACAACTGAGTGGCAGCGATCGACCTTTGTCCAATAGAAATGTAGGATTATTTAATAAATCCTGATGATGTCTCGGTCTAAACAATTTTCTGAACAATGACAATAGAAAAAGAAAATATGTGTGTGCTCACAATTAGTGAAACATATTTATAATAAATCTCCACAAATTAGTGACAAGGCAAACATAGAAATGTTGAAAAGAGATTTTCCCTTTAACGAATGGCTCAATATAATATTATGTAATCTTAAACATAATTTATTTTTAACAATTTTATCTTTCAAAAGACTAGAAGACACCTTTTGTCCAAAAAAAAAAAATTAAAATTGCCAAAAAAACCATTAGATAGTAACCATATTACCGCTACTTAATTAGAACTTACTGTACTCTACCGGTGAGTAGAACCTAGTGATGCGGGTGAGCGAGACGAGCGAGCGTGAACCGAGCTCGAGACTAACGTCTCGATTTTGACTGTCAACTGATCGAGACAAGTTCGAGATCGTGAACATAGCGATCGTCCTTTTTTATTGTAACGGCGAGATTCGAGATTCTCGCTCGTTTCTCTGAATCATAATAGTTCTTCGCACGCGCGATGAACCGAACTCTTAAATCCGGTCTCGGTTCTGGAAAACGAAAATGTACGGAGTCAGTTGGCAGAGCAGAAACGTCAGAAATTGAGCGAGACGGAAATGCTACAGCAGCCGAGATTATTACTCAGAATACCGCACCGGACACCAGAATATCGTGCGAAAACACAAAGACAGCGAATGATGACCCGAATTTGAAAACATCCACGGCGTCTATCAAGCGTCTTCGTGATCAAGCGTTTAACATTAATGTCGACGAGAACAACCTCAAATTCGCCACATGCAAATTGTGCGAGGGTCCTCCCAAACGAATAAAAATGTCCGATGGAAATACAACCGGGTTAAAACGACATCTACATCGACAGCACCCAGAGAAGTTCGCAGAAATTTACGGGGAAGTGGCTTTAAAAAAGGTATTAATCACGAGCGAGAGATTTGCAAACCCTTCTCGATGGCCTAAAATCTGAAAAAATTCATGCACACTAAAGATATTGAAAAGATTAATTTGGCATAATAATAATTGCAAAATGTTATTAACAAATTGATAATAAAGAATTTGTTTAACAAATATTTCGGTAACCCAAATTTTTTTGTAATCTTTAAAATTTCCCATATTTTCCGTGTACAAAACACAAATTTCAAAGATTACTTATAAATCTGAAACAATTCATACATATTTAAAAAAAAACGAAGAAACATTTCCATCCACAAAAAAAACTTGAGCCACCGAAATCTTTATAAAACAGTTTTTTTTTAAATATTAATTTGTTAGTAACATTTCGACTACCTTCTTTTAATATTCCGTCGTTGACAATTTTGACTCCCACCTTTTTTTCCTACCTTCGACTGCATAATCAACTATTGTTTATTCGTTCGTAAAATAGTACAGTAATATTTCCGGTACTTTTTCAGAACAGAGAAGTTTTCTCCCAAGTGAAATTGGACGATATGTTGGTCGATTATGCTGCGAAGAAATATTTGCCCTTCTGTTTCTTTGATGACGAACCGACTCGAGATTTATTTCACTACCTCAATCCAAGTGCAATGGCTCCGAAACGTGATGCTTTTCGATCGAAGGTCCTCGCACGATTCTCCAAAATGCAAAAAATAGTAATGGAAATTCTGCAACAAAACTCCTCGAAGATATCCTTCACCGTCGACGGCTGGACGTCGGTGGCGAACAGATCATTCTACGGTGTGACTGCGCATTTTATCGATGCCGACTGGACAATGAAGTCACTAGTTATCGATTTTGCACCTTCGAATGGCTTGCATTCTGGACGAGACATTGCCGCGCTATTTTACGAAACCTTAAAACGATACAACATTTTGGATAAAGTGCAAGGCATAACCGTCGACAACGCGTCCGCCAATACTACGTTCCTTCAACAGCTTGCACCACTCATGGCATCTGAGGGTGTCGTATTTGACCCGATAAATCAGCATTTCCGCTGTTTTGGCCACGTCATCAACTTAGCAGTAAACGATATGCTACGTTTGATTCAGTCTAATATCGAAGAAGAAGTTGAGATGACTGACGAAATGACCGACGAAGACACACTTGACGATAGTGAAGACACTTCATACAACGACTGCTCACGAGTACTGACAAAACTTCAAACACTGTTTAGAAAGATAAAATATTCAGAGCAGTGGAGCACGAAACTAAAGTCGTGTTGTGAGACCACGAATTCTGAAATGCACACTCCAAATCTCGGAGTTGCGACACGTTGGAATTCAATGTGCGACGTGATGGACGCTGCGCTCCAAATGAAAAAGGCACTGAATTTGCTCTGCGAGAACAACACAGAAATCGAAATTTATCGGTTGTCAGTCACTGAGTGGTCATTTTTAACCGAACTTATAAAATTCCTACGACAGTTCAAAGTGTTATCTACTGCTCTGGGTGGTGAGAAGTACGTAACGTTGTCGTTAGTCGTGATAGGAATCAATTTGATGATCGATAAATTGGAGACCTATATACTGCGATACCAAAAAACATCAGCTGACGATCCTGTGCGTGAAGTAATATGCCAAGCGGCCATCGCAGCTAGAGATAAACTGGTGAAGCACTATGTAAAGACGAACTGGATTTATTGCGTAGTGCTTATCCTCGACCCGTGGCACAAAGTAGAAACTTTCGAGCAAACGACATGGGGCAAAGAAATGGCGAAAGAATCGATTAAGCAATTTGAATACATATACCGTACAAGTTATTATCAAAAATCGCTCGATCAAACCCTTTCATCGGTTTTTCTTTCACCCAACAACCCGGCTGGTGTCGATACTAGAGACGATGATACCGATGACACGATCGATTTAGGAGCGTTATTCGAATCGGACAAGACGTTAGAAATAACGAGTTCGCATTGGAAAAAAGAATTAGATGAATACTTAAGGCTGAAACGCGCTGACAAAAACGTTAACGTTCTAGAGTGGTGGCGTCAGCATGAAAAGATTTTTCCGAATTTCGCTTTCATGGCGCGAGACTTATTTTGCATACAAGCCACATCAGTTGCAGTCGAACGTTTTTTTTCGAAAGCATCCTTAGTGATAAGGAAACATCGAAATAGGCTCAATTGCGAATCAGCAAGATCCATGTTGTGCTTAAATTCGTGGACTACTTGCAGCTTGTCCTCACAAATCATAGCAAAAGCAGCAAACGAAGATTGACATGTCTTAAGTTTACATGTCTTAAGATTTGACATGTCCATAAGGAAGATATCTGTGATGAGCTTTTGAATCTATCGTATAACACAATGTTCCTCTGCGTTGAAATACTCCTCTGTGCGCTGTTTATTTATTACCGATTAAATAAAGAGTCGTTTCATCATTTATATAAGTGTATTTTTCGTGTAATTTTCTATTTTTCTGAGAAGAATATGAATTACCAAAGTCCACAAAGGCGACACGCAATAAATATCAACTACTCACACAAATTTTGTAACCTACGATTAAAAATTATTCGTTACTTTTGAAATTATTTTGAATAATTTTGAAATAATGAAATTAATCTAATAATTTGTCACTCGTCCTAGGTGTACATTATCTATTACAGAATATAGTCCGCCCATTTAATCTACACATAACCTGTACGGTTCGAGATGTAAATAATCATTTCCGAGATTCTCGCTCGATCTCGCCTGAAATTCCAGCGATTTCGAGACGAGATGATGGTTAAACGTTAAAACGAGCGATCGAGACGAGATCTTAAAATAAATGACATACGCGAGAAAAAACGTGCGAAATTCGAGAAATTCTCGTCTCATGTCGCATCACTAGTAGAACCAGTGCAGATTTATTTCCTGAACAATAATAATGCAAAAACGAGAAGAGCGTGTGTGGTCACATAAAAAAATGTAATAAAACAAGTCTGCAAATTAGTAATAACATGCACACATAGGGGAAAAACTTTTTTCCACACTCGTCGATTCGGAGATCAAATCGATTCGAAGCCGAGTATTTGATATCCCTAATTATATAATTATATAATAATAATAATAATAATAATATAGAGAAAATGCTGTCAGCTGATGCACAAGTTGCTGTCAATAATTATGAGAAATGTCTGATAAGTGAAAAAAGTGGTTATAGATTTCCAGAAAATGCCGCTTAGATCAATTGACTACGTAAATCGCCTCGCTATAAGAACGATTGATTAGAGCGAGTATAGGTCGCCATAATTACGGTTTTGACCGATAAGGGCAATGCACTCTGATCATGCCGCTAATACTACGATCAATTTGCCCGAGAATGCAAAAACCATGAAAAAGAGGGATTTATCGATGTCAATTATCAAAATTATTGGGTCACAGTACGTAGACGAAGTTGTGGAATGGGAGTTCGAGAACGCGCGATTAGTTAACTGCTGTCATTCGTATTATAGACATATCGTTATTGTATTTGTACGTTTTATTTGACGTGGAGAAGGATTTTTTTATAGCTCACAGAGACTCATCATTAGTGGTAGACGCGATGACCGATTAACCCTTTGACTATATGCATGCGATCATTAGTGAGGGAAACACACTGTGATACACGTATCGTTTTGTTGAATGTTGACGAATGTTTTAAATAAAATAGAGTGGCTTAAATATACATATTTTTTTGAAACTTTGCCTTTCTTTCCTCATAGAGACTGGCTTGTTCCATGATTTTTTTATTTTCGGGGTTTTATGTCAGAATACTCGGAATGGTTCAAATCGTCGAAAAAAGTGATTCAATTAACCCGCTTTGATTGCTTTGATTTTTATCAAAATGTATGCCGGCATTTAGATTCTACGTCTTTTTCGGATTTCAAAATGACCGACCATGTGAGACTTTATTGCATAAAAGTGACTAGATATTGATGAAACTCGGTAGTCAAAGATTCTTCAGAACGCTGGTTATGAATTTGAACTGGAAATGGCGGATAGAAATGTTTCTTTCAAGACCGTTAAGGCACGAGCATTGATTTCTATAAAGAAGTAACATACAACAAGAATTGAATCAAATAGAAATACGTTTCATTGAATGAAACGCTTATTTAATTCAAATAATTAAGTCTATTCGAGCCAAACGTACTTCACAATTAAAACAAATAAATATACATTTGACTGAAAAGAAACTCCAGTTGACTATTAAAAATAAAAACGAAATACTTGAATTTGGTCTATTTAACTTGATCTTTCTTTCTGGTGAACAAAGAATTTATGTTCAAGGTGTTTACGCAACAACCGACCATGATCTGACATCTGCAATAAAAAAAGTTAACTTTCAGATTTTTATGGAAATAGACATTTTGAGTGTCATCGATTCAAAAAAAGATATTCACTAATTTTTGTCTGTCTGTGCCGTCCGAAAGCTAAACAACATCAGAAAGAAACTGCAGACTGCACTAAGATTAACGGTGTAATTTCTATGAATTAAAATGCGAAGAATACCTGATTTTCACATTTCAGGTAAAGTACGAAATAGCCTTGTTTTTTCGATCAATTACGGTAATAAAATCTATTCCCGGATCTCCTTAATGTTATTTATTAACAATTTTTTCATGCTTCATGCTTGTATTTCATGTTGCTACGAATTTTATTCATATTGATAGACGGAGAGAAGGGTGTAGTAAAAAATGCGATATATCCCGTAGAAAATGCCAGAAAATTTTAGTACGGGGTGACTACCACGCCACTCTAGCGAACTTTATCGTAAAATTCGATAAGTTCTACTAGGCTTACTGATAATTTAGGCTATGATAATTTTAGCTGGATGGTAAAACAGTTTTTGCTAGAAGGTAAAACATATTTGTTAGAAGTTTGATCGTTTTTACCAGAAATCGCAGTAATATCGGTGTCGCTTTCGTGCTTCGACTCGAAAATTATCTGTGCTGATGTTTGGATGATTGTTTGGCCCGTGCCTTTTGCTTCCTCAAGGAGCTTTGTTTTCGTGAAAAATTTTTGTTTTCGAGATCTTCGTGTAAACGTGTTCAGAATGTGTATATGTGTATATGTGTGCGTGCGCACACGCACATACACATACATTTGGTACAAATCACTTTTCTCGACGTTTCAGACCATACTGAGTATGCTGACATGAAAATCTCGAAAAAGAAAAAATTTCACGAAAACAAAGGTTACTCTATGAGGAAGCAAAATTAAATTTCACACAGCCAGACATTTCGCGTGTATCACTTTTCTGAACGTTTTACACCGTTTTAAGTGTTATGGCACGAATATCTCGAGAATTTTCTTTTTCACGAAAACTAAACTTCCTTTATAAAGAAGCAAAATTACTAATGAGAAGCATACTACATATTACAAGCAAAATGGTGACGCGATTGTTTTGACCAGCCTTGAATGCGGTCTCCATTCCTGAATAAACTTCTGATTAAAGTGGTAAATGAAAATATTTCCCGGCTGCTCGTATTATTGTCTGGTGTGCGGAATATGAAAATGCACTGCACGTCGACATTTCGCATATGACTCCGGAGCCGCGAGATGAAGAGGACGAAGGAGTAGGTGAATAAGAAATCGTGATCTTTTTACTAAGGTGATGTGATAACGTGATCCGTCTCAGGTACGTTCATATTCGTATATGAGCATGTTTCATTTTTCAACCATATTTGTATTAGGCTGCTGAAGTTTTTGACAAATCACAACACGGGTCTCAATCAAATACTGCTATGATTTCTACGTTATCGACCTGACTATAGAGAAAGATCTCTGTTAAACCCTCAAATATTTTTGTTGATCATCATAATGTTTGTCTGATTATACTTCACCAATTTAGTAGGAATTGATGAAGCATCCAGATTGAAAGATTTTTAATTCTAAAGGAATCGTGAAAATGTTCCACTACAGCCTGAGATCGAACTGGGAACTCCAATAATGACGTTATAAAAGACAACCCTCTCACTTTGCACTTATGAAATCAAAGAAATGATAAGAAAGAAAGGAGTATCGCATTTTCCGACTGTGTCGTTTATAAACTACCATTAGTTGTTTATCGAATGTTGGAGAAGCTGACTATGGTACAGGTGGGCTCATCAGAAACAGGAACAGTGTCAAAAACAGGGCCCTTTACCATTCCTTAGGTGATTTATATGAAAGTTGGTGGGAAAAACAATGCACACTCTATATAGCGTTGAAATATATGTTATCACCGTAGAAAATGCAATACTCAATTGTACACCAAAGGATTGGACTTATTGGAACTGCACAGTGGTGTTGAAATTAAGCCTTTATAAGTCACAGTAGGTGTGACCCAATGCGAACTTCTATAAAATTTGACCTACTTTATCGATTTCAACCAAATTCAATACCAAAGGTCTCACCCACACCGATAAAGTTTTATCCCAAGTTTCAGCCCGATAGCTGGAAATTTGTTCGCGTTAGAGTGTTCACAGACATTTTATAAAATTAAAAAATCCAACAAAATCAAAATGCTTCAATCTGTTTTTATAAAATGTGTACCAAAAATACACCTGACTGTACTGTATACGGCAAAATAATTTTGAAACGATTCAATTCAAACACGCACGCATGCATCCGAATACTTTATCTAAACAACCATACTCCACATTTTAGACCATTCTGAGTATGCTGACATGAAAATAGCGAAAAAAAATTTCACGAAAATAAAACGTCCTCTATGAAGAAGCAAAAAGGGTGTAAAGTAGAGCTTTGTACATTGCTTCGTCATGATCTTTGAATGTTTACAAAGCTACCTCAATGAGGAAGTAACTTGATCTATTTTGGCTTCCTCATAGAGGAAAGTTTGAAAGGTTAAAAAATCGTGTTTTAATTAAATAAATGAATAATAAATGTTTATCATTTCTTGCTCTCTTCTTAAATTTCAATTGATTTAGTGGTATCTGTTGACCCGAGTTAGAGGAAAACGTTAATTAAAAAAATCAAAATACCATAAAATCCGAACCCCTTTACCGATAATTACCAAATTTAGTACATTGCACTGCAGAGTGTTATTTTTCGTCTGTAGAAAAGTTCAGTTCATTTGGTAAGATTTTGCGTGAGTTAGAGCAAACTGAAAGTTTGTAAGTCTCCTCTTTAAAATTGAATAAAAACCGAAACTAAATACCGATTTATCCCAAATTCAATACCATTCGTCATTTGACATAGCTTTATTTATAACAAATTATTTAACCGATAGCTAAACATTTACAGCAACCAGAGCACGAGCAGACATTTTTCGAAAAATGCAAATTTGAAACAAATTTGAACAGATGTTTACATTTTTTTTACACTTTTCACAAACTGAGTGGATCACCTGCTCCATATATGTGCCAAATTTTAGCTCGATTTTTAAAGCGGTTCTTGAGATATGAAGATTTGAAATTTGCATGCCGGCCACACACACATACACGCACATCCATCCGAACATTTTTGTAAACCACTTTTCTTGACGTTTTGGACCATTCTCAGTATAGTGACATGAAAATCTCGAAAAAAAAAAAATGTCACGAAAGCAAAGCTTCCTCTATGAAGAAGCAATATCCTATGGAATTCGAAAATTTCTGTCCATATTGCTCGTAATTTTGACCTATTAATTTCACGATAACAACATCACACTAGTCATAATATGATGCGAAAGTCACGTATTGCGATTACGACATACGCAATTTTTTTCGATGATATGAAGACGATTTTCATAGGCATTTTTCTGCAACGTTTCTAATAAAAATGATAAGTGAGTGCCTAAACATCATTTTTTGGTTTAATTTGAAGGCGCTTTCGTGAGAATTTTTTTTCCAAGATTTTCATCAGTTTTTATTTTTATTAAGACTCCGAGTGGCCTAAATGTCGAAAAAATCGTGTGCGTATGCGGATTTTATGGAGATTATACATTTTCGCGTAATTTTTTTGAAAAGGCTATAACTCGAGAACTGTTCAAGCAATTGATTTAAATTTATAGAATGTCTTATTGTTTGATACTGAATTGGGTGAGTAACGAGTAATCCAATAAAGACTTCATAATTCTGCGAATTTTTAAGTTTTTTTTTTTAAACGCTTCCTCTATGAGGAAGCCAAAGTTGATGAACATACTTCCGCGTAGAGATAACTTTGTAAAAATTTTAAAATAATAAGAAAGCAACGTGCAAGGTTCCATTTTGCAGCCTTATTACGAATGCTGTCACTTTTATCTTAAGCTAAATTTCGCTATACCAAAAATGGATTCTAATCTCGCTGATAATTCGTAACAACGAAGAATAAAACAGATGCTTTCAGAGTGTCATAAAAAACGCGAAACCACTAATGAATCATTACACTCATTCTCGTCTCTTTTTCCATTATCAGCTCCATCTTCATCAGCTAACAAACAATAAATATATTATTTATATATTGATAAATATATTTTTAATAATGTACATGCGAGCTCAGTTGAAGAAATAGTACACGAACCTTTTTATACATTACGCAAATAATTGACGAATTATATATAAGACCCGCTATTTGGCAACCACTGTTGTTTACCACGAGCTGCCATATACGGCTAGCCACGTTCTTTTGCTCTCTATCAGCGTGTGCGTTAAGTTTCTAACATCGTAAACTCTCACGCTGATACACTATAGGACTGTTAACACCTACCTTATGGACACAAGATCGAGCATATTGCTCACGTGTATCTTTGCCGAGATTCTCCTCCTACTCCCCCCTACTGATTCTATACTTATATTTTACTGTATGTGTTTGCACAGTGGCACGAATCCATTATCACCTAGGACGCGTGCACTTCAGCAACGAACGGAGCGTGAAGTCCACTACACTGCTGCAATACGTATGCATTGCTATAGCGCCATTGCACATTGTGAATTTGCACATAATGCGCCTGCCCGAGCATTAGAATTCTAAGTAGACCTTTGAACGAACTTACCCAGGTTTACGATACCATGTGAACGTCTGTGTGGTCTCAAAGAAGAAACTTCTTTCAGGATTCAACAATCACCGAAGTATGTTTGAAAAATAATGTTCACAGAGTAAAATCGCAATTTCGTCATTGCTACAGAAAACATCTTTACCATCCCGCGCAAAAAGAAAAGTATTGCAATAGTATTGAAAACAGTATGAAATGTAAATAGTCTTAAGTATGATCTATTGGACTGAATAATACTAAAGTGTATTAGAACAAATTATTAGTTTTCAGGGTCTAAGTCGATATTTTGACGGTTTTCGGTATCCAGGTCGATATCTCTACAGCTTTTGGTGTCTAGCTTTGTGTCTAAACGAACGGCATCCCTGCCGAACCATACGCATATGTAGCGGTTTACTCATAAAAGCTTCTGATAAATGTATATCAATTTCTTGAACATTTTTGACTGTACAAATAATGAGTTTTTTAAATTCGTTTCCTGTCCCCTTCAGCCTGGCCCCACCTTACTTATCATACGTGAGGCGCACACACTTTAAAAATAACAGTTTCGAATTGTGACTCCTGAAAGGCTCGATATTCATTTATTCACAGTATAATATTCACAGTATGATATTCTTTCCGCGATTATTATTTCTATCTGATGTTGTTATTCGCGATCTTTTTTTCGGGTGGATATTTTTTCGTCCGATTTTTTCCACGGATATTTTGTCCAACGGATATTTTTTTTGCAATGTTTTTTCCGTGGAAATGACATTCGGCAATGTGTTTTTCAACAAAACGACAATACGTCCGCATAATTTAACTTAAATAGTTCTAATAATAGCCTGATAGTGTAGTAATTCTTCACTACCAAGAAGTGTCTGTAATATAATCTCTTCTTATAATACCCACATGCACTTGTTTTACTATATAGCTTTATATAAATGTACAAAAACCATTCGTAATTTCAATAGCCGACAATGACTTACTTGTACGTCAAAACATGGAAGACTGGCTGTTTTTCGATAATCAATATTATGCAAAAAAAATGTATTACCCGTCTTTTTTTTTCACGAAAATTCGTATTCTGTACCTCTGTAGTAAGTGAATTGATACTTGGGAAAACCTATTGATACATATAATTGATATATTTCAATAAACATAATAATAACGTCATAAATAATTATATTCTTCCGTCACGTAAATATAGCTTTACCTTCGGCGGATAAACTTGTCTAACCTCGACGCACGAATACGCGAGACAGCCTCCTTCTGAATATGCATGCAAATTCCACCCTGTTTACGAGCTCTGCGGCTGACTGCCATCGGACTCGCTTGCTCCCTCTCGGTGACACGGATATTTTGTCATTCGCTAACGCAAGTGGCGCCCAACGACAGCGAGCGACGCGCTTCAACTTCACGCTTCAGGTAACACCGATTGTTTACGATGAAGAATTTATGGCAGTTACGATGACGAGGTGCGGTGACTAAAGAGATGAAGCGAATATGTAGTATATATCGAAAGCTCGATTTTCTACATACATGCAATCACTGCGAACGATAGCACTCGACTTTCCATTAATAAAATTAAAGCCTTTCACAGTTTATAAGCCTCTATATTTTAAGTTTTAAATCAAAACCTAAGCAATTTTTTTGTTATAGAAAATATTCACTATTGCGCAAAAGTTATAGAATTTTGAAGATTTGCGGTAAATCTACTATTCTAACTTGCTGAAAAAAGCTGAGATTACCCGAACCGGGTAGTGACATCATCATTATAAGTGGATAGTGTAATACAGTGGTTCTACGCGTCAACGACTCTACACGTCACCGACACTACACGTCACCGATTCTACACGTCAGAAACTCCACACGTCACCGACTAAACATATATCAATCCCTTCACGTCGATGAATTTAAATATCACCGACTCTACACAACCGACTGGACACATGGTTTAATTCGATATATCCTCAACTCTAAACATGCATCGACTCTCACCAGCAACACAAGAAAATGTTACAAGAAAAATTCGCCGCAACAGTACTCTATACATGTGAATCTCTACACAACAAAGACGTGCTCCTGGTATACTCCACACATGACAAGAAACCCAACAACTGACGTTCCCTCTTAAAATGATGGTAACCAATAACTCAAACAGCTATACCTTGAGAACGCCTCGATAGTTCATGCTCATTTTTGGCACACAAGTAGGGCATAGCAACCACTTTATTAATACAATTTGTGTATAACGATCCCTCCACGATTAATAAGTTAGAAAAGCATGCTAAAAAGATGTCACAGATTCTATTGCCGTTAATTTATAATAACAATGGTCAATTTTTAAGTGTTTAAAATTTATGAAAAAAAAAAAAAAAATTCTTAAATTTCTCTCACTACCTTTCAACAACAAAACAATCGCAAATTCTAAAATGATATGACCTTACAATGCGATAATAGCACGATAAAACGACATTAGACTCATTAAGAGTGCATTCTTGAAAAATATCATTTGGAAATTGTGCGTCGGGGATCTTTCCCTAAGATATCTATCGACAGCTCGAATTAAGACATCAAGTTAATACATTCCAATGAGTTCAATCGATCAATCTTTGTCGTTGAATCGACGAGATAGATATAAAAAAATCTGGTTTATAATCTCCAAGATTAACATTTTCACAGTCTGATTGATAAATATTACTATTTAATAGTATATTATACGCGATACAAAGTTGTATGCGTCGACTTATTAGACGATATTCTGCGATATATAAAAAGCGAGAGGGGTACTCGAGGTGGTTACAAGTTTTGTGGCCCACCTGCATAAATAAATTGACTTAACGATACGAGGATGGTTTTGGTGCGGCGCGAGTTCAATGGAGAGTATACATACGTTGCCAAGAGACATTAACCCAAATCTTCGGGACCTGAGATGATGAGAAACAGGAGATTCGAGAGCTTCGTTGAAGTTTACGTGACCGCGGGCGGGGTCTTAACCATGCGAAAACAGCGAAGTGGACATTGAGCGATCGGTGTCCTCGTTGGCAAGCCGGTGCAACGATTAAAAGCCAGGTATTGCCAGTTTCGAATGCCTTGTGCTACGTGAGCTATCATATACTGTAAATTCGTATTATTATGTACTCTTCATTAAGAAGGTTCAAAAATGTTCTTTTTAATAAAACTCTTCATGTAGATTTGTGCACCTTTTCGATCCAAAATAGCTTACACATGATAACCCAAGTTAAAATGTGGAACCTCCAAATACCCTCTATTGACTTCACATGGATAAAATATGTCATATTCTGAGGTGTACCGAAGAATCTAGAAACCGTCTCACTCCGCAGAACGTAATTACAGGTTTAAACTAAAAAATTTCACACTGTAGCACTTCTCACTCCAATCTCTCTTATATCTATATAAATGAAGCTGAAAGTTTGTGTGCATATTTGTGCATTCTTTAAAGAAAGTGGGTTCTTTAAGTATGTAGGGTACCCCAGGGATATAGAGTTCTCTAGGGTCGAACGGTTTCCTAGGGTTAAAGGGTTCGCTAGGAATAGAGGTTTGAGAGATTCCCATAGAGATGTATGGTTCCCTAGGGATATGTGGGTTTCCATAAGGATGGAGATTTTCGTTGGAATAAATAGTTCGCGAGAGATATGTGTGTTTCCCTAGCGATGTGTGGGTTTCTCTAGGGATTGGAGGTTTAGTAAGGATAGTAGGTTTTCCCAAGTATAGCCGTGTTTCGTAAGGATAGTGGAGTTCCGTTGCAAAAGAGAAACTCTCAGTCCCGTTTTTTTACATACTCTTAGGTTCATCGGTGAACCTAAAGAGTTTCTCCAATGAAATGAGATTATTTGACATTTATTGGACAAAGGAAAACATTTCTTCACAATAGCAATAAATGTTATTTCCGGAGGCTCTGTCGAGAGTTCTGGCAATTTCAACTCGGGAGGACCTAAGAAGAAATAATACTGTCTGAATTGCCGTACAGATTTTTCAAATAGGCCGATTTTCGAAGACTTTTTCTAGAATTGAAAAATCAATTTTGACATTTTCTAGAGCATTCAATGGTCTTGTATCTCATTGTACACGCTTTAACCCATAGTATTTCGGGTATTTTATGCTAATTCCCCAGTGCCCGACACGGCCCTCTTCGTTGCGATTTACTATTGTTATCAGCTATTCATCTGAGTGAATGGTGTGTGCTCTATTTTTTTCGGCCATTTTACGTTTCTTTTAAAAGTAAATTAAAGTAAAGTGTTGTCTACAAATTTGATTAAATTCGTAAGTCACTTTAAATGGTTATACAAACCTTTTCAAACCACTCACTAAAGTGAATAGCTGAAAAAATAGTAAGACATATTGAAAGGGATTGTTTCTAGGATGGCGTATTGGCATAAAACCGTTAAATTGTATGACCTAAAAATCATAAATTTATCTAAAAACATCGAGAAAAAGCATGCCATTCTCTATCTATGCTGAGAATTGTCATATTTACAAGTAGTAATTGATTATTTGTGTATTGATAAAATGTAAATTTGAATCAACGTCTGGTCCATGAGATATTCCACATGAAATCGGCGGGATTTGGGTGTTTTTTGACCTCGCATTTTTTTATTCGAATGAAACTTTTTTTACGCAAACTATACCCAAAAAGAACATACCTGTACTTTTTTGTTTGGCCCCATTTTTTGCATGGCGAAATTAAAAAATTAATATTTCCGGTTCTATTTGTCCTAGGAAGATGAACCAAAGCGCGTTTTAAAATCAAAAGACTGAGGGTCTATAAAATAATTTTCTAGAAATTATAAACCTGCAAATTATTATTGTTATTATCAACTGAAAAATAAAATAATTTTTTTCGAAAATTTCGGATTAAAAAAAATATATTTTTTAAAATTAAATTCTTTATTTCATCCGGTAACGTTTACAATTTTTTTTGAGATGGAGATTTGATGGACTCTCCCCATTTGATGAACTCTCCCTCGGCAGCAAGTCGGCAGCCGACAATAGGAACTCGACTCGATCGAAACTTCAATCGATAACTAGCCGACATTGGCCTTCGTGGCTGGCACGACGATGGTCCCCAGAGTTCTGGTGACGTTGGCAGCCAACATTTTGCCGACGCTTGCGCGTCAACCGTAAATTTACGTTTCACGGCAATATCGATTCAGTACTTGTAGTCGAGATGCCGTCAAAATAATTAACTAAAGTAGGATTAAAATTAATAAAATAATAAAACTTATACGATTTTTCTTAATTGATGAACGAATATTAGGCAATTCCATCGTTTCTAATTTCAAAAAGACGAAGTACATACAATGATTTCACTACTTAGTAGTGACATAACAGTTTTTAGAAATTTATTACAAAAATACAATAGTGAAAAATATTGAAAATGATTTAACTCGATATATTGAGTTACATACAATGATTTAACTACTAAGTAGCCATCATAACACAATTAAGAGTGCATACGGTGTTAATGAAGTAAAACAGACGAGTGATTTATATACATAATTCGACACTAAATTTTCCAAGATGAGGATAACCGAGTGGGTAAGATCATGGACGACTAATCCCAAGATTGCAGGTTCGATCCCCATCAACGCCGGAAAAATTTATCCTTGTATTTCCAAAAAATAATGGTGAAAAAACCATTAAAAAAGAGGTTAGAATGATTAAAAAGCATTGGACGGTTGCACAGATCGATATTTTTTTTTATTATTGATTTTTAATATTTTTTATACAATGTCGGCTGAGCGTCGGCACCCAGTACTGGGCGAACGTCGTTTACAAACGCCCTGCCGTTGTTATCATTTCGACATGATGCCGACGCTACACCGACCTTAGCGACAATCTACCGCCAACGTTCCCACGTCGACCAGCACTCGTCCGACTCGAAAACCGCATCTAGGCTATTTAAAAAAAGAAATCGAGAAAGGTCTTTGTCCGCCGCACGTTCACTGACGCTGACTATGCTGCGTAGCAGATTGGAATAGTTTATTTTGTCAAATAGTGAGAGAAACCCAAACAATTTATGCATTCTGATGTCTCTACAAACAATATAAAACGTTTTAGCTTGAGTAATAAAATCAAATTGGAAGATATATAATTGGAGCTTGTTGTGAGACTCTACAGTCCAAAACCAAATTTTTATTTTCTGCCCCAACCTTTTCTCTTTCATCTTTCAGTGTTATCCTTTCAAAGGACAAGCCTAAAATATTCGGGTCTAAAATGTAAACTCAAAAGAATAATCCATATAATAAAGCAATTAATTTTATGATTACACTGAGTTTATAACAATAAGTCATGGTGAATCGATTGTTCACAGGTATCAGGGTTATTTGACCGTTCAGTCGGTCGGTCGATCACACCAACTCTTTTAACATTTTATGACCTGATAATCCTTCGCCCCCACCGCGCTTTTTCGTTTCCGGCAAACCCAAATATTATATGCGATTTTTGATTAGCCAATAGAAGTTCTCCGTCAGGTTTTCCTAGACGAATCTCTCAGTCTGCTCATCGCATTTATATTCCACGGTAACAGAGTTTTTGAAATCAGTCGCATTGTAACGAACGATAAACACAGAACACAAAAACAGTGCACGTTTAGCGAATTTGTCATACCGAAAACTTTATAGCCAAACATGACTGAACATAGTTATCCTCTGTGCTTCAATCTTTTTCAATTGGAAGGACATACAGTCGGGACCGGAAGGTCCTCAGATCTGTTACTGTACGACAACTGGAAAAGTTGAAAATCAATAAAACGTTGGATCGCTTATTGATCAGTAATACCTGTCGATTGAAACTTTCGAAAGGATCAATCAGTACGGTCAACACTGAAGTTTCGTCTCCATCAAAACATACAGATAGTGTTAAACCTGTGAACGTGTCATCTCCAACAAAACGTTTTGACGTAGTGGGGACAGCATCGTTGTCGAGTCTTGACGATATTGCAAGTTTGCCAGACGACGAAAGTGTACGAACCAAATCTACTCAGAAATATTCGTTGTCATTTCCAAAAAATGAAGATGCAATTACTGTTTTGAATAAAATCTTACTCAATTTAGGTGAATCGTCAATTAAGAAACGCAAGTTACCTCAACAATCGTACCGTGTAAAAAAGTTTGAAAAAGTCAGTGACGTGCTTCGTAAAAAAATATTCGGCGTAAACAATACAGATTAGACGGACGAAAAGGATAATAGTACATTACGATACGAGTGTGAAGTTGCAGCTCGACCCGAAGGCGAGTGTTGCTATCAAACGAGCTGAGAAATAGGTTTTTCGTCGAGTATCGTACGAAATTTTACTTGGCAAGGTGCGAAAATGGGGTTTGGGCACGCGAAGTGTGCGTGAAACCGCGTTTCTCGCTCCGAGTGACATAAAAGCAGTGATGTTATCGAACAACTGCAAAAAAAGTTTCATGTAACCGATGACGAAAATGGTAAAATTCGTATTTTACATTATTTACAAATTGGACCGTAACAGAAATTCAGAGTCACTTCGGTGCTACTAAACATATGATCAACGTAGCAAAAAAAGTGAAAGAAGAAAAAGATATATTATCGTATCCCAATACAAAATCGGGAAAGCGATTACCTGATGCGATCGTACAAGACGTTATCAATTTTTATGATTCCGATGACGAAAGTCGTATGAAGCCAGGACAAAAAGACTTTGTGACGATCCAAGAAAATGGCAACAAAATCCAAAAGCAAAAATGTTTGGTGCTGTGCAACGATACATATAAATGCAGCTTCAGCAAGTTTGCAGAATTAAGACCAAAAAAGTAGAACCTTGCAAATCGCTTCCTCATTATTTTGCATTTTTTAAAAAATGTTTACATGTATGCAAAGTCGAACTTTGCAAATTGTTTTCTCTACAAAGCTTCCACTATGAAGAAGTACGTTTATCTACTTTGGCTTCTTCATAGAGAAAGCTTTGTAGAGAAAACAATTTGCAACGTTCTACTTTGCATACATATAAACATTTAAAAAAAAAAGTAAAATAATGAGGAAGCAATTTGCAATGTTCTACTTTGCAGGCGTGTTTGTGCGTGAAAAAATTTGTCTACTATAAAAATCGTATTCACAAGCTTTTTGAAATTTTAAAATCGTCATGAGATTTGAACCGAGAACCCAGAGAACCGATTTTCTTCAAATTTATTCTCAAACCTTGCTTCACGGTGCTCAATACGTGAAAAAAATTTGAAGTCGGTATCTTTTAATTGATGCAAGCTAGTGCGTAAGCGAGATTTTTCAAAAGATAAAAAATGTTATAAAATTCGAACTACTCGACCGATTTGGTCCAAATTTGAATTAAAACCTTGTTCTATCATTGCCTAGAAGTGAAACAGATTTAAGCCCGATATCTCGCAATTTGCGCAAGTGAATGCTCCAACGACATTTTTCAAAAATTAAAAAACATTATAAAATTTGAACCGCTCGACCGGTTCCGGTAAAATTTATACCCAGACCTAGTTCTAGGACAACCCACATGTGTGCCGAATTTCATTGAAATCTGCCTAAAAAAGTCGACATTTTTTTTTCGCGACAGCAATGTTTTGCTTTTTTTGGAATAAAATCAAAATTTATCAAGATAGCGACCATTCCTGAAAATAAATTCATTTTCGATACTCAATAATTGTGAAATCACGTGGTAAATTGCAGCCGGTCATCCCAGAACCTAGAAAAGTAGAAATGTTTACGGACATAAAAAAAAAATTAAAATTGCAATAAAATTTGAACCACTCTATCGATTTTCGCCAAACTTGGCACCAATCGTGGTTCACTGTAAGTTCGTTTGTGTTCAAAATTTCAGCCCGATATCTCATAATTTGCGAAAGTTATAGCGTGAAAACGATTTTTTCAAAATTTTCATAATTCTGTAAAATTTGAATTTTTTAACCGATTCGCGTCCGCTGCAATTCCAAACGATGTTGTATGATAGCCCACTTGCGAGCCATTTGCACATACACACACACACACACACGCACGCACGCACGCACACACACGCACACCCACACACACACACACACATACTTTTCTCGACGTTTTGGACCATTCCGAGCATGCTGACATGAAAATCCCGAAAAAAACATTTTTCACGAAAACAAGGCGAAATGGTGTGTTAGCTGGAACGAGTGGTACACATACAGTGTGTGTACGTACTCTTCATCAAAACGTCAAATTGATGCTCGATGGTGGAAAGGCTGCAAAGGTATCTCGAGAAACTTTGTAACCTATCAAAACGTATCACGATTGCTTACAGCAAATGATTTGAGATTCTCCAACTGCCGATTATAAACTGGGTCATTGTAAGAAATGTCCAGTACAAACCATTTGATTGATTCATTACAGTCTGCTTACGACGAAGAACTTATTGACTTGGTTGTATATAGAGAATGTTTGACTGTTGATCGAGCAACTTTGGAAACTATGCAAATTACTGTGCCGGAATTTTTTTTTAAATTGTCGTCTGTATTGCCTTAGTTGTTAGTGCATAATTTTATACCTAAGCAACAATCCGAGTTCTTCAACAAAGAAAAAGAAAATTTAGCAAACGATGAATGTATTGTCACAGGCGGCTTTGCAGAAAATTATGCATTCGTATTTCAAGATTGAATTCAAGGAGTACATTGCAACAACGACCAGGCAACCATACATAAATTCGTCATTTATTACAAAAAAGAATCAGTGTTGATGGATAAAAGTTTTCCTATTATTTCGGACTGTTTGAAGCATGACACCGTTGCTGTGCACCTATTTCAAACAAAAATCATCGAAATACTCAAACAGATGATAAGTGGCATAAAAAAACCTATCTATTTCACGGATGGTGCAGCAGGACAGTATAAAAATAAAAAAAATTCATCAACCTTTCGCAGCATTCAGATGACTTTGGACTTGCCCCATAATGGCATTTTTTTGCCATGAATCGTGGTAAAGGACCATGTGATGGGATCGGTAGATTGATAAAAAGATTAGCATTAAGAGCTAGTCTTCAACGACCTGACCGTTGCATAAGAAATCCAAAAGATTTGTTCGACTGGGCAAGAATTAACGTCCCGAGTTTAGAATTAATTTATGTCGATAAATATTAGTACAGTGATCACAAAAAAGAATTGGAACCGTGTTTTGCGCTGGCAAAAACCATCAATGGCACACAAAAAAATCACTCCTTCATACCGTTGGACAAAAAACAGATAGAAATGCAGGAGTTTTTATTTTAAAGCAAGAAGTCTGTGGTGACGATAATGCAATAAAATGTTATTGCATGCTACTGTTATTGTATCATTCGTGTCAATAAAATAAACATTTTGGAATATAAAAGACTGTTCTATTGATTTACAATACCTAGACATTCCTCCATAAAAATTACAAGAATAGTCTGAGGTGGTAGACGTTCGACGCAGCCAAGGCCTTATAAATTAAAAAAAAAAAAATAGTCCATCAAATGTCCATCTCAAAAAAAATTGTAAGCGTTACGAGATGAAATGAAGAATTTAATAAAATGTAAATAAAAAAATCCGAAATTTCCGAAAAAAAAAAAATTTATTTTTCAATTGTTAATAACAATAATAATTTGCAAGTTTATAATTTCTAGAAAATTATTTTATGGACCCCCATTCTTTTGACTTTAAAACGCGCTCTGGTTCATCTTCCTAGGACAAATAGAACTGGAGATATTTATTTTTTAAGTTCGCCATGCACTCGTTTTTTCAAAAAATAGAAAACCACATAATTTTTTTTTAACTTTCAGCCAAACAAAAAAATGCGGGTATTTTCTTTTTAGATACGGTTTACGTAAAAAAATTTTTATTCAAATAAAAAAATGCGAGGTCAATCCTCGGCCGATTTCAGGTGGAATTGCTCCCATAATCAATTAACAGGTCATCAGTGCTTAAACGAATCACACGTTGTAAGTCAATTACCAACATGAATTCTTTGAAGCAACTTCATAGAAATGGTCATATGAATTGTGCGTGTGCGTGTGCGTGTGCGTGGTAAAAAATTCAAACCTACATACCTCAACAACCGTCTCACCAATCGGGCTAAAATTTGGCCCGCATGTAGGGCAGTTAGGCACCTTTGTTTGAAATAACTTCCAAAAAAATTGAAAATAACGTACAAACTTTATTTACCTTTGCAATTTTCGTAAAATGTCTATACGCCCTCAGGTGTCGCAATTTTTTAGCTATCGAGTTAAATCATTTTTTACAAATACAACTATGTTAAATGAGGATCGGTATTGAATTTGGAATGAATCGACAAATAGGTTCGGATTTTAACGGATTTTGAACTTTCCAAACAAAAAAAACCAGAAAAATCATTTTTTTTTAACTCGCGTCAAATCTCACCAAATGAAGTGAAATATTCTAAAAACGAAAAATAACATTAAGCGCTGCTACGTAGCAAATTTGGTGATGACCGATAAAGCAGTTCAAATTTGACGTGAGTTTGAATTTTTCAAAAAATTAACGTTTTATTATAACTCAGGTCGACTAAAACTGGGTGAATTTTTATAGTCTGTATGTTTTTATAAAAGAAAAATACAGATAAAAAATTGTTCACCGTTGCTACGTGTCTGATTTGGTGATAATCGGTACATCGGTTCGGATTTTGTTGTTTTTTACTTTAACAAATTATAGTTTGGAAATTATAGTTTCTGAAGTTGTAAAGGTTTGTACAATACATTTTTGTATTGCATTGGTTCATTGACATTATCGATCTTAATTTATTCAATACAAAGTAAACAAACTACCCATATAACAAATGCTTTGTTTCGTATAAAAAATCTGTGATTTAAAATACATATCGTAGTCAAACAGTGATAGTTAATCCCGCAATCGTTAAAAGTGAATAACTCGAAAAGTGAAAAATGAGATGTGTGCGATTCTGCCCTGTGTCCACAGAAATAAAGTCAAGGTCATTCGTTCGGAACACATGCGCAGTTCATATGTTCCGTTCCATGCCGCCGACAACGCCGCTCTTCTCCATTAATGATTATGTTGCAAATAATTTTTCGAGCTTATGTTACGGCGACTAGGTGCGATAATGATTAACACCCGACCTCGGTTATATGTGCTCGCAAATTCAGAGCACTACGTGACGATTTAGAGAGTTGCCCCGAGGATGAATCACCGAGCTCTGCGATAACCGGAAAGCTTTATGTCAGAAGCGACTCGAGACGGTTAACGAACTTGGATTTCCCAGAAGATCTTTATATATAGTATATCGGAAACATGAACACGGAGTGCCCGATGACTAACGTTCACCTCGCAAAACTCACCCGCAGAGTCAAAGATTGTGCACTTAACGACGTTACTTTCTGCACGTCCCTTCCGCGAATTGTTGTTTAAATAAACTTTAAAAAGCCAAATGGTGATGCTAATCGGCTCTACGAGAATGGGAAACGGTAAAATTAAAGGGTATAATTTTTAACTACGACCTCACATTCGTTACATTAAAAACACAGAGTGAATCTTCATTTGGCTTACTTCGCAAGTTCGATGATATCAAATTTACATATGAGGTGCGACCCGTCCGATTGCTGTAAAAAAAGACCGTGAGTCGAATAATTACAAACAAATAATTGAAATCTATTGTTACAATTGTAATTTAAAAAATTAGGAAGTTATCCTCTTATCTATGTTATGAATTATTTCAGACTTTTTTTATATACATCATTTTTTCTTAAAGAATATATTTGTAATTTTTTCTGCAGTCGGGAGTTTTATAAAAAAATTTAATCTTTTTTATATGCAACATTTTAAAAAATGCTGTATTTTTAAAAGTCAATCTATTTTAAAAACTTGATGTTACAGTATTAACAATATTTTATTTAAAAAATGTAGTTCTACGTAAGAATTTGAATCAATTATTTCTTAATAATTATTCTTAATAATAATTACTTAATAATATTGGTTTTCGATAAAAAGTGTTAAGATAAAAATATATGCTTACAAATTCCGGCTTTTTGTTTTGTTACAGCAAAATAAAAGTTCTTGCAAAAAAAAAACAATCATTTATGTTTCCTCATAGAGAAAGCGTTGTTTTCGTGGAAAAAAAAGAGATCGAGATTTTCTTATCAGGACACTCCAATTTACACATTAATTACAATTAAGACCTGTTCAGATTTCACTTTATTTTGAAATTTCGAAAAACGTTTAGGCGCGCTCTAGCTGTCGTAAATTTGAAGCTATACTTTCTATTAAAATTTGATGTAACGATGTTACTTCGAAGAAATATAATATTATAAAGCATTGAGCGAAATTGTAATAATGACTCGCCTAATAATGTAATTATATATAATAGTCCTAACTATTTTTCTGACCGCTACTTTTCTTTGCATTATCGAGTACCGTCTGGCCGGGGAACAACAAATATGAGCTCTGCTCTGCCAAATGGTTAAATCCGAAAATATTCGCAATCAAAGTTGTGAAAATGTCCGGCGTCATATGACTTTTTGGCATCACAAGGCGTATTAGTAGTAACATATGTCCATACGCGCATGTGTGTGTATGCGAGTACGCACGGGTACTCTGATGGATGTATTTTTACCTCATATACCCTCAAAAATAAATAATTACGGCTTTTATCTGTGTTTTTCAATTTAGGCGATATGCTGTTTTTTCGTGTTTATAGTGATAATTCAGGCAAAATGTGGCTTTTTTTCATCTTCGAGTACCATCCAGCCGAGGAATAATAAATATGAGCGTCATACTATTGCCAAATGGATAAATACGTAAAAATTCGCGATGAAATTTGTGAGAAAGGATCGGGTGCGAAGCGCCCTATGCGCTAGTTAATATAATAATGTCAACAGAGCCCTCTGCTGAACACCTGGCGAAGGGGTGTATTGCGGGACTTGGAAATATCGGGGCTGTCCCCTCTCCCACATTGAACTCTCCTTTTGAGACCCCCAAGGCCCGTGTTTTTGTACGTTCCCTGATGAGGCCCCTGACATACTAGATTTTTCTAAGCCCCCAATATCAGATTCCCTGGGCTACAATTTTTCTAAATCCCTCATAAAACCCGTCAGATGTGATTGTCGGTGATTGGAATGTTATCGAGTGTCAGTGAGTATCTGCGAGTGTCAGCGAGTGTCTGTAAGTGTTTGTGAGTATCGGTGAGTGTTTGTGCGTGTCTGTGACTATCCAAGGAAATACATCGCCCTTTATTATATCGGTGTGTCTATTCGCACAGTACGCGCCACCTTATATCCATGCCATTATTACTTTTATATTTCATTCTTTTCAAATTAATTCAAACACTCTGGTATATGCGCTATAAAATGAGTTAGGTACTCACACATGAATGGCGACCATCTTTCGATATTTCGATACGCTGAAATTGACGATGTACAAGATTCATTTATTGATGCGCATCAACTGCTTATCACCTCAATTAATGGAAAAAGACATTGGGAACTAGTCATAGAATCGCCGTGCAAAATTGGTAAAGTAATTTTCAACCGTTTACGAAAACATACCGAGTAAATAAATCGATGAAAAATCAGCTAATCGCCGTAAAACGCACAACTTACATTTTTTGCCGCAAAGGAGCAGTTGGGAGTTAAAAATGTCCGAACGGACAGAGAATGTCTCATTTCTTACTTTATTCATTACTTACAAATTAAATTTCGTATTTAATTTGTAGCGCAATTCGTGACGTAAGCGGAAAGTAAAATTGTTATTTCAAATACTTAAGCAGCGTGCTACTCCCGTGGACGTTTATTGGAACGGTATAACGATAAGGTAGAAACTCGCAAACGTCGGAGGCTTGTATAACCTAACTTGTTCATGATCTTTCGATCCGCCCACGAATGGCTATGCATATCCATTTAACTCGCGACGAATCACGGGCTATAACCGTCCACTTATGTGTACTTGAGTACTCTCCCAATGGCTTGAAAAGAGTTCGTTCCTTAAATTACGATGGTGCTACTTGCTGCAAAAGACTTATTATATGGGCTTGAAATATACGATTCTTTGTAGATTAAAAATGATTCGCATTTTATCTAAGTGCACATTTGATATGAAACTTAAGCACGATTAAAAAAAGAAACTCCGACCCAGATCTACCTCGGCGAGCTTTTTTTTAGAGAAAAGAAACCAGTTCTTGAACGAGGGATTTTTCTTTTCGATTCATTTTTAACTCCCGACAGCCCCCCGGGCAAAAAAACTGAATTGAGCGATTTCTTTGAAGCCAATGTTCTCGAAAACGGTAAACAATTACTTAACCAAATTTTGAACGTCGATTTTGTGACTAGAGCCCAATGTCTATTTTCGTAAATTAAGGTGATAAATTGTTGATTCGCATAGATAAATGATTTATTTCAAATTGATACAAATAGCCTATTCGAATATATTGAAACATCATTTTCATAGTTCACTCCAGGGCGCTCACGGTAGTGATTGTTCACTTCAGGGCGCTCACGGTAGAGTGCTTGTAGAGATTCTCATCTCTGGTACTTGAGTGCCACCCGTAAGTCTCAACCTGCATTTGAATATTTGTTAACTGTATTTTATTTATACATTATGTTATTACTTTGTAAGAATATTATAATAAATAAGAAAGAATAATGGTTAAAATATTATACCGATTGGATGTTTAAAAAAAAAACCTTGCTTCACGCCACTGCTCCGCTAAATATCACCCTTCATGATAATCGTTTTTTAAAATTTATCATACCATTGTATTGATTGTCGAAGCTTCCACAATGTGTTTTCTGTTGCATTTCGAAAGATAGGTGAAGCGGAACATTGCGTAGTGCTTCTTCCAGTAGTCAGGTAATGTCTATACTTTCTCAAAGAAGTAACTTTGTGAAAGGTGGTAATAATAAAGAAACAAGGTCTATAAGATACATAGTTCGTAGTCAGGTTGGATTCTCCAACTGCATACTCTGCTTAGGAGTTCCGATTGGGACTGATAGAAAACGATCAAATGGATAAATTTCCAATTGAAACATAATAGGCACCTATAGACTTGAATCCATTTTGTTTTGTCTGTTTAATTAGTTCCAATCGGATTCCTCTCAATAAGATATGCAACCAAAAAAAAACTGTAAAAAGCATGAAATTAAAAAAAAATTAATTTAAAAAACTCCCGACTGCAAAAATTGACTCTCATTAAAAAAAATATATATATTGAAAAAATGGCTCACATAAATAAAAGTATTGAAATAATTCCTAATACACTTGAATCTCAAGATGAACTCATCCCTCGAATGCAGTTTTTAATATTATAAATATGTTATAAATATAGCCGGGAGGCGTATCTTTTTAAATAAAGTCCAAAGGGTTTTTATAATCACATACTTCAATTGTCATACGCCTCTTGACTATATTTATAACATTTATAATATTAAAAACTGCATTCGAAGAAGTTCTTCTTGAGATTACAGTGTATTAAGAATTATTTCATTGTTTTATCAATATTTTCGTTTATGTGCGTCATTTTTATTTAATGAGAGTCAATTTTTTTGTTCTTGCGATTACCGCAACGTAGACAAAACAAGAGCCGCCGTGGAAGAACTATTGTATCTCTCCGACATCTGTCAATATTTTTCATTAAAAAAAACTATGAAGCATAGTTGAAAACATGCTCGTAAAGATGCAAAAAGGGTTATTTAAAAAAAAACACTATACGAGTTTTCTCACAACAAGTTTCCGACAAACGCGTTTCTCTCAGGTCGTCAACTGAGCGTACCCCTTAATGAATGGATGCACGATAAGGTTGTTAGGCAATTTATAATTATAAAAAGCGCAACAGGCATAATGATCTTGCTGTCAAAGACAAGATATTAAAGCAATAAAAGACTGTTTGTAGAAAATACAAGTGTAGCAGGATATAAACTTGGGTACTTACTTTTTCATCGAGGCTGTTGAGGTCCGGGAGCTGTAATACAAAAAAAAACACAGATATGTAGTTAATTCCAATCGTTAGAGTCTTCGGGTCGTGATATCATTAACCTGCTTAGCTAAAAGAATTGTGAGCGTTGAAATGATGTTATCTACATCACAATCGCTTTTGTACAACTAACCAAGCAAATGCATGCAAAAACACGCAGTTTTTGCAAGAATTATGAATTAAACGATCGTTAATTTTCGTGTGAATGTGTTAAAGTAGGGAAAGCTAAGAATCGACATATGCAAATTGCAAATTTATGTTTCGAAGTCTAATTACCAATTTGGGATAAAAGAAAGTAGAGATATATCAAAATAAGAAATAGAGGATACAACAGAGAACAATGCAGAAATCACTTGGATTAATCAAATTTAAAGGGCTTTTTTAAAATTAAAATTCGTATTGACAAATGGATGAGGCCGGATTTACATTTCCGAAATCGTAAATTGGAACTTTGCAAGGTAAAAATATAATGAAGTAATGTACATGGTTCTACATTGCTTCTTTCTGAAATTTCAATCTGCCACAACATTTGAACACACTATTAGTTTTTACCATTTTTTGTCTCAATAATTTTGTATTTTATCAAGAAATTTATGTTGCACATTTCAAAAAGATTAATGGATAACCTTGTCGAATTAACACTTTTTATCATTATGGCCAGAGTTTATTTTTTTTTAAAAGATCTGAAAAAAATATTGGTTTATTTTTTTGAGTGACTATAACATACTCGAAGGAAAAAAAGTTAAGAAATACGAGGTTTTTAGCCAGGTCGAATTGGCATGGAGTGCCCCATATACTGAATATCTAGTGCATTTTCGTTATACATAAATAAATATCTATGTAAGAGCCCTTATAATTTCCTGTATGTGACATGCTACCCACATAGACCTCTCTTTGGGACCCTATACTTTCCCTTACATACCTATGAGTACCCCCATCCAATCCTACTTTAGAACCTTCATGATAATTTCCAGTAGGTATTTTATACAACCAATTGTATACAAATGTGTACCTTTACGAAGATATCATATCGATATCAAGAGCATTGCGGTATAGATTCAACTTTGGATATTCATATACACATACAAAAGATTATAGTACAAATAATATATACTTGTAATTCTCGTCTCTTGGTGCTCTTACACTTGTATCTACCATTCCATTTATTTGCACTTACCTATATAAATAAAGCTAAGATAGAAAGGGACATAATGTCCTTGAGCAGGGAGTTCTTTAAGGATAGAGTGTTCCTTAGGTATATGCGGGTTTCTCTAGGGATTAATGGTTCATTAACGAAATCGGTTTTCCCAAGTATAGTGGTGTTTCTTAAAGATAGTGGATTCCATTGCAAAAGTGTAACTCTTCGCCGTTTTTTTTTATTCCTTATACAGGAAGTTATGTTTTTGTAAAAAAAAAAAACAACATACTTAAAATAGTCTAAACCGCCGACAAATACAATTTTTAGCCTGCGATCAGATGTGTCCGTGTCCATGTCTGTTTGTGTGTCTGTTTGTATGTGTAACGAAAGGGACGCGCTGAAACTTTGCATGCGAGTCGAGCTACCTCGAAGGTTTTGGTATTGAATTTGTCTTGAATCGGTAGAGAGATTCAAAAGTTATGAATATTTAATTTATTTGAATTTCTTTTTAAAATGTTCTAACTCGAGAATAGTTCAAGGACCTGATCTAAAATTTTGTATAAAACTTAAATACAATGGGTCATTGTTTGGTACTCAATTTGGTGATCATCCATCAAAGAGTTCATAATTCAAAGAATTGTTAATCTTTTTTTTACAAAGCTTCCTCTATGAAAAAGTCGAAATTGATCAACATACTTCCTCGTACAGATAGCTTTGTAAAAAAAAACTTTGTCAAAGATACAAAATAATGAGGAAGCAATTTGCAACATTCTACTTTCCAATCTTTTTTACTTACTCTCTACGTTCTTTACGTTCCTCAGGTTCTCCGATGCAATGAGATTATTTGAAGGTAAAGGAAATCATTTTATCGCATATGTAATTTGCTTTGGGTTGTACAAAGAATTTTCATCTCATTTTTGGACAGGAGTGCCTAAAAATCAAAAAATCAAAAGAATTTTTTTTTATATTGCTTCCTCAAGAAGCTTTCTTTTCATGAAATTTTTTTTTTCGCAATTTCCATGTAACCATGTTGAGAATGTTCCAAAACGTTGAGAAATCACATTTAGAAAAGATGTCCGGATGTATTAAAATTAAAAAGATGTGTGTATGTGTACAAGCCATGACTTGACTTGAGAACGGCTTGACCGATCAAGCTGAAATTTGGCACACATGAGGTGTCGATGCACCAGGGTACGTACATTTTGTAATGAAATCTACGCAGTGCTTTTGTTTTTAAACGATTTTTCATTTTTTCGAAAATGTCCGTACGCACTCTAGTTCCCACAATTTTTGAGATATCGGTCTAAAATTTACTACAAAGTTGCAATATTATGGAATAAAGATCTGTTTTGAATCTAGGCCAAACCCATGCAGTAGTTTTGATTTTACACGATTTTGAAATTTTTCGAAAATACCTGTGGGCTCTCTAGCTTCCACAATTTTTGAGATATCGGTCTAAAATTTTGTACAAAGTTGAACTATTATAGACCGATGATTGGGTATTGAATTTGGACAAAATCGGGTCAGTCGTTTGGATTTTATGCAATTTTAAATTTAAAAAAAAATGTCCGTATACGCTCTAGTTCTAACAAATTTCGCGATATCGGGCTGATAATTGGTACACGAATGAACTATTATAGACCGATGGTCGGTGTTGAATTCGGGTAAGATTAGTTCAGTTGTTCGAGTTTTTTGCGATTTACAATTAAAAAAAAAAAATGTCTGATGACACGTTTACGCAAAATCTAACATTTAAAAAGTTAACTAATCACAAAACAAAGCTTCTTGAGGAAGCCAAATGTCATAAAAGTACTTCCACCTAAGCGGAACTGATAGAGGAAGCACTATCACAATACAATTGTCAGCTTTTATTATTTGAGTTTGTAAACTGCAGCGAGCGAGGCACGGTAACCTGCTGTTTAAATGAAGTTACATAAATGGGACCTAGGTATATCAGTTTTGTTATTACTTTACGCGTATAAATAATATCAAAGACTGTTCATATTAAAAGCATACAGCTCCTACGTTTATGAGTTACTTTCGGTATGACAACGCGAACTCCGCTTTACCGGACAACGGTGGGATTGAATTGAAGCCTCCGAGCCGATAATGTCGACAGCGGTTCCACTGTCGTGCCGACGCGGGATATCTTCCATAGCGACAGTGCATAAGCAGTTTGAAGAAGAGTGCGAATTTAGCGCGAGAAGATGTCGCCTTCCGGCGAACTAAGTTTATTTTGCAATTCTTGCCTGACAATTGACGAGAATTAGAAGCAATTTGTGTCAATTTGTCGGTCTACTCGAGGACACAATTTTGCTGGAAGACGGATGAACCAGAATTAATTAAAAGTTGCCGCTCAATTAAAAATCTTTCCATTGTCCCTTTAATTCAACTCCCATTAATACAATTCGACATTTTGGATTAACGGAAGCATGTGAATACATAAATATCGGCTTAAAAATTACGTTACGGTAAAACTAATGATTCCCGCTGATAGCTATTTGTAGGATTGAACTAGGTTAATTTTCGAATTTTATAATCAAAAAATGAAAGATACAGAAATTCTTCAAGATGTCTTTCATTTTTTTTTCTTTTTTTTTTATATAGAAAACATTATTAACATTTACAAATTTTTCGACTTTTCTAAAAGAATAAAAAAATATAAGGATAATAGATCCCACTTACACATCATAAAAAAAAGTTATATTTTTACTCCACAAAATTTATAGACGACATTTTTTAATGGTATATATTCAGTTACATCTAAACCAACCAGGAGAAGCGGGAGAATTTCGAAAAAAATGGGCGTTATTTTTTGTCCCAAAAAATAAAATAAAAAAAAATATTACAAAATTATCCGCTGGGTCGAGGGAAAACACTCCCTAATTTGACTTGGAATGCCCCATATACTTTGTTCTAAATTAAATAATCAAATATTATTAAAGGTTTTAACAGCTAAGTGAATTTCATGGATGAGATTCACTTTGCGCGTATTTCACTTTCAAATAATCGAATATTATTAAAGCCTTTGATAATACAGTCAACTGTAATAGTATGGTCACAGTTTTAACGTTTTACCTGTTCGTGGAATCAATTTTTTTCTAAGGCAGATTTTTCCGTTTCTCGATTATCTAATGGCACCTATTTTAAGTTCTTCTTTAATCCCCTTTTAAAAAGTTGGTGGCAGTCAGCTATGTTCATGTGAAGCCGTTTTATTCGTGCTATGATTGGTCGTGGTCAGACACCGGGACCGTGACCAACTTCATATATTGAATCTTTTTGTTTTTGTCAAATGTCAAAACTGACAGAAAGTGTGACTCGGACGCTGCAGCGCCCGGGTCCATTTAGCTAAAAGTGCGCTGCAGCGCCCATAGGAAAACGGTGACGAGCGGCAGCGCGTCCGGTCTGGCTAGTGATCTTTAAAAATTGGCAGTTGTTTTCGTCATTTTTTACTGACGGCAGTACTGTTTCACCTGTTTCAATAATTCAAAAATCGATAAAATCACAATTCCTTCACCGATCGTCAACAAATTTGGTACATAGCAGCGCGGTATATTATTTTTCATCTGTAGAAAAACGTTGCCTCTAGAAGAAAGCAAAATGTTTTCAAATGTTTAATACTCATGTCACTTTACATATATGGTAAAACGACGCATCTTTTTTTTCATGTTCACCTCGAGAAATGTTACAAATTTAGTTATTTGAAACTTTATCTTCCGATTAGCCGTTTTCAAGATACCGAAATGGAAAAAGGAAATTTCCAAAAAATTCGCTTACCGGCAGTCCGTACCGTTTTGTATTATCATACAATAGAAATACATCAACATTTATTTCTGACCGCGTGCCATAAATATTCTAAATGCAGAATAATGTAAGCAAATGACGTCTGAAGGTGGCTGGATTGACCTGGAATGCATCATACAAACTATTAAATCAAAACAATAGCGTAGACGTCCCACAAAAAAAAAGTTCTTTGCTAAAAAAACTACCTAGCAAAAATATTCAATCAAATCCAATGATTTAGCCAAATCAAAACCATAGGTAAATGTTTAACAGACGTAGATGTTTCTCTACAAAAAACTTGGCGTCGTTGCGACTAGCTAACAAAATTTCTAACAAAATGGAGATATATAGCGTATGATATTTGCAGCTGATCAATGACCGAATGTATATCGAGAATAAAACTACACTTACATTTTATACGCTTTGAAATTTACTTTTTATTGACATTGTTTTTTTTTCGTAGCCGAATGAAGATGACTAGAAAATCCTATTTGAATAGATAGCGGGAACTACATACACAATTTTCAGGCTGCTAGTCATCACATTTGTACTTTCTTTTTATTTATTTTTTCTTTTTTTGCTTTCTTTAACTTTATATTATCTACAAATTGGGATACTTCAGAGCAAGGCGTTATTTTGTGTGAATATATTTGTAGAGATCGAATTAAATTATTTGAAAATTCTAAAAAATGTCGTAATTGGTTTAAAAGAAACGATTTTAATGTTTGATTTTCGGTCTCTTCTAACCTAACCTAACCTAACCTAACCTAGCCTTAAAGGACCTAAAAGTACCTAAAGAACCTGAGCTTAACCTTAAGTTCTTCCAATGAGAGAAAAGACTTCTGATCGGTCTGTGCGCGGAAAGATTCTGACATTTTTCAACGTGAAACAAGAATGCTGATCGGTCTATGCGCGGAAAGCGTTTGAAAAGATTTTTCGGGGAAAGTCCCCAAAACTGCTTTTAGATATTGGGCTTTCCATAATGATTCGACTTGGGTCTTTCGAATTTGATCTACAATTTTTTATGTTATTGCTCTAAAAGGCAACCACAATTTTAATTACTTTTTTTTGTTAACATTTAATGTTCTTATGATTATTTAAAACCAGCATATCGTTCGACATAATGTAAAAATCTGAAAAAATTCTTTAAAATCCTATATCAGATATCAATATTTTTAAGCTTGGACCTAAAGTGAGCGCAATCCCACTTCTATTTGTTTATGAATTAAAAAGAAAAAAAATGAAAAAAAAATGAAAAAAATTTGATGATTAAGTCATTCCCCATTGCTAGCTGTTGCTCGGACATTTCTATATATGAGTTAGGAATTCTGAGAATTTTCTCAGATTTTTCAAAGCGATTTTTTGTACTTAAAAAATTACGATAAATCATGATCATTAAAGAATTTTCTGATTTTTTTATGCCGTCGTCAGTATGAACAGGTGCGTCTAAATAACACCACGATGTGCGGAGTTTTAAAAACGAAGTACAATGTTTTTTTTTCAATCCAATCATTATGACAATCCTGGTTTGAATTTTGTATAAATAGATCATGATTTAGTGTTGATTTTTTTAATTAAAAAAAAGGCTATAAAGAAATCTGCGTCTCGAAGCCAACTATTAAAAACAAAGTGTATATATTCATGTATATGACAAAAAAATCAAGGTTACACTCGGTGAGAATGTTCTATATGTTATAAAAAAATTCTGAAAAATATTCACAATGCAGACGTTCTTATTGGATATAATACACGAAGAAAAGAATTTGAAAAGCTCAAATGATTTAGGCGAAAATATAATCATTTTATGAAAACTCGATTTTTTTTGTGCAAAAATGACTTGGGCATCCTCGAAATATTTTTAGCATAGAGGGCCGGAAAAAAATAATAAGGTATTTCCGAGTGATCCTCATATGACATAGGTCGTACTAGGGTGTTAATATCATGTATTGTATTTAACGGATATGTTAAATACATATTACTTAAATTAGAAATAAGTTTTTTGACATGTAAGTTACATATAATTATTTTCATGTAGGTACCTCGGGTACTAAGGATTCCAGGATTAAGTCTGATAAGGTCCCACTATTCCATTTCGAATTATATATTTTTGGTTGTGGCCGCTTTTATTGAACCTAGTGGGGCTCTAGTATGGAAACCCCACTATGGATGCTATTCTAAGCCGAACAGGGTTCTCTATTCGTGCCCCGAGTGTGGCTTCTACGAGAATGCCCGTAAAGTTTATTGTAGATGCTTTTGTTGGGCCAAGTGGGGCTTAACATTAGATTCCCTCTCACGTGTACCACGAGTAAGCCTATGCTAGGCCCTTGCTATACTTTGACCGCCCGTGAAATTTCAGCTCGGGTTGCCGATTCATATGTGAAAAAAAAAGTTAAATCTACAACCTTGCTTCTCCTCTTATGGTTTTGATCAGGCATGTACGAGTAGTGAACGAATGGAATTGAATCGAATATTCGAAAAAAAATCGAAAATTTGAAAAGTTATTGAATATTCGGAAAAATCTCGAAAATTCGAAAAGATATCGAATATTCTGAAAGTTGCTAAATTTCAAATAATTGTCTATACGCCATGTCATGGGTAGCGGATCCAATTTCATGGTGGAAAGCGGAGACTACCAGATTCCCTAATCTGTCGTTAATGGCAAAGCATTATTTGCATATATCGGTCAAGACGGCCGAGAACGAAAGGTTTCTTCTGTCGGCGATATTGTGACGGAAGCATATATGATATTGCTTCCCGAAAACGTTGAGCACTTAATTTTCTTATGCAAATACCTGACTTAAGTTCATTGAATAAATCGTTAATTATTGTTTTCAAATGTTGATTTTCTTTGCATATCCCAATTAATTACGTTAATTCTAGTTTTATTCGAATCACAATGATCGAACTTACCTAATATTCGATTCGAAGTTCGAATATTTTAATTTACCGAATTTTCGATTCAAATTTCGAATATTCTATTCGATTCAAAGCCGAGTATTCGACATTTTCGAACATTCGTACACCCTTAGTTTTGATCCATCGTTCACAAAGCTTTCTCTATGATGAAGCCATAATTGATCAACGGATATTAGATTAAAAACAGACAAAATATATGAGGACGCAAAACATGCAAGGACCTTCATCGTTCAACATTATAGTTAACGGTAAATATACTCTATTGGTTTTTACTCTAATTGGTTTTAGTTCACATAAAACAAGAGAAATGCGGCTTGATGAATTTGGAGTCAACAGTGATATTATGTAATATGAAAATAAAATATAAAAAATATTTCATATAATAGAGTGAAATATCTATTGGAAAATTATATATACGAATAAATAATGTGGAATTTTCGACGATTTCACAGAGCTACATTCCTGAAATACGAGGATGAGTTTGTATGGTATGCATGTGTTCAAAACACGGTATAAATGCAAATCTGGTTAGTGCTCAGCTACCCAAATAAAGCGTTTAAACAGATTCTCTCTGGTACATTCTGTATTTGAATGTAATTTTAAATTACAAAGCTCATTACTGAGAGTAACAACCGAAGAAATTAAAACCATATATGTCATTTTTGTTTCTTCATAGAGGAAGCTATGATTTAGTGAACTATTTTTTTTTCAAGATTTTCATACTAGCATACTAAGAATGGTGCAAAACATCAGGAAAAGACGTGTAGAAAACTGCGTATCTGACATTCCATACCGACCTCTCCGTTTTGATCCACAATTTTTTATGTTGTTATTCCAACTATAACAAGGAACGTATCCCAGGTGTACCTCGCCGATTCTAATTATATTGTTAGATCAATAAAAAACGACACGTATTTTTCTTTATCTGACGAAATCACAGCCAGAGGATCCTTCCAAAACAGGGGCCGAAAAGTAGCGATTTATCTGTTTCATATATAAAAACCCAATTATTTTGGACGAAAATGATTGCTTGACCTTTGCCATAAGAAACCATGAAAAAGGTTGCATAGTCGAACTTTACACATTGCTTTCTCATTTTTTTTTGGCCCGTCACAAATTTTCTTCTATGATAAAGTACGTTGTTTAGTTTTGGCTTCCTCATAGAGGAAGCTTTGTGGGTGGCGGATAAAAAAAAATTATGAAGCAAGGTTCGACCTTGTAATTCTTTTAAAAAAAAATTACGAAAATGCAAATTTCTATAAAATCTTAACTATTTTATCGATGTTGCCCAAATTTAGTATCAAACATTGACAAGCTCTATTTAATTTTTATGCTAAATTTTAGATCGTTACTTAGACCGTTCTCGAGTTATAGCATTTTCGAAAAAATTACGAAAATCCGAATTTCTATAAAGTCTTAACAACTTTATCGATTTCGCACAAAATCAATACCTATGGTATTGAATTTGGGTGTATTACAATTTCGTAATTGATAAAGATTTGAAAAACAATTTGCGATTGCAATTTCCTCTATGAGAAAGCAATAACGCAATTTCCGCGATTCGACATGATTTCATGTAGTTTATAACATTTTGATACTATTTCACGTGGTTTCTATGATTTCACGCGATTCCCATGATTTCGCTATGATTTTATGCGATTTTCAAGATTTCGCTATGATTTTACGCGATTTTCATGTTTTCACGATGATCTTACGCGACTTTCATAATTACGCTATGATTTTAAGCGATTTCCATGATTTCACGTGATTTCCATGATTTGGCTACGATTTCATGTGATTTCCATGATTTGGCTACGATTTCATGTGATTTCCATGATTTCGTTATGATTTCCTGTGGTTTCCATGATTTTGCTATGATTTCATGTGGTTTCCATGAATTCGTTATTATTTCACGTGATTTCCATTATATCGCGATGATTTCATGTGGTTTCCATGAATTCGTTATTATTTCACGTGATTTCCATTATATCGCGATGATTTCATGTGGTTTCCATGAATTTGCTATGATTTCACGTGATTTCCAAGAGTTTGATTTCATTTCATGTAATTTCCAAGATTTTAATTTGATTTCACGTAATTTCCATGGTTTCGCTGTACTTTCACGTGATTTCGCTGTGATTTCACGTGGCTTTCATAATTACGCTATGATTTCACGTGATTTTCATGATTTCAACTGATTGGGCGCAAAACAAAGTGTCTAAACTTGAAAGCAATTCAAATTTTAGTGATTTCGTGATTTCAGAAATCATAACGACGATTTATTGAATTCATATGATTTCAGTTGATTTCATTTCTGATTTCTTCGGAGGTGTTTCAATTGAATTCGAGGTTGGTTAGTCCCTTGTAAGAAATACTACGTTAGAACCTTGCCCATTGCTTCCTCGTTTATTTTCAACTCTTAAATAGCTGTCTCTATAAGGAATTCTATTGATTTTGATTTTGGCTACCGTAGAGAAAGTTTTGGCAACAATCGATATTAATAAGGAAGCAATGAGAACAAGTATTTATGTTGCAACTTTGTTTAAGGAGGCGGAGTTACCTAAAAATTGCATAAAAAAGTATTTGTTATTTATTGTACCTGCTATTGCTTTAAAAGTACTTTCATTCAGTCTCATAAAATACTCATCAAGAATTTCAAATCAGCAATTTTACACAACGTCAAGAATGCTGCGAGACAAAGTATACAGTTGTTGACGTATTCCAGCTGTTAAGATAAAACTAATTGACGTTTTAAATCGTTGTGAGTATCCTCACATGAGAATCTTAGAAAAGGAATACTTTTCTGAAATCAAGGTTTTCTTTATGAAGAAGCAATACTACAAAAAGCTAAACGTAAAAGTGAAATGTGCAATGTTCGAGAGCTAAAGTAGTGATTGTCCCGTACTCGTGACAGAGCACTCAACATAATACGAGTCTTGGAGGCCGCAGTCGTAACTGGAACCCGATGATTGTGATAACAATACGTGTTCCTGTGGGGGAAACTTGAGTATCTACTTGCAACGACGTCTCGTAGGGCAAACAACAGTAGAGGCGCCGTTATGAATTGTACGTACAGTAAAAAGTGCGTTTGATACGTGAATAATCGCGAACGCTTCATCGACGTGGTGATATGAATACGATAATTGATATACGCAGCACGATTCAACTTTCAATCGCTTACAAGTACAATGCTCTTTTGCATTTTATCAATCGGTAAACGATCATATGTTGTGTAAAATAATGATACCGGAAGTATATAACAATGCTATCATTGTAACTGCTTTTTACATAAATATATTAATCGGCTTTCGATTATATACTAATCGGTAATGGATATGTACGGTTTTTTTACAATTATAAATGTATTTTATTCTATCTATAAATGAGAACTAAATCTGAAGCTGACAGCTTGATGTAATGCAAAGACGCATTATCAGCGACTATTCTGATAAAATAATAACCATTGTTCTCTCGTTGTCTTTCTCAGAAATTCAAATAGTGGATCTAATATAGTGGAGTGAAATGCAAAAGTAACCTGATTTTTATGAATTTCGTCACTTGAGGTTTCTAGGTTATTAATTACAAATATAGTAGCAGTATGCCGTGGCGGGGGCGCTACTCGACCATTATATATACTATAAGACCATTTTCGGTTCTGATTTTTCTAAGCCCTCCTATGAGACCACACTCGGCCGTGACTTTTTTGTAACTCCCCCTAATGAACCTCCCTGACCCTAATTTTTGTAAGACCCTCTACTAGATCCCCAATGCCTGTGAGTAAGTGGAGTATTTGTGAGTGCCTGTGAGTACCTGTGTGAGCCTCTGTGCGAGTATCTGTGAGTATTCGAGAATGTCCGTGTGAGTGTCTCTGAGTGTCCGTGTGAATGTATATGAGTCTCTGCAAGAGTGTCTATGAGACTCCGTGAGTGCAGGTGTGATGTCTGATTACACACATACGTACTCACAGTCACTCAAGTTCGTTTTTCGAAGTGTCTGTGAGTGTCGTTGCATTATAGCTGCCGCAAGTTTCAAGCTATCGGGTCGGAATTTGTCATAGATGTGAAGCAACATGGAGCAATTTTCTCATGTCGTAGACTAATATAAAAAAATGGATGAGTTCGAATTTGGTGAGGATAACGAAATTTAAAAAAAAAACGTGTGTTTGTGTTATAGATCCCGAAAATTTCAAGCTTTCGGGTTAAAATTTCGCATATAGAAGTGCAGTAACATCAAACAACTTTCGATACCGAATTTGGTAAAAATTGACCAAGAGATGCAGATTTGGCGAGGACTTGAGATTTTTTAGTTTCTCGGTAGAAAAATGTATTTACATACTAGCTTGCCCAATTTATGAGATATCTGTAGACAATATGTCAATAGTTTTGTGGATATTTTCAATTTACAAAACTTCTTCTATGAGGAAGCCAAACACAAATCAATGTAGTCCGTCGAGCAATGCTCTAAGGGCAATCTTGAACAATGAGGAAGCAAAATGCAAATTCATTTGCACCCTTTTTTCCATGTTTTAATGGTTTTTGTTTCGAACAAATGGTCTTAAAATATCGACGCGAAAATCTACCCACTCAAAGTTCAAAAGTTTTGATATCTAATAGAAAAAGAAAAGAAATAAAAGAATTTTTGAGAAAAATTTCAAATTTGGGTAAATAGTTAAAAGTTTAAAAACTGATGAAAAATCAAGTTTCGGTAAAAAAGAAATCTAAAAAAAATTAAGAGTTTTTCGAGCATATAGAATAGGGTAGGCGAAAAAAAATCCAAAAAAACCCAACGGAAATAAAGCCTTCGGAAAAAAACCACCGGAAGAAAACCCCGGAAAGAACCCCACGAAAAAAAACCTCGAAAAAGAAATTCCTCGGAAAAAACCCCCGGTATATACGGAAATTGTAATGGATGTAGTGGTTTGACTCTACCAACGAAGTGTGTCTTGCAAGCATTTTCATAAAAACTTCTTTTGTTTATAGTTTGTGCATAGACGATGGTAAATATCAAGTTTTCATAATACCCGATCGCAAAATGTGAAAGTAATTTTATAGAATTCTTATTGTAATTCCCATTTAAGCATTGGTATAATATTTTCTTTACTTACGAGCAATAGAACATTAGTGAGATCACTTCGATTTCGGATATCTTCTACATTTCCCCAGCTGAAAAACTGTACGCTGTTATTCCATATTCGGTTCTTCCAGACTCGCACCCCAACATCTTTTTGATGTTAAAAATTGAAAACTGTGACGCAGAAAGACGGGGGTTGTCATGGGGGCGCAGTCCCCGTCGGGGCCCAGGGGCAATGCCCGGGTGTCGGATCGAGGAGGGGACGGACCCCTCTACACAAACATATATTTTTATGTTGCGCACGAATTTCCTGAGGTTTTTTTTTCTCCGGGATATTTTCCACGGATTTTCTTCCGGCATTCATAGAATAGTATAAAAAATGATGGAGGGAATTGAAAGGGGTCAGGGTTGAACGCTTACTGAGTTGACCCGGAATACCTCTTATATAGTTTTATCTGTATTCCTGGGTCTTCAGAATGTGTAGCTGACATTGTACGTGGAATGTGAAGTGGATAAAAGTGATTTAAATACTCCTTTCTATTTTTTTTCCTCATAGAGGAAGCTTTGTTTTCAGGAAAGTTTTTTTTTCAAGATTTTGATGTGCGTCACTCCAAATGGTCTAAAATGTCGAGAAAACTGGTTTAGAAAAAATGTGTGGATGGATGTGCGTGTGTGTGTGTGTGTGTGTGTGTGTGTGTGTGTGTGTGTGTGTTGTGTATGTGTGTGTGTGGACGGCATTCAAAATTCATACCTACATATTTCAAGAACGGTCTTATCAATCGGGCTAAAATTTCAGAATATGTTCAAATTTTATTTAACTTTGCAATTTTCAAAAAATGTCTGTACGCCCTTTAGATGCTGCAAAATTTTAACTATCGATTTTTATAAATAATTTTTATACTAATAAAGCAATGTTAAATGAGGATCGCTTCTGAGCTTGGAATGAATCGACAAATAGGTTCGGTTTTTATCGGATTTTGAATTTCGTTTAAAAAGTTCATTTTGCTCTAACTCACGTCAAATTTCACCAAATGAACTGAAATTTTCTACAGACAAAATATAACATTAAGCGTTGCTACGTTCGGTAAAATAGTTCTAATTTTACGTGAGTTTGAATTTAAACAAAAATTAACGTTTTATTATAACTCGGATCAACTGACAATGAATGAATTGCAACTTTTTATGAATGAAAAATACGGATGGAAAATATTCATCGTTGCTATATACTAAATTTGGTGATATGGTTTCGGATTTTGGAGCAATTCGATTTTTTTATTTTAACAGCTTATAGTTTAGAAAGATATCATAAAGCGGACTAGACCTGTAAAAGCATGCACATTTTTTTCTTGCATTGGATCATTAATTGATTATTCGATTTTTAATCGTTAATCGATTTTTCACAATGCTTCCTCTACGAGGATGCCAAAATTGATAAATAAGCTTCCTCATAGAAGTGGCTTTGTGAAGAATTGAAATTAATGAGGACGCAATGTGCAAAGTTCTACTTTGCATCCTTTTTTCAATTATGATATAAGAAAGATGATTTTAATAGACATTACTTTAAAACTTTTTGCTATAAAAACTAAACTATGTTAAAAGATATAAAATATGTTTATCTGATTTGACCCCCTTAAGTTTATCACTCTGGCTGTTGATTGGAAGGTATATTGTTAAGGTCTATTTTTACGATGAGATTATTATTATTTTTATTAAAAAACATAAACAAATATACATTTAAGTGTATATATAGGTACATTCTTGTCGATCTATACAAGTATTGACCGATGACTAACCATTCACAAATAGTCTTTCCAGTCTCATATCGTTGATACACGGATTGGCGTTCTTTATGTCGGGATCATCACACTTACATGGTTATCAGCCATACAAATATACGTACACAAGCTATATGTGTAGTACAAAGATATAACGCACACGCCATACGGTAGACGTATTATCTCTAAGGGGTTTCCTACCTGTCAAGCTCTCTTACAAACATAAAATTGTACGCGGAATGACAAAGGCGAATATGGCAACAAGTTGAACAAAAAAGATCATGATCGACAGCTGTTATGATCGGTTCTCATTCACAAATGCAGCAAAAAAAAAGAAAAACATATGTATATATATCTGGTAAGTCTTTCGCTCGCAACCATTTCTCCGAAAGCAATATCGATGCTAGCGTGTCTGCACAAGAAGTTTGCACGATACCGACTCCTCATAGACTTTATGTAGCAGAGTAGACGGGTTGAGAAGGCGAGAGCGACTGCTGGATCGGAAAATATCCGACATCCGCTTTGAAGAAATTCGCGGGATGCTCGTTGAAATTCAAAGTAGCTCGACGAGACTCGAAGAGCCAAGCGATGCGAATACGAGAAGTATAGGTTTATGAAAAGCTCCAAAACTTTTCTCTCAAGGATTTGTCAATATGCTATCCTGGAGCGGAAGGACAATATGCAAGATCCCTAGTGCATGGACCGATGCGTTTGTTCAGCGTTCTCTTTGAACTTTCTCCGTCGATTTTCTATCGGTAATGAATCTCTGCTCGTTCGTATTATTATTGAATTTTCTGAGTCCACGCTTATAGCATGTAAGGCAGATGTACCGACTGTGACCACTTGAAGGCTTTTCGTATCTTCAAATGCTCGTGAGTAGGACCAAAATTACATATTTCGTACCTCAAATGGGCATAATTTCCAATTATTAGCTTTAAATATGTATATGCGTCGAGAAAAAAAATTGACAAACGAAAAGGATAGTAATTGCCATTCCACCAGATGTGACCATCAATGCACCGAGTTTTGACCACGTAATTTACCGGCATTGGCCATGCTATCAAATCGAATAACTCTAGATAAATTCGGATCGAAATATTTATTAAAACTAGTTTAATCAACTGAAACGGTGTGTTCACGGAAGCACCCATTCTATGTCATAAGAAATGTATTTACTTCTTTACAAACACAGATGCCAAGTGAACGTAGCCAAACTTTTTTTTTAGACATTCGTTTCGTTCGATTTGCATTCTGCGACCTCTTTTGTTGTAGATTTCTTTTTCAGTAAATGTCTTCACACATACGCATTTTGCTGTACGCTTTCATTTATTTACCGATACTTTTTTGGAAGTAGATTTAGAAGTAACAGAAGATTGGAAAACCCCAGCTTAACATATTTATCTATATAGTCATAGTATTTCTATTTTCTTACTGTTATTCCTTAAATAAATTAGTCGATTGAGCAATAATTTACAAGAAACCAATAGTAATATTATCCTGATCACAAGTGGCGTAACATGCTTATTTAACGCACCCAGTTTAGTGGTCAGCGTTTTATTTCGATTGAAATCTCCAAAAAAGCAGTTTAAGACTCGTGTCACACCGAGTGCAATTAATCATTTGCAAAGCCTGAAAATATACCTAAAGCATGTCTCAAACTGTTGTCAAAGGAATGGAGAATTTGGTGAATTGGATGATGGCCCGTCATTCTTTCATAAAGTATTTTTGTAATGGAGACGAATTTATTTTAACGCAACGTTTCCAAAATATGGAAACCACCGTTTTGAAAAATCATGATAGAATACAGACAAGAAAACAGTTATACAATTAAATATCCACAAAGAAAACGAGTAAGGTATTGGGCGTGGTCAATTCCCGTGTAGAAAAGAAGAGGAATCCTGGATGGAATCCAGAGCAAAATCCGTTATGGCGTCTGGGCAGTCCAGAATGTGACCTGGGCAGTCCAGGATGGAGTCTGGTCAATCTAAGATGGAGTCCAAGTGCGACAATGGGATCGGATCAAATCCGATCTGCCCAGTTTCCATCCTGAGCTCGTCATTTTTACGACGTTTTATATAAAACCGGTGCAATGGCCAAATGTCGGTACTTCTACCATATCTAGCGTTCGCAATTGGGGCGTACGTGTCTAGACATTGAATCCTCAAGTACCAGAGACGTTAAGCTAACAACGAATTACTTTCACTTTTATTTTATTATTATAACAATAACAACAGTGGTGATTAATTACTTCTTTCGTCTTGAAAGTAATGATACCTCAATATCATTTTACAAATTCTTTGGAATCTTTGTAAGGAGGCTTCACCGCCCAGAAAAAGTAGTCCGGGATAGAGTCCTCAGATGGTGTCCCGGATAGCGTCCTTAATGGAGTCCGGGTGCTAGTCCCGAATGAAGTCCAGAATGGACTACAGCATCGGAATAAATACCACAATCCATCCAAGCATCCATCAGAGACTTCCATCCGGACTACCAAGACTCGATCCAGGACGCTATCCGGGATGCCATCCGAGACTCCTTCCGAGACTCCATCCCAGATTATCTTTTTCACGGCGGGGAATTGCGCGCGTAGATTATTTAAGTACTGAGAACTCGAAAATCGTATCCATTTTCAAAAAGAAACTGTTATTAAAGCAGGTGACAACCAATTTATGGATTCACTCTAAAAACGAAGCGTGTTGTTCCCTATCCTTTGCGTTACAGTTACTTTTAACACACTTACAAGCATGTTATTTTTGCCTACTATTGCCATATAAAACAACACGGTTGTAAGCATGTAAAAAGTGACAGCAAGGCAAATGATAGGGAACAAAGCACGTGGGAACACACGCTTCGTTTTTAGAGTGGCTTCCTGTATAAAGTTAAAAATATGGTTATGCATTATGATTACGGCTTTGGTACTTAAGGGCTTCATGTATTTGTTAATGTTATTTTCTGTTTGCCTCAAACTTTTGGATCTCAGAGGGTAAAAACTTCAACGCATAATATGGTATCAGCATGAGACAATGATAATTGTGTCGCTCTCTTTTGCAGCTCAGGTATTCACCAATCGGTATACTCTTGTACCGCGACAATCGGTACCACGATAAATGCAATAACCGACAAAAAAAAATACATCGGAGAACAAAATAATTGTTATGAATGGCAACGGGGATCAGGACTTGTTTACTAAAATTCGATTCGTCAACGGCAATACAAGGCATGTATATCCTTACTTAATTCACCGAAACATCCTATGCCTTGCAAATTCCTTATGAGAGAGACTTATTTTACGACTATTTGCATTCACAAATCTAATATCCAGGTGTCGACTTCCAATAAATTGATAAATCGTAGATACAACAGATTCTTCTTACTTTTTCTTCCGCAAAAGTCTTTAAGTGGAAAACAGTTTTAATCGAAGCAAAAAAATTGTTTGAATACCATCGTATGATTAAATACTGCACATATAAGTTACTTCAGTTCAAAATCCGGTTACCCCTAATTCCGTATGAAATGATACATTATTGAAGAGTGAAGTAACGTCGATTTCATGAATAGCGATTGTCGTTGTGTTTACAATTTCTAATATACTACCATATATCAAACTTTACAATCCAACAACACTGTATTTCTTATTTCTCATCTTCTTGCACAGTGTCGAAGACACACATATCGAAAGTTCGTTCGCGCAAGGAACAACCGTGATCCGATGACTTGGGGGCGACCATCTTTCGCAATATCCTTCCGCAGTCAATTACCGCATCCGGGGGTTGTCACTTTAACCGCCGATCAAGAGCCAAGGTAAAACGACGGTGACGCAGAGAGCCGCCAGGCAGCTCGCGCACATCGCTAAAGGACTAGCTGCCACTTCCGGCTCTGTCTCGATAGCGTAATCCTCGTCACGCTCGAATTCCCGGACTTCAACGTCGCAGCGGAAGCAGACCCGACTCGTCTTCGGATGTGAGCTGTCTCGTCTCAGCAGCAACGCGGAACCCTTGCGTTCTATCTTCCAGCCGGGTTCCTGTAGTAGCATCCTCGTCATCTGCATGTTGGCTTCACTGGCAAGTCGGATTATTCGTTAGCAGACAATTCTAACTTTCTCCGAACCTACGGAGCCCCTCTCCCCTTTTTGACGCAATGGAATTTCCTCTCTATGAAGTACTATGAAGTCGATTATCTCAGCTGGCGATCTATAACGATAAAACAAAGGGAGTTTGTTACAAATTATTTGCTTGGAGTAACAGGAGAGGAATTCCAGTAAAAACTCTCGATAGTGAGGGTCAGTTAGTAACCTCTCCCCAGTACGTTAATTCACTTCTTATTAATTTGGACCGTAAGATCCTGTACCCTTATTTTACTACGTGTTTGGGCAAATAGAGATATGAGATATTCTGTGTCAGTGTTTCTAAACCTCAGATCTGTTCCATGATTGGTCAAGTTTCAGTATCACACGCCCACACAGTTACACCATGTGCATTTCTCAGATTCTCAAAATTTAACCTTTCAGAAAATACTATTTTCTTTAGTATATCTCAAAACTTATAAAACATGAAAAGAAAATCTCATCAAAGTTGTAGTTATATAGGTTTTATTTCCGGAAGTTTTTCTTTCGGGTTTCTTTCCCGGGACTCTAGCTTCTTCGGACTGGTACGAGAAAACTGTAAAGAGAGGTACAGAGCGCGCAATGCGCATGGGTATTCTGTTTTCCTTATGCCTGGTGAAAAAGCGCTACTTTTGCCTCCCGCTACAGGTATGAAGAGAGCGAGATTTCGTGCACGTTGTTACGAAAATGAATATTTGTAATGCACAACGCGCTCTTTTCTTTTCCGCAAACTTTTCTAGCACGCTCTCACCACACCGCAGGCAGAAAAGGGGGAGCTCTTATGCACTTGTTATAAAAAATAATTAGTTATACGCGTACGGAAATACGAACTCCCGACGGCGATTTTGAAGTAGGTATCTTCACAACTTTCTCCAAAACTTCGCTTTTTCGTACTATTATAATAATAGTACATTTCGATATGAATGCGATCAAACTTTTTCTTGACGGCTTTGAATTTACTCATGTGTGTTGCAATCACATGAGTTGAGAAAAGGTTTCTCGCACGAGTTTCGTATAATACTTTATTTCACTAGTGCGTAAGGTAGTATTATGTTTGAATCAAAAACATAACATTGAAAGTACAAATTCAGTGGATTCCTTCATATCTCGCAAAATTCAGCGAGAAGTAATATATTGTAATCACCTGCGCGTAACCGCAGACTTTATATCTCTTCTCTCGTAATCGCACTTGAGCTCTTATGTCACTGTATCTTAGAGTTTCCTGGGTTAAATCATTTACAACAAGATAATAGCTATACTATTTTGCATGATTTTCATATTCTCATTTCGGAACCTCGAACAGTCACAGTCTGGCAACTTCTTTCATATGGGATCTTTAAATACGACTAAAGATTCTGAAAATTCTACAGCAAAATAAAAGTGACTGTTTTTAAAAAGAAAAAACCATCTTTCCTTCTTTTGGTGCTATTTCGGTACAGCGTTTATTGAAATATTCGACTTAAAACCCCGAACAAAGTAAAAAAAAGTATTTTAAAGTAATACTCAAATTTGATTAATTCCGAGAAATACCGGAGAGGGTCAAATACAAGTGACGGAATTGACGGAAAATGCCTCATATCTGCATCAGTACCTACTTTCCAACTTAAAAGTAAGGGAAATGGAACTGCGTGGACATTTTATTTGATTAAGAAAAACCGACGAAGCTTTGATGGAACCGTCGATACAAGTGTAATAGAGCGGAGGCCCGGAAATCATGAAAACCACTGTCAGCTGCTAACACAAAGTGTTGGTACGGTTCTGTTACGGTTCTGAAAAGGAAGGTTTGGCTGTTAAATCCGAATACGCTCGGATTTCGCATTTGTGTACAAAGTTAAGGATGTTAGGAGGGTAGAACCTCCAGCTCTTGTCTACCCTGGGCTACCGTTCAGTCCGTTTCCTTGAACGGAATGCGAATTAATCGACGTAACTTCGGGGGTATTCCGGCGGGCCACACGATGTGGCTTTCGCGAAAGGGAGGAGAAACAGCAAGCGAGAGAGAGAGAGAGAGAGAGTTAATACTGAGAGCCCAGTCGTGCTTGAAAGTTTATTTGCGATTGGGCAATTTGGCGCACGTGTTGCCCTCCGGTCAGAAACAGGGTTCCTAATATTCTCGGATATCTCGTGGAGCTAGATAAACCGGAAAGTTCGACGAGATAACGAGGATGGAGCATAAGTTAGAAAGTTAGCTATTGTGGCGGGTGCAGTAGACCTATCCGGTAAGAGATGATGGAGAATATTATGGAGAAAAACATACGTCGCTACTTAGACTAAACGTTGCACTTAACATGAGCTTGAAATTGATAGACAGACACATTATCTGGGAATAAAGCACGAGAGCTGTTCAGTCCCGGGCTTTTAATTGAAGACTAAGTTTCTGCAGTATCGAGTTCATCATTGAAAGTGATGTTTCGTCCTGTATATTTTTTATTAACTCTGGGCTCAATGATGATCCTACCTCATCGGTGCACTTTCAGTCTCGGTCCCAATACACTCCCGTGTAGAAATCTGTCAAAGAGTTCGAGTTTTCAATCGTTCGCCCAAATTGAGTAACTCTACTTGGAATCCGGATTGATCGCAAATCTTATTCTGATTTTGCATTGACCACCAGATTTTCATTGTTCAGGATTTGCTCGGGTGTCAGCAAATACGTAATCCTACTAGAAATCCAAATGAATCCCAAATCTTTTCCCGGTTTTGCTCTGATCACCAGACTTTCACTAGTCGGAATTTGCTAAGGTTCTAAGGGTAGTCTCACTCGGAATCCCAATGGATTCGGGAACGTGTGCTATATATCGACAGGAAACACCAACTCGTTAACTACGATTTGGAATTAGTATAGATCCTGGAGTTTCAGTCATCGACGAATGTATTAGTAATTGACATAATACTTTTGATTCTTCGCAGTCCAAGTTCACAATGTTCATTGTTGGCAAATCTATTGCTGCGACATTTACCAGACTACCTAGCATTTTATAAATTCCTGATTCAAGCTACAATACAACAGTGATCCAGTCCGAAATCCTGATTGGAATCCAGTTTACCGGTGACTGATTGGAGTCGGTGATCCAGTGACTGATTGGATAGCGATCGTAAGTGCGGCAATCCAGGCGGGATTCAGCCGAATACCTAATAACATTGCGTCACAGGATATTTTACCTGACAGGGGTAGAGCAGGCAGTCCTTTGATTCTAACGACTTGAAAATCCAAATACTGTTGCATTGAAGGGTAAGGTAGGTGGCCCAGTTATCGTCAGGACCCCAGTGATCGTCATATTTATATAATAACGACAGATGTTAAGATAATCTGACGTTCGTGAGAATTTGTGATATTTTTGTTGACATCGAGACGGTATTTATAATGTTGTATTACATTGCCGCATTCGTAAGTACACGAATTGAATACTAATAAAAGAAAATATGTTCAGCTAATGAATGTACCCGCGATTTCGGCCGCATCGTTCAGTTACAGGTCAAAGTGTACCGTGTCACATCTCGGAGGATTTAAGAATGCCCGGTGACTCACATGAGATAAGCTTGGCTTCCATTTATAAATAGGTGTCTTAGATTTACGTATAGTATCTAAAACTATCGCTTTATATAAATTTAAACGAGTTTATCTCTCTATATTATATAAAGTTCTCGCCGCCGCCGTTGCCATCTCTGCCAACGTGACATTTTTCAGTCAAGAATCGAGCCCCAACCTCAGGTTCGAATTTTGCTAAAGGGGGAGTATGACGGCTCTTATTAGAACAATCCTACTCTGGAGAAAGGGAATATTGTGGGAATAAGAATATTCCTGACATGTAGGGGTGCTCATCGGATGAATTAAAAAATCCGGGTCCGTATGAGGGGTATATTGTGGAACGTTGATATAATACCAAAACGCCAAAAGAAAAATTAACATTTATCGTGACACGGGGGTTTGGCGTGCGAAGTGCGCAGTGGGGCGTAGCCTCCCTAGTATATTCAGAATGACCCATTTTAATCTTTCAGATGATTTACCCCGAAAAATACTGCCCATATCAAGTTTTGGATATAACGGAACTTTTAAATTTTGAAAGGTGATGTTAAAAAAAAAAATTGGCCCAACATTTAAAATGGCGCAGTCACGACGGCCGACATCTTTTTTTAAATGTAACCATGACATTTTTTTTCTAACAAAAAATTCGTCATGTTAAAGCTAACAACTTTTGCAGCAAATTTGTTGCTAAAGTTCATATTTCTTAGGTTAGAAAACAAGTCTTTTCGAGAACACTCGAATACTCAAAATGGGATACATGGCTATCATGATTAAAACAACCATGTTTCGAGCGTCATTCTGACCGTCACAATCAATGACGGCGTTTTGGTGACGTCGCACGGGGCGTGTTAGCTGAACCTGCCCTTGCTTCCTGTTGAAGGATTATGTTCCGTGATGGGTGACGGCGATTAAGATATTCGCATTGATATAAATTTTCGGCTTAAAAATAATTACGCCTGCATCTCCCTAAAATAAGTAGCATATCAACGATTTCGCTGGGATTGCAATCAGCCATTGTCGATTCCCCGTGAATACTAATTTTTTAAAATTAACAATGAATAAAAAATGTTTAAAACTCCCGACAGCAAAAATTGACTCTCATTAAAAATATATATATTGTAAAAAAATGACTCACATAAACAAAAATATTGAAAAATAATGAAATAATTCCTAATACAGTTTAATCTCAGGATGAACTCCCTCGAATGCAGTTTTAAATATTATAAATTTTATAAATATAGTCAAGAGGCGTATCAGAAGGGAAGTATGTGATTATCAAAGCCCTTTGGATTTTGTTTAGAATGATACGGCTCCCGACTATATTTATAATATTTTATAAAATTGAAACCTATAGGAGCCTATTTTGATTCAACTGGAAATTTATCGACTTGATCGCTTTCTATCAGTTTCAATCGGAACTCCTAAGCACGTTATACAGGTGAAGAATTCAACCTAACTACGAACTATGTAACTTGTTTCTTTATTATTACAACCTTTCACAAAGTTACTTCTTTGAGAAAGTATGAACATTTCCTGCCTTCTGGAAGAAGCACTATGCCATGTTCCACTTCACCTTTCTTTCGAAGTGCAACAGAAAACATATTGTGGAGGCTTCGATAATCAACACAATGATATGATAAATTAAAAAAAGATTATCATGAAGGTTAATATTTAGCGGCGCAGGGGCGTGAAGCAAGAAGTTTTTTTAAACATCCAATCGGTATAATATTTTAATCATTATTCTTTCTTCTTTATTATAATATTCTTACAAAGTAATAAAATAATCTATAAATAAAATGAAGTTAAAAAATATTCAAAAGATTAAAGTTTAAAAAAAAAAACCAATTACGCCTCATTCAAATGCAGGTTGACACTCACGGGCGATATTCAAGCACCAGATATGAGAATCTCTACAAACACTCTACCGTGGGCATCCTGAAGTAAGCTATGAACTACCGTGAGCGCCCTGAAGTGAGCTACGAAAATGATATTTTGATATACTCAAATAGACTATTTGTAACAATTTGAAAAAATCATTTATTTATGCGAATTAATAATTTATCACCTTAATTTATGATAAAAGACAATGAGCACTAGTCACAGAATCGACGTTGAAAATTTGGTTAAGTAATTTTTTACCGTTTTCGAGAATATTGGCTTCAAAGAAATCGCTTAAATCAGCTGCTCGTCGGGAAACGCATAACTCCCGTTTTTTTGTCCCGGGGGCAGTCGGGAGTTAAAAAGTAATATTGAATTAATATTGAAACGCCTTATTCGGTATTTGGATTTATTTCTTTTGAATTGGTCGTTTCCGTTGTTCCGATATTAAATTTGGTGGTATGTAAGTTTTAAAAATTTTGTTAAAAGAAAGGAATTTTAGGAATATTTGATGGTAGGAAGTTTAATTTTAGGAAGTGATAGTTTTGAGAGTGTGCGTTACGGCACACACGCGCGCGTGTCAGCGCTGAAACAGTCAATATTGGTTTTTTTACCTAACAAATATGGACTTTACCAAAAACAACATTTCCTACAAAAGTTATTAGTTTTGACATCACTAATTTTTTGGTAGAAAAAAGTCATGGTTCCATTGAAAAAAAACATCGGACGTTGCAGCTCCTCTATTTTGAATGTTAGACCATTTTTTAAATATTAACATCCCCATTCAAGCCCTAATGACAGTTTCATTATAATCGAAACTTGATTTGGTCAGTATTTTTCGATATAAATTAAGTGAAAGATTAAAATGGGACATCCTGTATAATGTATAATAATGAAATTTGCATTATTAGAGCATGCCACAGTTTAAACATATATGCCGATTAGTGGTACGTAGATATGCCGATTACTAGACCAACCATCATGGCGTAGCGTGGCCTGACGATGATTCTTACCTTAACTTCGTCTAACTTTTTCGAAAGATATCGTTCTTAGTCGCACTAAATAACTGATTAAGAATAACTTACAATAAGTGCTATTCACTTTTTAATCTAGGTATTCAGGCTTTTTAACCTCTTCGACGGCAGGATGATTTTGACTCTTCATGCCACTGTGGGTATAAAAAAAGTTATTGGATTTTAACGACAATTGTAATCTAGGCTGTTTTTTTGTTGGGTCACAGAATACGAATTCGAGGTGAATATTCTTAAATTCAAAATGGCAGTTTTATGATTCGCATCTACGATCGAAATTCGGATATCTAAAATAGCAGATCCAGTGTGGCGGACCAAAATGTAAATGCTTGATTTTATTCAAATCAAGTAAGTTTTTGCATTTCGGTCCGGCATATTGGATCCGCTATTCTGAATATCTAAATGTTGACCTTCATTTCGTGTTCCGCGACCCAAAAAACGCCGAAGCTCGAAATATCATGACAGTCAAACAGTTTCTGAACTTTTTGATTATTTTGGACCATCATATTTACTCCGCCATTTTGAATTAAAAAATATTATCCTAGATCAGCATAACGAAAAATCTGGGAATATCAATTTTTATGCAAATTCAACTGAGTAGCAATCACTAAGCAAACATGGCGTCAATGCGATGATTTAGCGATGAAATAACTTCTGCAAGAACTAAGATTGAGGATCTTATAACAATCTCGGCACTCAGTCTATAAGAAATTATCTTGCCAACAGAACGAGACCTTGCTAAGTCAATTTGCTGCACCGATAGAGCCGAGGACCCGAGTCAGTATAAGACATGATGCAGAAGATTCGTGTAGTTGTCCACAGATCAAACGATTAATGAAAGCGTTTACGTTTCATAAAAGCTTTCTAGGCGAAGGCTCGCGCAGTTTTTCCGTGCCTTGATATGATTTAATGCCAGAAAAGATTGTTAAGCTGACAGTAAACTAAATATATTTTCCCATAAGCGAATTGAACTACCAGAAAGCTCTTCCTATAATGAAAATTCTTCACTCTCCTTCACGCAAAGCACGTACCTTTTTGTGTCACGAAAATCGGATTCAGACTTTAGAAACTTGCAACGCATGAATCATCATGGAAAAAAGTAATCTAGATAACCGACGAAATAAAGTGAGCGCTGAGAATGTGAAAGGAGGCGCAGACTGCGGCCGCGCTATTGGGGATTTTGCAGTAGATAGGAAACTGCTGTAGTCAGACAAACTGGAGTTGGAAGCTGAAAGCTTGCTCGACATATTTTCGATTAATACCCTCTTTCTGCAACTCTATCTCGTATTCAAACGATTCGTATATCCGTCTACATTGGGTTAGTAAGTTAGATACAAACGATAAGACTGACCACAGGCGCATGATTACTCCCGCAACATAATTTAGTGTGTGCACTGGTATATGTACACTGAAGTATGCTAGACCACGAGTTAGTTTAATCGTTGTATCTGGACCGAAGACACTTACTGGATCATCGGTTATTTAAATGGATTTTTGAGTACTAAAAGAAGGGGTGTTCGAATATTGATCGTTTTGAATTTTGATATTTGAATTTTGAATTTTGAATTTCTCAATTTTCTTTGGTGGCAACCAACTAAGATATTTTTATCCGCAATCTGTACCCCTCTTAACTGCCTGTGACCGCCGAACTTCAACAAATTTATTTTGTCAGTATATTCTCAGAACTTGATATATCTTAAAAGTTCGAAGATTAATTCTATTAAACGCTAAAGAGAAACAAATCAAGCTTATACTACTCGAAAAAAGTAAACAAAAAATAAGAAAAATTGATTAGTTTATCGATGCATGAAGATAGACTTTGGAAATATCTGCCACGATTAACCCGATCGATCCTGTAGGAATAATAGAAAATCCACGCCTTATTGAAATTATTAATATACATTATCTCGCTTGGATGCTGAGTGTCTGCAATATGGCTACTTTCATCCACTTAAGGTGGGTCGATCACCACCGTGCTAATCAAATATGCAACTACAATTTAATAACGTAATACACGTTAATGCGTCTGGTATTAAAAAGCTACCAATTTTACAGATGTAAATATGAAGGTTCAACAAAATATTAAGCTGTCTAAAACTATTTTGATTTGTTTAGCTCGTCGTGAAATTTCAAATGTCAAAAGCCAACGGTTACGAAGATTATAATCAGATAGCAAAAGAATTTCTTAACTTTTAATTAACTATTAAAAAAATGTGACGACCATTTTTAAAAGTCAAAGATGAATGTATTAATAAATCCGCGTCCGCCAATGTTTGATGTTGTGCTATAAACCTGTCTGTGTTCGCAAGTTTAATGACAATTTTGAACCGATATTTCGTTTTCAACCAGCAGTAACGTCATGCTTTTAAAATTTTTATTCGTATCCAGAAACGTTCAAAACATATAAATTTCTGCTTTTGGAACTTTCATCTTGGATTGTAGGCATTTAACTATGTGTGCATGTGAAATTCTAGGCTCATTCTTCAATTTAGCAATGGGGAATTTACGTGAAAAGTCTCAACTTTACGATTTTATATCTTAAAAATTATCACCAAGGAAAAAATATAATTGAATTTGTTAAATATCCTGATTGAGTCAATAAAATCATTGTATTGCTAATTTTCAAAAGGATGTTTATTTGAAACAATCATGTAAATTTATTTTTATATTTGCGTGCATCAAGTGAATTTGTATTTATTTAATATAATATATCTACAGTTTTAATTGAAATACCACCTCCGATCAATTTTTTTTTTTGAGTAATATCTATCCCAAATCCAGAAAATATATCTTGAACTGAAAAAATGAATCCGGTGCGGTGGTCTAGTGGTTACAGTACTAGCCTCTAGCCCAGAGCATTGGTAGGTCGCGGGTTCGAATCCCGGTGCCGTCGATTTTCGTCGAAAATATAAATTCGGGCGCGGTGAAGCTCCAAATGTATACATGTCTCATGTATACAGCTGGACACACGTATGTGTGGTACACACTCTACCTGTGGGGGTCATATGGATACACCTGTAGTCCGTGTTTACGTTCTCGACGAAACGTGACGTAACTCCGGTGACGGGAGGCGAACTCGAGGCCGGTTACATCGGCATAGGTTTTCCGCAGTTTTCCTATGCCCATAACAGAAATGCTATGGCGAATGCGATATAGAGGGGTAAATCGGATGCGACCGCATGGGGGTCTGGTTACTGATCCGGATCAGACCCCCAGGGGGGGACTGGCTGCTGACCCGGGCCGACCCTGTAATAGGCGTAATGCCTGCAGACGGGGGGAAATGCAAAAAAAAAAAAGAACTGAAAAATGATTTGTTCCGAAAAAAAATGTACTGAATATATTATATATTTAATTGAGAATATAAAGTGTTCCCTTCAACGAATTGTATTGTTGTATTACTTAGAAAAATGCATTGTTTCGATTAACCGAATATTTAGGCGCCTCAAGTACATTTACGCTATTAAATTGAGTAGATTTTCACTAGATGCAACAGACTATGCGAGTTTTCAGATAAAACCCGTAATAACATCGTCTCAATATATCTCGGAGTGAAAACAACATATATTCCATTCAGAAAAACATATATATTAAGATCATGAAACACATGTACAATTTAATCGATCTATATATATCTCATAGGGCCAAAATCACCGCTTCGGGGTAGAATTTCAGAGAAAACGATCAGGGGAAAAACAATCAAGAACGCTGCGTTTATACTTTATCGCTTGATCCCACGAACTGGCCTTAGCAACTCGATATTACAATGTATAGAGATCGGTAAGAACAGCTATGAAACAGGAAATAAATTTATGGAAATATCTTACTGTTTCTATGAAACACTTAATTCATTCAATTAGCGTCAATTTATATATACAGTTTAGGGATGGCTATTGATTAAATTATATACTAAATACTTCCAATTAATTATTTAATTGATGCGACAAAATAAATAATTCCGTCAATTACAAATTATAATTGACTGAAAGAAATTTGTCTTCCAGATAATAATATAAATCATAATATACAGTATCTTCAATCAAATATTTTCACATTTTAACAAAATTATTCTTGGAAAGCAATTATGTGTTTTCAAATACATGGATTTATGTTTTTTTTTGCCAGTCTTACGGTTGGCCTAATTAAAATTTTACATATCGGTCGGCTTGAAGCAGATCTATAACATATTTAAAATCTAGATTTGTATATCGGTAAGTCTGTGGTGATCGAGCCACCTTAACTCGTTGAAACCCTTCGCCGCTAAACTTTCGATGCAATCTTCTGATAGCATGTCGCTATCATACTTTCCTAAGACTCGATGTACACGCAGTTTTATCGTTACGTGACATAACAGAAAGCTTTGCAGCTTGACGAACGACAGTGTTACGACGTAAACTCATTGGAGTCGAAACCTGCTTCATCGTTCGTTTCCCAAACTCGGTGAGATTGATATCGTACTAGCGTGTTCGGGAAAGGACAACTGCACAGATCATTTATCTGTAACGAACTTTTGGACGAGTTGAATCGCGTCCGCGACCCACTGTAGCGTCCATGCTACCGGGCTCAAATGCACTTTCCACTTCGCACAAGGTTATATCTCAAATCGCTGCAACGCTCGATACCAATTTTATGAGAGATTATGATGCTCGCACTTAAACCTTCACTTACGGGGGTTTTCGACTGGGTCGAAGAACGTGAGTTGCTGACGACGAACGTCACGATCGAACGAGAAATCTTTATTCTCTTTACCCACATCTATCCAAAAAGTCCACTACGCGTGTGAACAAAATTTGAGTGTAAAACAAACTGTACACAACTAAACCAGAAATGGTGAACAAGAATAGGAATTTCATGTTTTAGTCTGACTTGAAATATACATATATGTATATACAATGCTACCCGTGCAGAAATTTAGTCGAGCAACCACGAAACCGTTGTAGGTCCTTGTTAGTTTTTGTCAGGGCTTCCACAATAGGGATTCTATACTAGGTGCACCTTACAACCCATAAGGGCTTCTCTTATACAATTCTAGGCTGAATTCGGGCTATCCAGATCGGGCCCCTCAAATAAGGGAGCATCAATGAGTGCCGTTAACATTTTGTCAGGGCTTCCATGAAAATGATTTCATACTAGGGCTACCGTACAACCCATAAAGGCTTTTTTAATACCACTCTAGGGTCAACAGTAACAAACAAGAGCCTTACTACAACTTGTGCAAACATCCCTAAACAAAAAATTTTTTTTATCTGAAAAACTCCCGACTGCAAAAACTGACTCTCATTAAAAAAAATGTGCTTCTATGGAACAGAGAAAAAAAATCGACAAAATGACGCCTTATTAGCATTCCTGTTTAGGTTCTTCCCTTAAATTTTAATCCCTTTATCTATTAGATTAATATTTTAAACAAAACATCCAATAAAATCCATTAGCTTGCACAATCTACGAGGTACCGACTTCAAATTTGGTTCACATATGGACTATCATCGAACAGGGTTTGGATGAAAATTTGACGCAAACCGATCGAGCGGTTCAAATTTCAGGACTTTACATGCAAGTTTGTTTTCTTTTTCATCATTACAAAGCTTCCTCCATGAGGAAGCGACATTGCACAACATTCCTCCTGATAGAGAGGACTTTGTGCAAGGTGAAAAATGACGTGAGAGCCATGGGCGATGTTCTACTTTGCAGCCTTTTTTTTTTTGTAAAGTGCTTTATTTGCGATAAAACCAGTTGGTAAAATGATATTTGTAAAACTGATTTATGGTACTAGATTTGAATGAAATCCTGTGATTTTCAGCTCTTTATTATATTTTTTACTTCATACAGAATTTAATAATCGATTGTAAAAACTAATTTTTACAATTTTGAAACTTGGAACATAATGAGCATTATTTGTAATTTGAATTCGACGAATATTTCGTTTGAGTTTCATTCATCCGAAGCAAATTGCAGATGCAATTCACTGTGCATATAGCAAGTATCCTTTTTCCCGATTTTCCCTAAATTTTATGAATTCTTTACGATTCTTATAACGAGGTATTTATTCCGAATATAAAATCGGGAAATATCCCGAGAAGAAAATCGTGTTACCCGTTTTTCAACCCCAAAGCAATCGTTATCTCTTTTTTCAACTTTCTTTGCCTCACTTCTTCCCTCGTTAACTGACATAATCCGCAGTATACCCCCCCCCCCCCCCCGCCCCCGCCCTTTCAATTTCAATAGTACCCCATAGAAAGGGAGTGAAACGAGCATACCTTCTCCAGAGCTTGCCTCAGCAGTTGGGCGCATTCCTTTAGTTTCACTCGTATACACTCGAGAAAACTCAAGCCCGCGTATTTCGTACACTCGTCTCTTTCATAGATTCCAATAGATAAAAAAAAACTCCGAGAGAAAGAAAGGAAAACTAAACGAAGATTGAGCTTACTTTTTTCTTGGGAGAGAAAGAAAATCGCCTCCCATGCTTTGTTCTTCGTCTCGCGGTTGGTGGCCCCTTGCGGTCTTCTTTTTTTACTTGGAAATACGAAAAGAACCTTCTTGGCCTCGACTCGCGACGCAAGGGAGGTTCCCCTTTCAACCAACCAACCAATCAACATGGTTGGCCACTCCAATAGTAGAGAAATAAGATTTAGCACTCTCAATTAAGGGGTCGTTACCGATCCTCTCGTGATTGAACGTTTCTTCAAATTAAAAGACCTCTTTTGGCACGTAACGCTGAAATGTCGGGGAAGTTTTCCCGGTTTAATGAAGAAATTAAAGGTGCCGGTGATGTATCTTTATGATACTTGATGCTAGCAACAACGCGCAGTAATATCTCAGCGAAAATTTAATTAATTTTATCAGAGACAACTGTAGAGAATTCATTAATTCTAATTGCTGAAATCTGTTTTAATTATTCTCAATAACAGGTGCTGGTCATCTCGCCGATGTTTATCAATTAGCCAACGGAAAATAATTTGGCACCCCCCCAAAACTATTTCTTAATGACGAAAAAACAAAATCTTGTGAATTATCGATGGGATTAAAAAAGTATTTAGACGTCGCAACCGGATTTTTATTTTTTAAATTGAAAAACAAAATGAGTTTTCCGCGGTTTTGAAATATTAACCTTTGAAGCTCAAATTCACATTTCATTTTCTAACTGTAATGTACCTGTTTTTGTGAAGAAATATCAAATTTTTGTGTTTTTTTTTACGTCGAAATGCGCACCCTGTAATATTTGAAATATTTCGATTATACAACGTCAAGATATTTTTTTTAATTACAGAAAACCTTTGTAATACATTTTTTATGTTGCAATCGACAATTAATTATACTCACTCGTATTTTTGTTATAAACAAAAATAGGCAACGCTGCTCATTGACAACATGAATTCATCGGTTCCTGAATCCTTTTCAACATTCTTTTTTAGCAGAAGACTATGCAATGGTGTAAGGTTTGTGTGATATTCATTAAATCATGCTTCATTAAGCCCCGTAATATTAAAATTGGTATTGATATTCAACGTTTTAAATCGGTTACATTTTTTTCTCTTTTATTTCCATATACAACAGCGTTTATTCGAAGATCCAATTTTGATGTTTGTAAAATAATATACCAGTTTTGAACTTCATACCCTTTAAAATGAGTTCACAAAAAACTCCGTAGCTTTAAAATTGATAAAGTTATTGACTATGAAAGAAATGATGCAGCATTGCTTCCTCGTAGAGGAAGCTTTGTTTTTATGAAATTCTTATTTTCAAGATTTTAATGTCAGTATACTAAAAATGGCCTAAAACGTCGAGAAAAACGATTTAGAAAAATATCCGGATGGGTGCGAGTGAACTACTCAACCGAATCAATTCAAATTTTTGTGCCATATATACAGTACAGTTCAATTTTTTTTGGGGTTCATTTTATACAAATTAGACGGATCTTTCAGTCAGATTTGATATTTGATATAAACAAAACGTTTCAATATTTGAACTTGGTCCCAGTTTCATCGTGTCTGACGACACCGGCAACCAATCACAGGACGAATAAACCAACAATTCTAATATTAAACCAGCGATATATCGTGACACACCAACTGTTTAGAAGAAGATCGGCTCAAGTACTTTTATTTCATCGGTTTTGTAAGATTTAAAAAAACTGGCTGTTACCACGCTAACTCGATCAGTTTTTCCAACTATCGGGCGAAATCTTGGCATAAAACTTTATTCAAGAGTGATGCGTGATTCGGTATTGAATTTGGGCAAAATCGATAGATTAGTTCGGATTTTATAGAATTTCGCATTTTCGATTTCTTTAATGCTACTATAGCTCAAGCAACCGATCTAAACTGCTGGATAAAACTTCAAAAGAATATGTCAATGTTTGATACTGAATTTAGTGAGAACCCAACAAACAGTTCAAGTTTTACAGTTTTTTGTTAGAATTCAACAATTTTCCACAGGTTCAAATACATGACCTGACATTTTGTACGTTAATCAGACAGGGTCATCAAATGTTTAATACTATCTAGAGAGATTGCTTTTTATAAAAGTATATCGGACATTCTATTCCAATTCGACCTAGCCAAAAACCCTTATATTTTGCAATTTTTCTTCTTTCGACTTTATTATAAAGTCACTGAAACAAATAACCCAAACATTTTTACAGATTTTTTTACATAAAATTCTGACCGTAATGATCAAAAGTGTTAATTTAACGCTATCGGCTACCATCGATTTTTTAAAAGTTTACAACATAAATTCCTTGATAAACAAAAATTCGATACAAATTATAGGGATAAAGTACTGGATTTTTTTCAATTTATTTTTCTTATGGTAATTTTAAGAAATTTCAAAGTTCTAACATTTAATTTCGATTTTTTAAAATTTAGTAAAAGTTTGGTTAAAAAAAAAAGTGAAAAAATAAAACCAATAAACGTTTATATGAAACACACATTTCGTTAGAAAATTTATTAGCAAGGAATCCAGGAATTTATGTTGCAAATTTCAAAAAGATCGATTATGACCCATCGGGTCGAATTAACACTTTTAATCATTACGTCAGACTTTTTTTTCATAAAATCTGAAAACATTTTTGGGTTTTTTTTAGAGCTTTTATAACATACTCGAGAAAAAGAATTAAGAAATGCGAGGGTTTTAGCCAGGTCGAATTGGCATGGAATGCCCCAAGTGATCAATAAATGATTCACATTTCTTCAGTACGAAAGCTAAAACTGGCCAACGTATTTTCTCATAGAGGAGACTTTGGTGATGGCGGGTTACAAAAATGAGATAACAATGTTCAAGGTTCTACCTTGTAACTTTTTTCTATATACTATTTAAATAGGGAATACAAATGTGCTTTGACCGACCATTCAATTTCAACGGATTGAGCTCAAGTTTATATTGTATGTACATGTAGCTCAAATGTATCTACGTCGGTCTGGAAAACAAAAAAAAAAGGTTCAAACAGACTTTTAGACATGCATGATCTAAATAAACTGTGGAACAAAAGTTAAAGGGGTGAAGAAGGATCGTATGGTAGTAAAAGCGAATGGATGAAAAGCTTTGAAAATTCGTTGTCGTCGCACCCGCCAAAGTTTCGACGGGTGCGCGACAGAGGAGTGCTGTCGACAAAGCAACGACCTTTCGACGAATAAATATTCATGGAGCGTGCGAGAGTAAAAGCTCGACGGCCCTTGGGTTAATTAATTAGTGAAAGGGACAAAACAGACGACTGGGATGGAAACAAAAAATATACGACAACGATGTTCGGGTGCGATCGCGGGAAAAAGCTCCGGTTACCACGTTTTTCGTTGACGTTACACGTCTGTTCCACCTGCTGTTTTTATTTTCACGTCGTCGTTTTGTCGTCTCCTTTTTTTATCGCGTCACTCCAGCCTCTCCGACGAGATTGTTGCTTGCATTACGAAAATTCACCCATCTTCCGGAATACGACCGTGCGTTTGCGAGTCACGTTACAAATATCAATGGGACTTTGGGACTCGAAAAGTTTTGATGATGCTCATTCTCTCCAGTATTCATCTCTTAACCCCCTTCCATTGCACACATCTATACGTACATTTCTCTTTCTTCACTTCGCTCTAACCTCTTTCCAGATTATAAGCAAATCGAGTCTCATTAAAATCAATAAAAAATACTCGCATTGTAAAAGAATTGCCAACACTAAACGAGAAAAATCTGAAGTTGGACAATAAAATTCCCTTCACCTTACTGCCTACAAAAAATAATACTCAAGGATCTAGTATTGTTAAATACTAAAGTTTGATTTTCATCTTGTTTAATCATCATACAAAATATAAATTTCGATCAAGGTGTCGAAACGTAGATCAGGAGTTTCGCATTTTCCTGCTTCGACTGAGAACATGGCCAAAATAAACTGCAATACAGCCGTTCTACAGAACCCGACTCTACACATGGTTCTATTCAACAAATCCGCCCCTCTGCACATGCATCGACTTTTGCAAGTAAAACTGTCACGAGGAAAATTTACCACAGCAATACTCTACATAATTAGAAGACTCCACGACAAAATTGTACATGGATAAAAATTCAACACATGGCCGATTCTACAACGTCACCAACGCACAAACCAGTCAACGTGCGCCGTTAAAACATTCCCATCTATCGGTTTTGTCGTAGAAGTAGAGTTGTGAAGAATGCATAACTTTTATAATGCTTTATCGTTTTCATTGCCCACTACTTTACGAATAAGTAATTTAACTAAAATTCATTACCTATTACTTTGCGCAGAAGTAATGTAACTCAATCTATTACCCATTACTTTGCGTATAAGTAATAAAGTAAGAGTAGCGCTATCGGTCAGGATAATTTCTTTTAATACTTGGCGTCAAGATGCTACCGCGTCTCTTGATGTAACTCAGAACCATTATCCATTACTTTGTGTAGAAGTAATGTGACTTGAATCCATTACCCATTAGTTTGCGTGCAAATAATGTAACGCAGATGCATTACAGTGCTTATAGTTTTTAGAGTCTAGATCAACCCAGACTCGAAAAACGTTGAAGAGCCTAAACTACAAAAACTATGGAGATATCGACCTGAACTTCGAAAACTATGGAAAGGTTGATCTGGACTCCAAAAACTATGGAACGATTGGCCTGAACACCAAAAACTATGGACAGACCTGGAGTACAAAAAGTATGAAGAAATCAACGTGGACTCCAAAAACTATGGAGAGGTTGACCCGGAGTCCGAAAAGTATAGAGATTTTGACCGAAACTCCAAAAAGAAATTTCAATTACTTTACGGAAAGTAATGCAACCAGTGTTGTGAAAACGTGAATGTAAAAATGATACATTAAATATATATTTTTTTAACGGATGATGTAACTTGGATCCATTAACCATCATTTTTATAAAATGGATGACATATATCCATCATCTATTTTTTAAATAATGGTTTATGGAACTTAGATCGATTATCCGTTTTTCAAATTATGTTTTATGAACCCGTTTTTTAAATTAATTTGAAAAATGGATATTCGAGGGCAATTGTAATTTAATTGTTGAAAATTTCAAATTCCACATGGAATTTGCAATTCACAATCAAAATTTTAAAATAATTGTTAAGTCTAGCAAAATTTAAAATTTATTTCTGTAGGTATCTAGGTGATCAACAGCAGTTCATTTTTTTAGGTCCAGGTCGATATCATAACTGTTATTGGGATTCAGGTTGATTTGACCAGTTTTCGATGTAGATATTAACCGTTCCATATTTTTCGGAACCCAGGTCGAGCTTGACATAGTTAAAAGTATGTAAAGGTTGACCTTGATATCGAAAAATATGGATAGATCGACTTGGACCCCGAAAGCTATGAGAAAAGGTTGACCTGAACTAAGAAAACCATGCAGACGAAGACCTGGAAAAAGAAATCTATGAAGAAGTTGATCAGGAAATCGAAAATTATTGAAAGGTCGACCTGGACTCCAAAGAACTGTTTTCAAATTTCGTTGGACTTAACAGTTATATCAAATATGAATTCTAATTTGTGCTTTCTAAAAATTTTAAGGATTAAATTACGATTTCAACAAAAAAAAACCATTTGTACCATCATTTAAAAAATGAATAATGGATTTGAGTATACATTTCCAAATCTACGTATATCGAACGATTTTTTATTCGAAAAGCTGTTATTACCATTCGCAACGCGTCTGTAATTCGATTACAAAATTAATGAAAATATCAAAAATATGGTGAGCAGTATTTTCATACCATGCCCATCTTCAGAATGGTGTCAAACAGCGCTTGTTCACGAACAAACCATTTGTTGTAAACTTTTTTTTTTTAAATCGTAAATGTTGTTTTTGAGTAATCCAATTGTTTTTGTGATTTTAAGATTTTTATTCATTTTTTAACTACTGTTGTAGACTCATGCCCATTTTTGGAGTAGTCACAAAAATTTTGTATTTGAACAAAGAATTTACTGTAATAATTTCAAGCAAACCGTCGGCGTAGTTTTTGAGAAATTTTGGGTGATTATGAAAACAAACATTTATGAAAAAAAAAATCTAGAGTACTTTTTCATATTGCTCTATACAATATTTCAAAAGTAAAAAAAGAGGATCACGACCCTGTGAATTAGTCGTGGAATGACCCATATATATCTCCGTCTATCCGTATGCAAGTATATTATAGTTCGCTTCCCTGATGGAAGTTGTTCGCGTCAACTTCCATCAGGGATGGAATCTCTCGTTTGCTACATCATTACCGGGACAGGTGCAGGCAAAAGGTCCAGACTTCAGCGAGAAACTTCGATAGGCGCGCGCTTGTGAGTACGCGCAGTCTCAACACCGGCAATAGGTGGGTACGGTGCACGATAACGAAGCAGGATCGCTTTCTTCGGCCTTCATAACCGCGAAGACTTAACGAGGCTAGTCTCCCCACTCACGGAGTCTGTAGAGGAGTTCGACTTGCCGAGTGAACTACGAGATGTAAGGCGTAGAGTTTACACGACGTGTACTGCTGTCGCTGCTTCTTCGAATGCACATCTTGAATTTGCTCTCATTTATATACATATAGTGCGCAAGCAGTACATTTCTATAAGATAGACTGTCTCTTACGTTTCCGCAACAAGTCATCGTTTCCTTAGCGCGTTTCCTCGGCAGACGAAGGAAGATATATTGAAACTACCCTTGCGAAGTTATGGAAGCTGCTAACTAGCATACGTCAGTTACAGAACTCGAATGAAAGTAGTTACTGATAAAAACTTCAATATTATCATATATTCCCTTTTTTTGTTACTCGAGTCGTCGGGAATTATGAGCAAAAACGTTGTTAGTCAAGTATTAGCTACTGATTCGGTATACTACGTTAAGTTATTACAGATAAATATATGGGACAAACCACCCCGTTTCGACCTGGGTCGGACCCTCGACCTCTCCGATTTGGCTTGTAATTTTTTGTAAGACTAGTTAGACCCTCAAATGCACCAGATTTTTTTTTCTATGTTAATTTTTATTTTAATATTTTTAAAAAATGACAAATCGAATGCCATAATGTAAAAATCTGAAGAAATTCTGAAAAGTACTTTGTACGATATCAAAATTTTCTAGCTTATAGCCAAAGTGGGCAAGATTTTTCTTCATATAGTTTTTAAGCTTTTTTGATTTAAAAAAGTATTAAAAAACAGAAAGAAAATTAATCTACTACAGGCGATTGGTTAAATGTTTATGTATGTAAAACCGGATTTTTTAGAATTTTTTAGAATTTTTCCGCACTATGCAAATTTTGAAAAAATATGTGTTTAAAGTGATAAATCGGATGCCATAATGTAAAAAACTGCAAAAATTCTGAAAAGTACTCTGTTGAATATCAACATTTTCTAGCTTATAGCCAAAGTGGGCACGATTTTTCTTGCTCACTTTGGCTATAAGCTAGAAAATTTTGATATGATCATATGGCCATGACTTTTTTTTTGCTACCAAAAAAAAAGTCTCCGACAAAAATTGTTAGTTTTGATTTGGAGAATTTTTTGGTAACAGGGAAAAGTCATGGTTGGATTTAAAAAAAACATGTCAGCCGTTGTAACTCCGCCATTTGGAATGTTGGACCAACAAAATTTGATCTGAGCAGTATTTTCCGAGATAAAACAAGTGGAAGATGAAAATGGAACGCCCTGTATATCTAGCGTATTACAATGCAAAGTCGAAACTAAGAAATCGTCTATTCGTCTACTGCACTGTCCTCTTAATGGTAACGGTAATGCTTTAGAGCTCGGCTCGTTCTATACGCTACGCTATAGCACTTTAATTACACGAACAGCTATTTGTGAAGTAAAATCCGAATTCACTAACAGTAGTTTATAATTTTAGCGGAGCTCCTGAAATTAACGTGATGAAACTTTTAGGATGTGGATGAAGGATATCACATCCCAGAAAAGTGGTGTACGAAAAAAAACGTTGTAAAGTAGAACCGTGCACGATACCTCCACATTCTTTTAGTCCGTCGTCGGTCGTGTTGATTTATTTTGACTTTCTCATGGAGGAATCTTTGTTAATACGTTTAAACAACACCATGGAAAATTAATACATGATTAATAACATAAATCAAACATAATACACTACGAAAGTAACACTACAAAATATCGATTCGCCGAAATGCCGGCATCACGTGATGAAATAACACAAAAAATGCCACGGTGATATAACATAACGTCTGAATAACTCAAATAATAAATCACTCCCGACTAAGTCGCACAGTAAAAAAAATAATACACTGACATAATGACGCGGGTTTAATAGTTCGTGCACTAGCTTGCGAAAATTACGAGGTACCGTGTTCAAATTTAGTACACGTATGGACTACCATGGAACAAGATTTTAGTAAAAATTTAACGCAAATCGGTTGAGCGGTTTAAAAGACATTTTGGATTTAAAAAAAAATTTCGCCCTCTTTCTACATAAATTATTTGAAATAAGCTATTCGAAATATATATGTAATTTTAAGTGAAGTGGAATTCTTTCTCACTGTAAATCATCAATATTTGGTAAGCCGCGTGTCAACGAAATTTATACTTTGTTTGTTTTTTCTTTTACTCTATTAATTTATTTTTACCATGCCCTATATTTTAAGCATTAATACTCCGGTCATAGTTGTTTCTATATTTATAATTTCAACAGTATGCATGTTTAAAATAATATTTATTATTATTAGAACTTCGATAAATAAATATTTGAAAATGTTGTATTTGTGAAATTCTAAATGCAGTAATAAATAAGAAAAGGAAAGAAAAAAATCATCACAGATAAGAGCCTGGTCAGGATTTTTGCATGAACCAGTGCGCGAAATAAGCCGAAGAAAGTTGATCACGTTTCTTGAAAATCGTATCCCGTCTCAGTTTCAGCTCTAGCTCCAGTCTCCCGGTAGCCTATTATAATGTTCTCACCGGGCTCATGGGTGAGATCAGGAAGAAAGATCCGTACTATGCTTAGAAAGGAGAGGATTTCTAGTGTGAAGTTCGACGTCGAGCGCGGCGAGAGACGAGCAAGTTTCGGGCGAGGAAATCGTGCTTCTTCGACTTGGTTCACGTCGTTTACCTCGCACTCGCCTTTCTCCGTCTCGTCCTCCTTCCCCCCTCTCTATTCTACCTAGTCTCCTAGACATTTCTAACTTACCGGCGTGATATCGCCTCGGGCCATCCCAGGCACTAGCTTCCATCAAGTGGAGAGAACTTTTACACTGCGCGCCAGCAGAGGTGCCAGCAGATTCCCTCTGTCTTTACCAATTCTCTCGCGCACTCTCATCCACACCCAACTTCCGCTCGAGCTCTCTCGCTTTCCCTCGAGTCATTGAGAAACTGCACAGCCTGCTTGGCTCCACGAGATAGCATTGTCGCACGGGGACCAGATTTTCTCCCGGTAAATTAGATCGTTGGGAAACCGGTGTGGAATATTATTTGCTTGCTGGTGTTCCACTGCGCTACAGCACTCTCCTATGCTTGGCCAAAGTCCCGTCGCCCTTATTGTCCGGTTCCTAGTTTTGCTGAGTACGCGAGAACCAGCGATGAGTTTTTTTTGCAAGTCTAATTTCTTTACCACTACTTTCGTGCTTTTTCCCATTTTTTTTCGTTTTTTTATCTTCTTTTGCTCTGTTGTCATCAGAGCTGTGAAGAATGCATAACTTTTTAAATGCATTATCGTTTTCATTACCCACTACCCATTACGTTGCGTAAAGGTAATGTAACTCAATCCATTGTCCATTATTTTGTGTAGAAGTAATGAAACTCAGATACATTACCCATCACTTTGCATACAAATCATGTAGCGCAGATGCATAGGTCTCATAGGTCTTCATAGCTTTTTCGAGTCCAGGTCGGTCTCCATGGTTTTTAGATCAATCCGGACTCGGAAAAACTGTGAACAGATTGACCTAGACTCCAAAAACTATAGAAAGGTTGACCTGGACTCCAAAAATTACGGAAATATCGACCTGAACTCCAAAAACTATAGAAAAATTGACCTGGACCCCTAAATCTGTGGAAAGATCGACCTGGACTCCTAAAACTATCGAGAGGTTGACCTGGACTCCGAAAACTATGGAGAGTTAGTTTGAAACTCCAAAAAAAAAAAAAATCAATTACCTTTTGGAAAGAAATGCAACACGCATCCATTACCCGTAAATAAATAATTTTGTGTATAAGTAATGTAACGCGGATCCATTAGTTCTGCACAAAGTAATGGGTTATGGATCTGAATTACATTACTTGCACGCAAAGAAATGGATAATGAATCTGTATTACAATTACCTATTATTTCGGTAATACATAATGCATTACTTTTAGATTACAAATTTAACAACTCTGGTATGAATTTAACACTGTGAAAGTGTTACTAATAATCAGAAATCGATTAACATTGGCCAAAAGTCTACACCAATCAGCTTCAACAAAGTTTCAACACTGTCCACAGGTCCATTGGCCATAATTGGTTCATATAAGTCTTAGATTCCGTGGAAACTAAGGAATATCTCAAACATTAACTTTCGAGAAATATTAACAAAAAATTAGGGGTGTTCGAATGTTCGAAAATATGGAATATTCGGCTTTGAATCGAATCGATTTATACGAATTTATGTTCGAATAGAATATTCGACGATTTCAAATATTACACATATTCACATCGAATATTTGGTAAATTCGTATATTCAAACTTTCAATCGAATAATCGGTAAATTCGAATATTCGAACTTTCAATCGAATATTCGAACTTTCAATCGAATATTCGGTAAATTCGAGCATTGTAATCCGTTAATAATTAATTGGGATATCAACATTTGGAAACAAATATTAACGATTTATTCAATGAATTTAAGTCAGGTTTTTGCACAAGAAATTGAAGTGTTCGACGCTTTCCAGAAGCAATCTCATATATGTTTCCGTCACAATATCGCCTGCAGAAAAAGAACAATGTTTTGCTCTCGACCGACTGTGACGGTATAGGCAAATATCGTCTTGCCATTAACGACAGATTGGGGAATCTGGCAGTCACCGCTTTTCACCATGGAATTGGATCGGCTACTCATGGCATGGCGTACAGACAATTTTTTTTATTTAGCAAGTTTCTAAATATTCAATTCGAAAATCGATTCGATTCGATCACTATTCGCACATCTCTAAACAAGTGTATCTGTGAACGAAACCCTATATACTTAATAGTAATAAAAAGGCTGGAATGTCGAATCTTCTATATAGTTCCCTCATTATTTTTTACTTTCAACAAAGTCCTTTTTATGAGGAAGTATATCGACCAGTTTTGGTTTCCTCGTAGAAGAAGCTTTTTCCAAGATGGAAAATGAGAAAGCTATGTCTACGTTTCGACTTTTGCAGCCCAGCTTTCAACGATTAATGTCATAAGTTTCTATGCTTATATTATCACCCTTATATTTACATAATGTAGCGTATTTACATTGTTTTATACTTAATAATGAGAGCAACGTTTCTTGAGTTTTAAATTTCAGCTCGACCCATGGCACCGTTCTCGAGTTATAGCAGTTAAATAAAACGCATACGTGTTTTGTTAAAATGTCTTAATTTTAAAACCATTTTTTCTTTTATTGTGGCCAAGTGCAATACTATCATTGATAACAACTACCCTTGCCGTGCATATTTCAGCCTGATAGCTTGAGATTTTCTCAAGTTAGTGTGTTCGCGTAGTTTTACGTTAAAAAGAAAAATGAAACTCTAATAAAACGTTGACGAGAGGACTAGTTTCAATTGAATTTGCAACGATCCGAAGGGTAGCAGCCGGCTCCTCTAGCGTGCTATATTTCAGCCTATATATATATATATATATATATATATATATATAAATATATACACACACACATGGGATTTTGTCTGGACCACTGTTCTGGAGATTTCACACCAAAGTTTATCAAACATATATTCCGGGTATACTCCGAAGTATATCAAACATATATATTTGAAATATATTCCGAAATGTTAAGTACATACATTTTAAATATGTACCAGGTATACATAAAATATATAAAACTCACATTCACAATATATGTGGAATGTATTTCTTATATATTATGAATGTATTTAGCAATATACATTCAAATATATCTCAACTACATTAAAAAATGTATGGAATATATATTCGTTGTACACGTCGAAAGTATTTATTATAGATATCGAACATATTTTGTTATATACTTCGCATATAATTCAACGTATATTTAACAATATATTCGACATATACAATTTTTCGAACAAAATTTATTTTTTAATATATTCCAAATATACTTTATTTCCATGTAGGAAAAGTACAATACTTCCTGCTAAATACTATAAAAATTAGGAAATTTAATATAAAATTTTGTAATTTTACTACACATGTATATTAAATTTAATATATCAGCTGATAAATGAAATTCCCATTAATGTAAATTTGCAAACATTTTTAACAGTGTTCCTCTATGACGAAGGAATATTATCAATATCTATACATAACAATAAAGTACCACTTCTAGGGGTCCATTGGACACTCACACGGACACTCACATGAACACTCACACGGGCATTCACACATACACTCACATGAACACTCACACGAACACTGCAGGCACACCACAGAGACTCTCACACAGACACCCACACATATCGAGGAGCCCTAGAAGAGTTATTGCAGGGTATTGTAGAACTTAGAATAATCCGGCTAAGACGAACGTCTACACTGGCTATGCGATGAATTCGAATATTCGAAAAGTTTTCGCATATTCGAAAAAATCTCGAATATTCGGAAAGTCTTCGCATATTCGAAAAAATCTCAAATATTTGGAAAGCTTTCGCATTTTCGAAAAACCTCGAATATTCGGAAAGTCTTCGCATATTCGAAAAAATCTCAAATATTTGGAAAGTTTTCGCATTTTCGAAAAACCTCGAATATTCGGAAAGTTGCTGAATAAAAAAAAATGATCGTGCACTTAATTTTCTTATGGAAAAACCTGTCTTAAGTTCATTGAATAAATTGTTAATATTGTTTCTAAATTTTGATTTTTTTTGCATGTCCCAATTAATTATTTCATTTGTAGTTTTATTCGGATTACAGTGACGGAATTTACCGAATTTTCTATTCAAAGTTCGAATATTCAAATTTACTGAATATTTTATGTGACGTTCGAATATTCGAGGTCATTGAATATTCTATTCGAACTTCGGATCGAATAATTCGATATTTTTGAACATTCGTACACTCCTAATATAAAAATAAGAAACCGTTGCGGAAGATAATTCTCGCATTCGTGAAATAAAGTTGTATACGAAACTCGTGCGAGAAAATTTTTCTCAACGCGTCTGATTGCAACACTCGCCTTCGGCTGGTGGTGCAGATTCACACTCGTCAGAAAAAGTTTGATCGCACTCGTATCACTCGGTGCGCAGAACGCGCTTTTATGCACGCTTCGCGTGCGTCAGAATTACATACCTTGTGAAATAAAAATTTGTACGATACTCGTGTGATTGCAACAGTCGTCAAAAAAAGCTTTTTCGCACTAGTATCGACATGTACTATTCTGACATTATTGTCAGACAATTGGGTTTATTACAAGACGATGCAGGAACAGCGGTGCACTCGCGTGTTACTTGCTGGAATAGATTCTGAAACACACTCTCATATCCCGTGTAAGCGGTGTAACTAATAGTGTCACGTAAGCTGATTGGCTGTCGTTCTACAACCAAGCGCATTAATTCGTCTATCAAACTCTCTTTAGGCCTTAGGGCCCTATTCCTAAGCACAAGAGGGTGTTGTAAAACATAGCCCTAATCCGCGCTGCGGTTCATATTGCGTTGATGGCATCTCACGATTGAGTAGCTTTGCTGACATATTAAGTTTTTACATACGATAGAGTTCCGTTTTCTTCATTCAGTTTTTTTCCAATGTTACTGTTCTTTCTAGAGATTACTCCTGAACTACTTTAAGTGGTGTTTTACTATATGGGGCATTCCAGATCAATTCAGCCACCTTCAAATCTAATATGCCTAAATTATTCGGCACTTAGAGTATGTTAATAGTACGCAGTTAGAAAGAAAATTTGATGTATTTTGATTATATCATAGTAGGAAACGGTGCGGACTGCAAGTGATCGGATTCATTTTTATTTTTGTTTTATAGTGGTAATATACTACGCTACGCTACAGTATCATACATGATCCTGTATAGAACCATATATGATCACATATAATGCCAAACGTACAGGGCTGTGATGTCATACATGGTCAAGTATGACTACTGGGGTGGTCTTTATATGGAGTCTGAAAAAAAATTCATGTTGGAGCCCCCCAAGTCGGCTCCAAATGGTAAAAAAATGCCTTAATTTTTTCAGACTTTTATATCATTTCCTTCGTCTCCCTGTTTAAGAGGATATTTTCAAATGATTCAAAAACATGTTTATTCACTAAATTTCGTACTCAATTTTATTCCAAGGTTAATCGTAAGCAAAAAAAAATCATATTCTCGAATATTCCGTGACATTCATCTTATTATCAGTGAAATAAAAAAAAACATAAATGGGGTGTCGCATTAGAATCGTGTGCTATATTAACTTGTTTTTTTTTTTCAACATAAGAAATGATGAAATTAAGTAGAAAAATTACGCCTGTTCTTGTATGTCATCATCTTTGATGTTACATATTGCTGATATGCGTGTTATTCCATTACAGTGCTGACTAAATAAATACCAATTTTTTACTTACATTTTTTTTTGTTCAGTTCGTACCACTCAATGGAAAAACGATTTTTTGTCAAAGCTTAAGTACTTTGGTCCTCTTGATAGTGGTGATATAATTAATCAATATATTTTGAATTAATATAACATTTTATTCAATCGGGAGCTTTTTAGTTTTTGTAAAATAATTTTTTTAATGCTGCAAAAAGGAAAGTATTAACCTTTTTGTGCGGGCTCTTATTGCTCTCTTGTCGAGACGCAGTGTGGATAAATGGATAAATCTGGAGCGTAAATTCAATTGATTTTCGACGCAATAAAGGTATGCGGGAAGTGTGCGGTAAGAAAAGCATCAAGAAAACATGTGGACGTACGGTCGGCACTCTCGTCCGTGTCTCTTCTCGCCACGTCCCTTAACTCTCATTCCCCGTGGAACAATATTCTTGTAATCGCTGTAGGTAACGGCTCTTCGTAACGGCTAAGGTGCAGAGAAATCACACGAGCGTCGGGGAAAAGAGCCGGAGTGAAACCTTGCGCCCTTTCGTGGAAAGAAAACGCAGCAAAATATACGAAGATGCTATGGTGTCTTGTAAAGAACGCTTCGTAAAACAGCGGAAAAATGCCAGGAAAGCTCGGCGGCCTTTTCCAACACAGTCTCGAAGCGCCTATTACCGTTTACGATGATAGAGACCGTGTCGCCCGGGCACTTCACTTATCGTTTCTCTGAAATAATTTTCCAAGGCAAATTGCGAATTTTCTCAGCCGTAACGCTACTTGAGATCATTGAAATTTGCACATCCTGTGCAAGTAAAGAGCCGCGTTTTACCATCATGGCAGATATCTCGTTACGTCGAAAAAGGGAGGATCGGGTGAATGCTGAGAGTGTCTCGTTAAGCGATTCTTTGAGCCCAACTTTGTCATTGCTTGGCTATTTCAATCCTGTTGGTTTTAAGACGCACGACGAAGGCTCTCACGGTCGAGGAAATTTGTCAATCATTTTCCATATGGTATCATTTTATTTCAGTGTCTATGACTCATACTTTATTTTGGATTAATTTGCTGTAACAGAATTGCGTTATTATACGAACATTGCACGTAGAATATTTTCAACTTTCTTACACAGTAAAAGATGATTTTTTTTCACCTGTGTTTTAAGAAGCCTCCACAATGAGGAAATACGTTGGTTAATTCTGGCCTTTTTATAGAGGACGCTTTGTAAATTGCGAGGAAAAAAATGAGGGAGCAATGCGTAAAGTTCTAGCTTGCAGCTTTTTTTAGTATTTGAATAATGCATTAGTTGATCTGCAACTAGATGATATGTTGGTATAGAAATCAAATCATTTATGAAAGTGAACAAGGGGAACATTTTATTAATCATATACTTTTATAAAAAGTTGCAAAGTACACCTTTGCAAATTGCTTCGTCATTCATTTCGATTTTTCACAAAGCCACATCTATGAGGAAGCTTATTTATCAATTAAATCGTAAGAATTATTTAAAAAAAAAATATATATATATATATATGTATATTAGGGTGGCCCTTAATATTGGTAAAATTTTTTTTTCTCTCACCCCTTTAATTGACCGAAATACTGAAAAATTATTTTTAAAAGTGAAATCCGCTCTTAATTTTGTCATTAACCCATGCCCCAAAGGCCCTTTCAAGGAGTTAAGGGGCACAACCCGTTTAACCGCCTAAAAAGAAGGTGATTTTTGGGAATTTTTTTAAAGAAAACTACTGGATCGAATTGTCTGAAATTTAGAGGGTATATTGGTGCATGTGTAATGAATACATATTTGAATTTTTGAAGGAAAATATTTGATTTTGGACAAGTTATTCGCCATCATACATTTTATACTCTTTGCATAATCTGCGAGATTTAATTAATATAAATTACAGTTTTTTGCATTTTTATTTTTAGTAGTTGTGGTAGAATTGTATGAAAAATCTGCATTTTACACAAGCTCCCCCATTGACTGCATGTTAAATATCCGATTTTCAATCATTAATTACACAAAAGCTACACGTCAGATCTTTCTCAAAAAATTATTTTATTCGTATTTATTAGCAATTAATTGCATATTAAAAATTCAGCTTTTTATATTTACATTGCTCTAATGTCCGTATCGCCTCAAGAAATTCAGATAAATGTGCAGAATGCGATGAGATTACTTTTAGATTAGTTTAAGTTGCTACAAAATGTTATTTCATTGTTTATATGCAGATAAAAAAATTGGTAAAAAATCGATTTTAACTCCTTTAAATGGCACAACCAGTTTAAAAATTTGAAAAAATCAATTTTTTTTTGCATATTTTGATTGTGTATACCTTCAAGAATAACATACTGAAATTTCAAGTGTGTATCTCAAATGGTTTTTGAGCTACCGTCTTCTAAAGAGTAGCCGCTCATCACAATGAAATCAATAATTTTATCTTTAAACGCGTTTTTCTCGAAACGTCATTTTTCAAGATTGCTGCAGTTATAAGTCGATTACAAATCATCCAATTAATATGATTTTTCTTTTAAATACTCTGTATAAGTTTCTCTGTACCGTGAACCTCCAGTTATTCCGATTGGACAAAAGTTCTTATTTTCTTTTTTAGCAAAAAATCAATGGATCTTTGAGCGAAATTTCAATTTTTTTTCATAACTCTGCCATTTTGTCAGTTTTGAATTTTTTTTCCCAATCGAGGGTCTTGATACTGGCAATGCGGTCTGGTTTAATAAACTTTTGGTTTTTTTTTATTTCTGGCACTGTGAAGGCCGCAATCACTGCAGCAGTGGTGAAACTTTTTTTGTTTTGAGACTTGTGAGATGGCGCATACCTTGACCAAAATACAATATTTTCGTTCAAAAATCCAAACATGTATTCGTTACACATGCACAAATATACCCGCTAAATTTTAAACAATTCAACCCAATAGTTTTCTTAAAAAAAATTTCCAAAAATCACCTTCTTTTAGGCGGTCAAACTGGTTGTGCCCTTTAACTCCTTGAAAGGGCCTTTGGGGCACGGGTTAATATTTAAATTAAGAAATTAATTTTTAGTATTTCTAGCCAATTAAAGGGGTGAAAGAAAAAAAAAATTTTACCAATATTAACGGCCACCCTAATGTATATATATATTCATAACTTTTAAATCCCGTCGCCGACTCGAGCGAAACCCGATACCAAACAACCTTAGTGATAACTTGACTCGTATGCAAAGTTCGGCTCGACAGCTCGACATTTGTGCCAGCGGCAGCATGTACGAAACGTAAAATAATTTTTTTTCAAGTAAATATTCATAACTTTTAAATCCCTCAACCGATTCGAGGCAAATTCAATACCAAACAATCTTAGTGATAAAACTCGATTCGCGGGCAAAGATCGTTCGCTCGATCGCTCAAAAATTGCGGCCGTTATCCTCTTAACGTCCTTTTTGTCACATACACACACATACATCAGGACGCCGACTAAAAATGGCATTTCTCGACGTTTTAGACTATTTTAACTATGTTGACATTAAAATCTCGAAAAAAAATTTGTTCACGAAAACATAGCTTCCTCTGTGAGGAAGTAAAATTGATAAAGTTATTCACAGTGACATAAATGATAGAGTGTTTTAACTTGTTATTTAAATGGTAAATTTACATTTATATTCCATGTTCAGTTATAGCTATAATATATTCAAATGTGGCGAAAATCCTGAAAATAAATGTCATCCTAATCTACACATTACAGTATATTGATTTGGATTTTAGCAAATAATTATGAACTCGTTAGTAACTAAATAAGTTACTTCTGAAATGTAGCGTAATATTAAAAGAAAAAAATTGTAAAACCCAAGATTACATAATCGCCGAATAATAAATGAAAGCGTAAGAAAAAAAAGACGTGGATTCCTAGCCGGGACGGATTGTTCCTTCGCCCATCGACCTCTATTCGATTAACCCACACCGGTACTAAGTAATTTATCGTTGCGATGCCGTCGGCAGTCGGCGGTAATCTTATTCCGATACTGTATACCACGATCGAAGAGTCCGAGGTTTCTGGTTCTCGGATTGCTGACCCGCACCGCGGCTCTCGTATCCCCAACGTCGACGACTTTCACCGAGGAACAATCACAGATTTCAGACTGATATATTGAAAAATAAAGCAAAGTAATACAAATGCGAGTGCAAATACTTTTTGTGATTCGATTTACGAATCAAGTATTCGAAGAATTATGAAATATTCGAAATATTATCGAATGTCTGGAAAGTTGCTAAGTAAAAAAAATTGTCTATCCGGTATGCCATGGGAAGCCGATCCAATTTCATGGTGGAAAGCGGAGTCTGCCAAATTCCGCAATCTGGCGTTAATGGTAAGGCGATATTTGCCTATATATGAAACTTCTTTAATTTAGGGTTTCGGTCGATTTTATTAACTGCAGTGTATGCGTTACATCTATTAGCGAGCATTGTATTATGATGGAAATTTGGCAAATCGTAATTGGGGTCTGAGTCAACGTTTCCGATGATTCCGACGTTATCGACTTTCCTATTTAGGATAATTTCTAACTATTTGGAATACTAAATTATTGTCCACTCTAATTGCTTCACCAATTCGTAAATTGATGAAGCAATCAGAATGGACGAATTTTTAACAATTAAAATTTCCATCATAATACAATGGTCGCTAATAGACGCAACGTAAACACTACAGATATTTGTCTATGCCGGCGAAGTCGGTCGAGAGCGAAAGATTGATTTTTTCTGCCGGCGATATTGTGACGAAAGCAAGTATGAGATTGCTTCCCGAAAACATCGAGAACTTAATGTTCTTGTGTAAAAACCTGACTTGAGTGCATTGAATAAATCCTTAATATTGTTTCTAAATGTTGATTTTCTTTGGATATCCCAATGAACTATTTAATTTCTAGTTTTATTCGGATTACAATGATCGAATTCGGCGGATTGTTCGATGTCAACTTCGAATATTCGTGATCATAGAATGTTCAATTCGAAGTTAAAATCGAATAATTTGATTCGATTTGAAGTCCAATATTCGAAATTTTTGAACATTTGCACACCCCTAGTTTTTATCTTATCTTATTAAGAAAAAATTATTGACACCACAACAGGATCTACTAGAGACTCGCGGTGCGTAGGTTACATCTGGCAATCGCAGTATCATTAAAATTAATTGCTCAGTCTTAATCAATGACGATAATATAGTCCCAGACCTTTAACCTCCTGTCATCGTACCTGCTATTTCGCCACACTTGCTGCTACTCCCACTGATTGTATTGTCTGGTAGATACTACATCGACAGTTTGCTGGAAGGGTTATCACTCGACATGAAACTCGTATTTGAGGAACTGGACGGTCGTCGTAATGACGGAGCTTTCTATTGTCGATACGATCAAAGTTCGCATGCTGATTCACTCACGGTTTTGTTGTTCATGTACGAATAGCAGAATTGCAAATCCTCAAGTTGTTGAGGGAGAACTGCCAGTATTGGCTGACGCTCAAAGCCCAGTACATACCGAATGCAGAATATGTAATGATCGTCAACCGATCAAGCCGATTTGGGTTAATTCATTGCTGGCTTATTACCAGCATGCAAAGGATGTCCTGTAACAAATTGGTTGGTTGAGGACGGGGCTTTAAACCTGCGAGTCTGTGATTTGTAGTCCATGCCGTACCTACTTGGCTATGCTGGTGTTGAAAAATACAGTTGCAATACTTCAATATTGTAGTTACACGTGTGCTTACATATTTTTCTACCAACTATATTTATTTATCACTTGCTCAGATTTCTGATTTTATAAGCCGACGCTTTAAAAAAAAATGAATCATTTAAAAAAAGCGTCAACCGAAGTCTGGCGGACGAACCATGTCCAAGTCTAAATTAGATCTTATTTGTGTTTCAAACTATTCCTCTTTCAATAATTGCCGACCACTATTACTTCGCACAATGTCGGGTAAAATAGTTCGATATTCCTGAATTGATACATCTAGACTTTTAACTTTGTATCGGAAACGTTATTATATTTATTGAGACACAAGACTCAACTAGACAGTGTCACCGATAGCATGACGGATTCCGCATCGAAAACGATTTAATGGCGGTAAGATTTTGATGATGCTTATATATGAGGTTTCTTGGCCAACTCAGTAAGCGTTCAACTCTGACCCCTTCTAATTCGTACCATAATTTTTAATACTTTTCTATATGCTTGAAAGAAAAAAAAACACTTTTAATTTTTTTTTTTATTTCTTTTACAGAAACTTAATTTTTTCATTAATTTTTTAAAGATTCTTTTTACTGAAAGTTTTTTTTTTCATGAATCTAAAAATACGAAATTTTTCTCGAAAATCTTATATTAGATATCAAAATTGTTGAGCTTTGACCCAGAATCGGGAGACTTTTCTGTCGATTCTTTTAAGCTATTTAAAAGAAGCCATTGAAAAATGGAAGAACAATGAAACGAGATGTCAGTAAAAAAAATCTTGAAAAAACGACAAGTGTTTTTTCGAGCATTATAGAATAGTAGAAAAAATTATGGAGCGAATTAAAAGGGGTCATGGTTGAATGCTTACTGAGTTGACCAAAAGTACCTCATAATGTTGTAGAACTCCAAAATTTAAGGGACATCTATTATTAATATTATATTTGGTATTATTTGTTTGTTTGTACTTGGCAAGATTTACATTTACGGGCCCTTCAAAATTTGCAAAAAAATCCATTGAGATTCCAATTTCCATGGAAGCACTCGACGGATTTCAATGTGAAGCTTGGCACGAATATATTTTATGTCGGAACAATCTACAAAATAATATTGGCCCAACCCGCCAATTTTTGGAAACTTTCGTTATTTTCAATTGTTTTTCTTGAAACAAACTTGGTATTTTTCTAAAGAATTGTATAACTACTTGATTGATGTCACAAAGTGTATATTGCTTTTCTGTTCACCCCATGCTTTCAGAGATCATTTTTCATAGCATTTTGCAATTTGTTCAACGTAAATGTAATCACATTCATTAGGTTCTCTCATCGGCTGCAGCCCACCCAAAGGGTATCAGGTTCTTTCGTCATGTTCCTACATCATCGTTGCTTTGCCGACCTCGTAAATCAACGACGATGGGAGAGTTTCCTAAAAAATGTTTTGGTACAATGCAGAATTTAAAATAACCTTTCTTTCTACTTTTCCAGTAACCGACTGCTCTCTCTTTATAAGCAAAGTCAACTATTTCTTGTAATGTTTGCGGGAAAGTAAACGAAAAGGGTCAAGGAAAATTTCTTGATCCTCCTCAATCCAATTTTCTCCAACTTCAACATATCCTCATTTCTCTGTTATAAAAGGTTCTTGAGGATCCAATGTAGATTCTTGAGTAATTTCGAATGTATTGCAGTCGATATTGTAAATTAAAATATTCTGTATCGATTTTTTCAGAAGTATTTCTTCCGCCTTTGACTCCTCACTGATAAAAAATGATCGCATCATCCAATTGTATCTTGTTTTTCATAGAAGTATTCACACACATACAAAACGGACGATAATCATATCGTAAAATCTATTGTAAGCCTACTTCGATAGTATTAACATCACAACCATTTATAAAATAAATATATATATATGATAGAAATCAACAAAACTTCGATGAAATATGATGGCAAGACGGTTTTAATTTTAATAAAATTGGCACACGCACACGCACTTTGGACCATTCTCAGTATCCTGACATGAAAACCTAAAAAAAAAAATATTTTTCATTGAAACAAAACTTCCTCTATGAGGAAGTAAAGAAAAATTAGTAAAACTAAGATTTTTCTGTGTTAGGACACAAATTGTTCAACGTTCTTGTTCAGAGAAACGGTTCAAGAATTCAAAAGGCATTTTAATTGGACGGTACTTGGCGTGAGGCGATCGAGTCTGGTTCGAGTGAAGATCGAAAGGAAGAGCGAAATATAATGACAAAAGGGATAACAACGAACGCAATCCAGTTGTCAGGGGAAATCTCTCATGAATCGTGGACGAAACAATTGGCTGCCCCGTTGATCGTGAACAAACTGATGTTTTATTCCACTTGTATTCACCATAGCATCTTTTGCAGCGGCTTATATTATCCACGTGAAACTTGACTCGGTACTTAATCATTTGAAGTACAATAGAATATTCATCTTAATGAATATATATATCTTGAGAAACAACGCGTTCTAACAGTTCTCAGGAAATGTCTGTCTAGAGTTGATGGAATTTCAAAATATGACGGGTCATGACTTGAGACAAAACTGTACAAAATTACCTGCCACGTCTCCTCTTCTATGTCAGTAGTAATATTTTATACTACGTATTCTCAGGGGCATCGAGAACAGTTTCGTTAACTATTATATTTTCTCGGAAACTCACATTTGCAATAGACGGTTTAAAGAGTAATGGAATAATCATATTCTATTTGCGAATGTATGCGGACTATGAGGAACAAAGAATCTGTTGTCTTGTCAGCTGGCGGTGACACAAGAGTCCCGGTTGAATGTTTAAAGGCCAACCATACAGCACGCAGGTGGATTTTCAACGCTGTTTCGATTATCTCATTCAACATACACACTAATCGTAATGAGACTTCTACGTCATTCGAGAATGTGTACACAGAGGTTTGGAACTGGAATACTTATCATGCGGGCATGAGTTTTACCGAGTATATATATATATATATGGGAGATTCTATACCAAATCATCACAATTTTGTTAACTCATAGAGGAAGTTTTGTTTTCATGCATTTTTTTTTTTAGAGATTTTCATGTTAGGACATTCACAATGATCCAAAACGTCGAGAAAAATGGTTCAGAAAAAATGACCGTATGTGTGTGTGTGTGCAGGGCTTCGAACCTTCAATAACCTATAACTGAAGAACTGTTCAGCCCCCAAAACTGTTTAATATATGTATATATAATAGTAGACAGATCTACATATTTATAGTTATAATAAGTAAATAAAAATGAAAGAATTGGCATTTTGGGGTAGGACCCTTTTGTTTGATTTGAAATTTAGTGTATCTATTCGAACCACTGAACCTGATTTGTACAAATTTTGTAACATGTTTTTTTTTTTTTGGGATTGCCATGCCACTTCGGCCTTACTAAAACCCTCGTATACTTGTTACGTCCTGACGTAACTTTATAAAAAGCAAAAATTTTATCCTTTTTTTTTGTTCCGCGGTGTGATAGCACCCATCGGAAAATCATACGACCCACCGGTATAATGAAGCTATTTCTAGGGATTAAATGAAACACCTGGCGGCACACTGTCTGCAGTGCGTATCGAGGTTCAGCGGACCCTCAGCGGTCAACTTAACAAACACGTGCGGGTGTGTAGCACGATGATGCAACACATCTGTGACAACTTCCTCGATACCGCTTGCTCTAACATAGTGGTAGCATTATAGCATGATTAACCTGGTCACGATTGTTGTAAAAAAATATGTATAGTTCGGTACCTGAATATGCTCGATACCCTAATAGAGATATTTAAAAAAAACATAAATACTCTTCTTTCGTTCCCTTCCCCCAAGAAAACAGAAAGAGTGGAAATAATAGATAAAATAGAAATTATTAAACTTAGTAAAATAAAATAATAATGTGACGATATTATTAATTATTATCTTTTAACTAAATAATAAAAATGAGAAATTTAACTAATACCTAACATAATTCAAAGCCAAATTTATATATATTGTTAAAAGAAAAATTGAATATAACGTAGGGAATAAAAATATTAATAAATATCGTATCAAAATAGAAATAGATACCCTGTCAGCAAATCGTCCTAGGGTACATACACATATTTGTAAAGCCAGAAACATGGAAATTTATTGCAATATTAATGAAATTAAAAATAGACTCGAGATTGATCACGCATTTCCATGTCTCTTGCTGTGTACGTACCACGTGCATGAACTATAATCCCTTAGAAACAGATCATCCACGCGCGGATGACGAAAAAAAAAGAGGTATGGGATTTTAGTATAAGACAGCGCCCGATACGCTAATAGATCAGTAAGTTTTCGACCATCATTAAGTATTCGACGATCAAAAAGTTAGTTGACACCTAGTTGTCACTTACCCGGCGTGAAGACCAACGAATTCATCTCCGGAAAAAACCTAAGTATTGTTTTTGAATCTTGTCTTTTCATTTGGAATGAATTATGATTATTAATTGGTAAAATCTTATTGATGAAATTTTTAATTTTCCATTGAAATAATTGTTTTAATTTTTTTTCCGGAGTGAGTCGTTGGGTTCTTCTCGGTTAATTTTTTTTTTTTGTTTGTCGTTATTGTAATCTAAATTTTAATCGGGAGACATTATTTTTTTGTTGTAACATTTAATTTCATTTCATTAATAATGAAGTGTATACAAAGTTGAAAAATGTCATTATAATTGTCATTACCTTCGACAAATTATTATCGCAAATTATCGATAGCATTCTCAACCCTGTCCCGAGCAATTTTCCGAAAGGTTAGGCTCAAAAGGGGGTTTGCGTGTTTTATATTTGTCATTCTGTTGTGTATAAGAGAAATTCATTTCTCTTCATCAACGTCTCGGCAAATTTAACCGCACTAATATGTGTAAAATCAAGGTTGAGAAATCGACCACGGTTTTGACATAACATTCTTCAATTTTGTTTTCTTCTACTATGTTATAAAGTCACTCAAAAAAATAAGCCAAACATTTTCAAAGATTTTTTGAAAACAATTTCTGACCGTAATGATCAAAAGTGTTAATTTAACACAATGGGCCATTATTGATTTAAAAAAAAAAATGTGCAACATAAATTTCTTGATAAAAAAGCAATTATTGAAACTATTCCCATTATGTCCATTGCTTTTTTTATAGGTAGTACAGATAAAGTTCTAGATTTCATTAATAAATTTTCTAACAAAATGTTTGTTTCATATAAACGTTTATTGGTTTATTTTTTTCAATTTCTATTTTTTAACGAAGATTTTAAGAAATTTCAAAGTCCCAACATTTTTTTCAGATTTTTTGAAACTTCATAAAAGTTGCGTTCAAAAAAGAAAAGAAATTGAATAAATAAACCCAACACACGTTTATATGAAACACACATTTTGTTAGAAAATTTATTAATGAGATCCAGAACTTTATCCCTATAATTTAACGAACTTTTTTTTTCATTTCGGTGTACTACCTATAAGAAAGCAATGGACATAATGGAAATAGTCTCAATAATTTTGTTTTTTATCAAGGAATTTATATTGTAAATTAAAAAAATCGTTTATGGCCCACCTTGTCGAATTAACACTTTTGATCATTACGGAGAATTTTTTTTCTTTTTTAATCTAAAAAAATGTGGGTTATTTTTTTGAGTGACTTTATAACATACACAAAGGAAAAAAAATACAAGGGTTTTAGCCAGGTCGAATTGGAATGGAATCCCAATGCCATTTAATATATATATATATACATACATATTTATATATACACCATCAAACCCCACACATTTAGTATTAACAAAGAATTTCTATAAGAAAAGTCGAGTAAAAGTTGAAAGAGCAGACTATATGGGCCGATGCAGCGTATAATAGAGTAGTGGTAGCGACTGGACGGTGTGACGTCATGAGGTGCATTGAAAACTCTGTTTTTATATACTTGGCGTCGAGTCTCCACAGCGACTTTTGATAAAGATTATTATGTATGCCTTACACCAAAGCAACCCGGCATTCGTTTCCATATTTTTCCAGATTCATAAAAAAAGAAAATATACAGTAGGAAAATAACGGATGCAGAATTCTTGTGAATGTTTTTGGATCTTTCAATTATTGCTAACGATATGTTTCTCTCAAAAACTGGAAGTACATCATTTTTTAAATTTATTTAAGAGGGTCACGTACATAAAAAAAATCAATATTAGTTTTATTTTCAGAATTATGATGACCGCAATATTCAAAGCCACAATTGTTTTTGGAAAACTAATGTTAACAGAAAGTGATGAAAGGTAATCGACCAGCACAATAAAAGCTTAAGGGGGTTTCGCTAGGAGAGTTAGCAATTGGGAATAATGATTTAAAAAATCTGAAAAAATTCACGTACATGCCTTTGGGTTCTGCAAATAACATATTTTGTACAAAAAAGACGAAATTTTTAGCACTGTCGATGGGACGAAAAAAAATTATATCAAAAATCTGATACGATTGATTGTTAAGAATAGTATACAATAATAGTATTGTTAAGGTATTGTTAAGAGTAGTAAACAAAAAAAAAATTCCAGGTCGAAATATTAAAAATTGTAGGACGAGATACATTTTTTCGAATTGTCGGCGATATTTTATTTTCATTTCTGGGTGCTACTTTTTTTTTTTTTCGAAAAATGCGGTTGAATTTAGAAATATGATTTAGAGATATGAAAGTTAATTTTATTCCTATTTTTAGTATATAGGCATTCTGAATAAACCCTAGGTCACAAAAAGAAATTTTCAAAAAATCATGTATTAGAGGAATTTTGTTTTCAGTATATGTCACTATTGATTTAAGTGGTAAGCAAAAAAATTTAATTTCCAATTAAACCAACCTGAATTATATTTTTTACTGACATTACTTGTTTCTTCGGAATTCGGTAGCCACCTCTAAATATTTGTTTTAATGTAATGATGATTTAGGAGGATTTTCTTTTATTATGTGGCACTACTTTTTGAGTTGGGAAAACAAATAAAAAGCATAGTATTGCATAGTATTTGACATGAATTTTAGGATGTTTAAATGTAAGTTTTTAAAAACCAATTGTCTTGTAAAAAAAAAATTAACTCCCGAATGCAAAAAAACTGTATTGGATAAAAACTGCGAAAAAAAATTTGAATATAAAAAAAAATGTACAATAATTTAAAAAATAGATGACTAATGGCGGTAAAATCATTATTTTCAAGTAGGCTTTTTGAAAAACATTTTTATCTCAGCGAGTTATTAATTTATCGTACCGGAATGTATCTAATAATCAATTAATTTACTTTCGGAAATGATGCACCATATTTGGTTAAGCCATTTATTGTGGTTTCGGAGAAAAGTGGCGACATAGAAAACCGCATAAATCAGTTAATCACCGCTAAACGCATAACTCCTGACCTTTGCCCGGCTGGCAGTCGGTCAGGAGTTATGCAAATTATATATTTTCTTTCGACTCCGCTAAAATAACTTCATTTCATGCCCGCAACGCGGACCGAAAACCGCTCATTTTTTACTAATGACTCCACGCATGCGCAATTCGGTTTCATTACTCCCTAGGGAGTAAAGGTCCATTACTGCCCGGCGGGAGGAATGCAAAACCATATTATGCATGCGCACTCATCACAGGTTAAAAATGAGCTATTTTTCAGTCCTTGTTGCACACACAAAATATGGTTATTTTTTTAGCGATATCGGATGAAAAATATAGTATTCTACATGGGAGGGAGTGCATTTTCACCTCGTGTGAATTTCTGCTCTCGCTTCGCTCGGGCATCAAATGTCACACTCCGAAAAGTCGCATTTCCCTCCCTTGTAGTATAATGTACCATTTTACTCCCGATTGCGCAAAAAAAGCCACATTCCGTGCATACAATGCGGTCGGAAAGTGGCTGACTCCTAACCTCTACAGGTACGCACGCGTGTCCAATTTCATTATTCCCTCACTCGAGGATTTAGTCAACCTCAACAGAACGAAAACCAAAGGTTGGTTGGTGCAGTATATCAACCCTAATCCGACCATTTGCGGTCAATTTACTATTGGAATTTCAACTCCTAAACATGTTTTAACCATTATGCATAACGTTCTGATGGTTGATTTATAGTTGGGTTTTCGTGACCCAACCTTACTCCATCTGTCATAGAATATATATTAAAGGTTGATTTATGGGTGGTTAACTATAAACTAATTTTATTCCAACTGTCATAGAAGACATGTCGAAGATTGATTTACATCGGGTTGGTTCGTAAACCAACCATTTTTCAATTGTCGCAGAATATCAATGGTTGATTTTTGGTTGGTTTCTCGTAAACCAACTTTTTTCCGACTACCATAAAACAAATATCGCAGGTTGTTTGATTTGGTTTGTTTTTTGGAAACCAACCATTATCCAACCGCCGTGAAGTGAATATTAAAGGTTGATTTACGGGTGATTATTTAGAAGCCAATCATCTTCGGCAATCATAAACCAACCGTTAAAATTCTGTTTTTTTTTTTCAGTTGAAATAACACACCAACCAACGGTTCGTTTTGGATTAAAGCGAAATAAATAAACCTAAATTCAACCTTCCAAACCTTTAAATTCCAACCAAAAATCAAACACTAATTAGGGTTCGGTAAGTCCACGACGGCAGGGAGAAAAGCAGGGAGTAATAGAAACCGTACTGCGCATGCGTGCATGTAGGGGTTAGGAAACACCGTCTTTTCGCCCTTACTGTACACAAGAGGGTGTGGCTGTTTGTTTGCGAAATTGGGTAAAAAGTATCGTATGCCACAAAGGAAGGAGCGTAAAATATTTATATAAATAAAGTAAATAAAATAAATAAAACCATCATGCACTTCCCTTCCTAGTGGCAAAATATATTACTCTAGATGCTTTTATTTAGGTAACTCGATCCTCCTAATATTAATTCTGAATGTGCTTTAGAGTAGAAAGAATAAGATTAAAAAAATCATGCGTCAAATCAGTAAGGTTAACGGTCGATTCTAGGTCAATTTGGTATGAAATGTCCCCTATATGTATATGTACATAGAGTATAATATAGCGGCGCGCAGAAGAAGAGAACGTCCTTGGGTGAGCGAAGTGGCGCGGCGGCAAGAGCCTGACGCGGCAACAGCGGAAGAGCATAGCGGCGTATAAACCGCGAGATGCGCGCGGTAATAACAGCGAGACCTGTTCGTCATTTCTATTTTTTTTTCTTTTGTCGTTTTTTCTACCTCTTTCGTCGTTTTTTTTTCTTTTTTTTTGTCGCAAACAGGTCCCCAGCAGACGTCCACGGGTGGGAAGGTACGTGGGTAGTCTCGGTCGTAAAATTCCGCTGGAATCGTCCACCAACTAAAATCCACTTGGGTTCTCGCGTTGGCTCTACTACGCGCGGCTCACGTACGTTTCTCTGTCGTCGGATTGTTCTTTGCGAGAGACAGCGAAGTACCAAAGAGAAAAAGGAAAAGGTATAGAGACAGCGAAGTACCAGAGGGAAAAAGGAAAAGGTATAGAGACAGCATGGTACCGTGAAAGAGTACGAGAGAAATATTTTTTTAAATAGAATAGGATACACTCTTGAATGAAGTACACCTCTTTTTCTTATCGTGATGAAATATGGGCGTGCATGTAAAATTAAGAAAAACATCTAGGGCATTGGTCATGTAGCAATTAGCAAATCAATGAGCATTAGGGTGGTCCATAAGAACCACCCTGTGATATTTCCGGAAGTACGAAAATTAAATAAATAACCAGTATCAAGAAGACCGAAATACTTAAACTTTGACAAAATCGTTTTCCATTGAGGTATGGACTGAACAAAAGAAATGTTTAAGTAAAAAATTGGCATTCATTTATTAGTCAGCACTGTATTGGAATAACACACATGTCAGCGACACGTAACATCAAAGTCGATGACATTCAAAAACAGAGGTGATTTTTCTACTTCGTTTCATCATTTATTATGCTGAAGAAAAAGTCTAATGCATACAAATTTCCTTAAAATTCCAGATTTTATAGATACCCTAAGAAGAAACAATTATCTAATATTTTTCTCTATTCTCCAATGTTAAATAATTAATTTCTTCAATCCCATATGCCATTATGCTGTTCACGTATTTTATTATCTCATGATGAATTATTATTTGTCTAGATGCTGCGAAATAACTACCTTAAGACCTTATAATTAACCTTCGATTTATCGTACTTGTCGATGTCCTTTGTAAAAAAAGATGCATCATACCCACATTTACGTCAGCAACGAATGCAAAAAAGAAAAGCCGTTAATTTACCACACTTTGACTATTAACAAGGATAGACGGTCTGTCTGCTGCCGGCCAGGTTAAAGGAAATCCTTTGTTTTTTTCTTAAATGTTTCGACCCTGGTCTGGATCTTTCTCAATAAGATTGATTTGTTTCTACAAAAAATCATAAAATGAATTCTCGTTAATTTGTCGTTTTTGGTACAAAAAGAATTATTCAAATACAGTTTTAGATAATTTGTAGTCTTATGCATAGAGCGTCGACTATTCACATTATTGGTGCGCAGCTGTAATGTTCTTTTAATCTTTATTGTTTTCTTCTTTTCTTAAACTAGAAATTTTTTTTTTTTTAAATACTTACCCATTATGTTGTGTGTGTTTATATTGAATTTGTTAATGAGATGAATTGATTGTATTTTCTTCATACTATGCCGAAAGTACGTCCCTCCGGCCGCGATATCATGGCAGAAAGGCTAACTTTTATGCCGTGGTAGAGACGCGCATGCGCTCTGCGATAGCAGGCTGAAAGAAATTGCTCGTGCACTGAGCCCGGCACACACACACACACAAGACGGCCGAAAGTCAAGAGTCGCTCACTCTTTTTATACACATAATCTCATTCATGGATTAGTCAAGCTATACACGTGCCCTCTATAACAACGGGAGTAGCAACTTATTCGCGCGCAGTCTCGCTCACTACAAACACTCTGTATAACCTCAAAGTTTATTTACAATTGATGTATGCTAAACTTTAACAGTTACGATAAATCAGTAAGTGATATGTACTCGAAATCAACATAAAAAATGAGTGCATCATCTTCAAATGAATCAACAGACGAAGATGAAGTGAACAGAAACTTCGAAATAGAAGCTCAGTTAATTTTTGCTAATAGAACTCCGAAATAGAAGCTCAGTTTAATAATAAAATTAATATTCTTTAGGAAAGTAGTGCCTATTCGGATATATTTGATTTGATGTCTGCCCCCGACCAGCAACACTCGCTTCGCTCGTGCCGCAAATGTCGGGGCAGGCATCAATATCTTTCAATACAAAAATGCCATTTTTTTCGTACTTTCGGCCAAGTATAAAGAAAAATAGTATACACTACATGGGCAGAAATTTGAGAGCCCTGAACTGCGCGCAGTGCAGGAATCTCAACTTTCGGCCCTTGTAGTGTAATATACTATTTATCACCTTTTGGTTTCGGTAACCGGGCTCTTTGTCCCATGTGTTCCACTATTTGTAAGATTATCTGGATTTTCAATTTTGGTTAGTGTCGGTTTTTTAGTGTTTAAAGCTTGTTTTTTGTTTATGTTAATTATTAGACTCGACAATGTTGTTTGTCAGCCGTTTTTTTTCCGCACGTTTTTATTCAGCACAGTGTCGGTCCAACACATCCGTTTCGTTACTAAGTCTATCCGAATGATGTCTTCCGTCTATGCAAATGATGTTTACTGCACTTCGTTTTTTCAATCACACGAGTTTTGTAACACATTTCGATTCTACACGTTGATTCCTACATAATCCGTTCGAATATACTCAGTTTTCCGCGGAAACCGATGCGCCACAGTATGAAAACAACAGACGGTAAGGTAGAACTCGGAGCAGCTTAATTTGGCGACAGACGTTCTCATTACAGTGATATCAACATGGGCTGTCGTTATCAGTAGGTATATAAACAATGACAGACGACAGTTCATGTTGATATTACTGTAATGCAAAAAACCTCTATCGCTGAGCTAAACTGCCCCGAGTTCTACGTTATCGACGGGACATATTCTCACGAGTGAATTCTGACATACAAACGTGTAGTATCGAAATGTGAAGGAAAAAAAAGTGTCGGGTCGTTTGTGATGGCAACGACCACGTCGCTACACGTTGTGCGCAGTAAAACGTGAGTGCAGCAATATATGCGTATGGAGCCGGATGTGTAGGATTAATTCCTGTTGGAACTAAAAGTCTCGTTTAGTCATTGTGTACAATCAAGTTGTGCAGTAACCGCCGTGCGGTTAATAATATTTGTGTCGAAATTAATGTGTAGTATCGAAATGTCATGTAAAGAGCGAGTGAAGAATAAATATGTCAAGGAATATAACAGTGTGTACAATCAGGTTTGTGCAGCGACGGCTGTCTTGTTTTGATACTGTGGCGCAACGGTTTGCACGGAAATCTGAGTGTTTTCGAACGGATTGTATATGAATAAATGTGTAGAATCGAAATGCGTAGAGCCGAAGTGTCTTGTAAAACTCGTATGATGATAAAAAACATGCAGTACACAACGTTTGAAGGATAGACTTGCAATTAGTGGAGAAACAGATGCATCGGACCGACATTGTGCTGTATAAGAATATACAGGGAAAACGACTGCTAAGTTGTTCTTCTTTTATTTTAACGGTATATTCATTACTTTATATCTTGTTGATTACATTATTTTTAGTAACACTACATTTTTTATACGTGGATCCACACAGTCCGGCAAGCAGAATGACACTACATTTTCTTATATGGAGCCAGAGAGTCCGGCGAACAGAATTGCGTGTGTGTGTGTGTGTGTGTGTCGCCTATTTTAAACTTAATTTTTAGCAGTTAGTTTGAGTTGTCTATTTCTATAGAAATGTCTTAAATTTCTAAGGTCAGTGTATTTTATCGGTTTTTTATTAAATGGTTAGCGCAGTCTTATATATAACTTTTGTTTTTCGGAGATCTTATATATAAATCTTGATGGAGATAATTCAAACAAAGAAGACACTTGTTTGAATTAAATGATAGAGTTGTAAATGTTACTCAGTCTAGCTATGTCAATTCTAAAGTTAATGGAATTTTTGTCTTTTTTTATGCGATTTTGACAATTTACAATAATGCTTAAATTCCGTAAAAATCTAAACAATGATGTACAAATCGTCTTTTATAAACTGAACGTTTCTTTACAATAGACGATATGAATTTTTGGAGTTAACGTATGACTCGAGTACTTTATAACTTTACAACTTTTTTATTTGAATAAGCAGTTTTTTCAATGCGTTATCTCTATATCTTTGGTAGTTACTACTGCAACAACGCAAGAAAATAGAACTGCTGATGTTATTCAAGTTTCATGGAAAATTTTGGATCAGTTGGGTAAATCGAGTTAAAGCGTTTTCAAAATACAACACAAAACTATACACGTGTTTAAATCTCTCGACCCATTTATGAAATCTAAACTGTAATCTGTTAAAACATGAAAAATCTCAAATTGCTCCAAAATCAAAACCCATTTACCGATCGTTATCAAATTTGGTACATAGCAACGGTGAATATTTTTCATCTGTATTTTTCATTTCGAAAAAGTTTTAATTCATTCATTGTTAGTTGAATTGAGTTATAAGAAAATGATAACTTTGTTGATATTTTACGGGAGTTAGAGCAAAACGTAAATTTTTTGAAAAATTCAAAATCTCATAAAGACCGAACCTATTTATAGATTCGCCCCAAATTAAATACCAATCCTTCTTTAAGACTGCTTTATGTATAAAAAATTATTTAGCTCAATAGCTAAAAATTCGCGGAAGCTAGAGCGCGTACAGACATTTTTAAAAAATTGCAAAATTAAATAAAATTTGAACATATTTTTTAATTTTTTAAAAATTTATCACAAACGATGTCATCTACTTGCGGCACGTGCGTGCCAAATTTTAGCCCGAATGTTAAAGTCGTTCTTGAGATATGCAAGTTTGAATTTTGAATGCCGGTCATACACACACACGCACGCACACACACACAGAGACACACACACACGCACGCACGCACGCACACACACACACACACACACGCACACACACACACACGCATACACACACACATACACGGACACACATACACACACATACACACACACACACACATACACGCACACACAGACACGCACACACACACACACATACACGCACACAAACGCAACCACTTTTCTCGACGTTTTAGAAAATTTTAAGCGTACTGACATGAAAATCTAAAAAAAAAAATTTGTCACGAAAATAAAGTTTCCTCTATGAGGAAGCAAAAAGCAATTGTAACGCACGAAACACTTGCTCTGTGTCATGTTTACATTTCAGCATTACTTAAAGGCGTATTAAGTACTATTAAGCGATATTGCTCAGAAATGTATGAAACGCTAGTATCTTTTTTTACCTTTCGCCAGATAACTAAGCCCAAAGTATTTGTTTTGTCATTATAATAATATTTAATCATTAGCGCCGACAGTCCTAAAGATAAATAAAAACCCAATACATGGAATTGAACATTATCAAAGTTCCCCTCGTAAATATTCTATCTGATAAATTAACTCGGCACGTGACAACTTCCGTAGCAGTCATCACAAACCATGAATACACATATTCAACGTACACGATACAGCATGACCCCAGCAATGTTCACCTATACACACCAATACAATCCCGAAAATTTTCGGTGTCACATATTTCTAGGAGCATAAAACTACGGAATTACAGAAAGTATGTCACCGGATCTCCAATAATTTCAACTATGTACATTTTTTTCACTAAAAGCTACAGGCACGAATTCGCTCTGGTATATATTCGAATGCTGTTTCACTAAATGGGGTGAAAAAAAACGACAAAATACTTGTCTTCGGAATGGCGCAGGAACCGCTCATTTGCATCGGTGACAAAATTTCGAAGGCACTTGAAATGCATGTGTAGGCGGCATTGCAAGTCAACTTTCTTGGTCATCGTCCTGACCCTCTTGGATTCAGTTGACGAACTTTGTTTTGGCATATTTTCGCCCAAAAAAGAGGATTTTTTATTCCGATTTTTAGCATTTGTTTTACTCTATAAAATAATTCTATTCCATAACTTTTAAGTGAAAATGAATTTCGACCTGGTTTAGAATTTTGAAATTTTTTCCATAAAATTCAGGACCAAAAACAATTATTTCCATCGTAGTTTGAGAGTGGACCGAGAATAATTTCTATTTTTTTTTGTATTTAAGGAAAAAAATTCATTTCCAGGTTTTGAAAATGAAATATGTCAATGATGGTTTCGTGTAGAGAAATGGTTTCTTGTAAGAAAAAAAAATTCCATTATTTTAAGAGTACAACGCTGAAAATTCGCCCAATAATTACAGTAAAATTGAAAAAAGCCATTTCAATTAAAACAAAAATTACGGAGAAAACATTTTTTCTTATAATAAAAAAAAAAAAAAATTATTCTCAACCCACTCTCGAACTATGATGCAAATACTTGTTTTTAGTGAAGATTTTATGGAAAAAAAATTCAAAAATTTAAACATGGACAAAACATATTTGCATGATAAAAAGATGTTCGTAAAAGTTATAGTGGCTCAGTTGATAAAGAATGTGTGGTATACAAAAAATAAAAATATTGTACAAAGATGGATGAATGTGGAAAAATGAGTTTTTTTCTTTTAAATCATAGTGTATACGTTTTATTGTCCCTACGATGGAATAAAAACGCTATATTTTGCGCATTCTTCATTATATGCGGTTTTGTATAAAGTCACCAATATCGGGTTGCTGACCTATTCTGGCTTTCTTACAAGTAGCTGTGTGAAAAGTAAGAAATAATGCAGAAGCGATGTACCAGGTTCTACTTTTCATCTGCTTGAAAGATAATGATAGAAATTAAAGTTTATAAGGAAAGTGAGGCGAACCCTGGGACCCGGCGCCTCAATCAACAAACTTTGATCTGATTCATCTGACCGAGGGAAAGAAAAGTACTCCACAAAACACATACAAAGAGCGCTTCAATAAACCGAAAAAAAACTCCCCCATCACATCAAGTTTTTTTACCGACGAATCAGTCCTCGAAGGTCATTACGGATGTTCAATTGTTTTCGAAGACCAGGAATTGAAGTTTAGGCTCCCTAAAGAATTCTCAATTCACTCGTGCTAAGCCTTCGCAATCCATGAAGCCTTAAAAATCATAGAAGATACAAATACCACGCCACCAGTAGTATTTACCGAATACACCATTAAATGTATCCAAACGAGACTCGCGTCGTGCCGAACCAAAAACTTAGAGGTTTCACTCGTATCGATTCTATCTCACCAGGGCATCAGCAGAAACGAAGGTGCCAACGAAGCAGCAAAAAACGCACCAATCCAAGGTTTGAATGATTATGGAAGCATTCCAATTTCACCCAGTAAATTGAAGAGTTCTATATTCAAAGGCCTAACGGAAAAATGGAACGAGATCTTGACTACGAACTTCATATCCAAACTCCATTATACCAGACTAAACACTTTTGAGCAACCCTCAAACTTGGTAAAGCGAAAGGAGCAATGTGCAATCGCCAGATTACGAATTGGTCACACATATCTGGTTCACTGCCACCTGTTTGGCGTCTCACCGAAGCCCACGTGCCTAAACCCACCCTGCATCTTCATAATTGAACACCTCCTCATTGACTGCCCTGCCCACAAAGATATAAAAATATCTGGGTTTACCTTCATCGCTAAAAAACTGTCTAAACACCAAAAATATCTGTGAAAAAGTGACAAAGCTATGTAAAATAATTAAAATGAATGACAATCTATAACAAAGAATCCACAGTGGAAAATTGAAATTAGTTTTTTGAAAAATGATATGTAATGATTTAACTTGACTGGTCGCTAATAATGACGTTGTTCATGCGACCTTCAATAAATCCAAAAAATAAATTAAGGTGATTAGGATATCGACAAGATCAACGTGCTCTAAAATGGCATTGTGCTTCTATATGTTTCAACGAGAATTGTATCCAATAACGAACTTATTGCATTAGTTCAATTGCTCAAATGATTCTCATGTTACGGGCTCTCAATCATGCTAGCCATACCTTGAATAAAAATTAGAACGTTTTATAATACTTAAACCGCATCCACCTGTTCTTGCCAAATTCGGAACTAAACTTAACTTTATGTATGCAACTTTTTGAGAGATGAAACACAGGTAAAATGTAAACTATCGAGATCAAAAATCCGATCCTGTGCGTGGATCTTGTTCAAACTCAATATTGAGCACCGCTAAAGTTTACTTTGCTTCTGTTTAACATTTCAGTTAACTTAATTGAAATTTACGGAGTTAAGGGGATTCTATTACCGACATTGGTTGGTAAAACTACGCTATTTCGTAGTTTTGATGTTTTATCGTTAATACACTACACACATGCTTCAAATTGTACAGGATTATAATATCAACGTAAACGCTCGAACGTACATTCGTATATTGGTTGAAAACCTGCAACATATGAAAAAAATCGTATATTATAAAGTCCCCCGAAATCAAAATGGCCGCCAGGGTTTGATAGTATCACCTGCTTGGAAAGATATAAAAGATTCTGGAACTCATGTATGTCAAACCGGAATGTACGTCCATTATTTAACGTTCTCTGAATATTCCACGAGCATCGAAAAGTCAGTCTTACAAAGGGAATTCACACAAAATTTAAACTACGTTCACGTAGTCTGTTTGCTTGTGACAAGTGAGCTAACTAAGTGAACTACGTAATCTTACTTTACACTATGCATCGATATCTTTTGTGTAATTGACTTTTCGACACCTTTAAAATATTCATAGAACCTCAATGAATGAACATCCGGTCCAGTTTGACGTATGTGAATTTCAGAATCTTTTATATCTTAACCAAACAGGTGATGTTGACGAAATTGAGCGGCTATTTTGGTTTCCGAGAAGTTTATTAATATACGATTTTCTTAATATATTGTATGTTTTCAACCGAAATTCGAGTGGACGTCCAATTGTTTACCGACCAAAGTTGGTAACAAGTTCTGCTCGAGCATCCCCTTACAAAGATGCTACTTAGTTTTTCATAAATTTACAGTTTCATAAGATCATAGCCGACGAAGAAAAATGTAGGTGCCGGCCGTTACCCATCTAATTACTGACACTCCGAGAACTTAGAAAAATTTGGACGTTGGATGATCGCCAATCTAAGCACGACCCTTCCGGGACTTAAAACAACTCCTACTGAAGGCTTCACAATTAAGCCTCATTAGGCGGCAGTGTTCTTTATATATCTTTTTGTTGTGGTCTCCTTTATTGAAGTAAGCCTAACGAGTCCCTCTATCGGAGGCCTTAGTAGGGTTTCTATGAAAATGCCCGTAAAGCTTGTCATGGACGCCTTTCTTACGCCAAGTGGGCCCTTAACATGGATGCGTGGCATCAAGTAAGCCTATACTGGGCCGCTCGCTTGAATTTATGCACGGGTAGTCGTAAAACCGGAATGTATAATGCCCTGGTAGAGCAAACAATTTTTCACGCACGCACGCATGCTCTGCTTTATTTCTTTTCAAATGTAAGACGTTTTGGCAGTGGACGTTTTGGCACATTTTAAACACATTGTCATTGAAAACTCGTCATAGAGAAATTGAGTCATCATCGGTATGAAGAAACCTTTATCACCAAGTTATTTATTGAGTAAATAAACGAAGATATAGATTTCGGAAGTAATGGGATGGTTACAACTCCATTGCGAATGTAACCTGGTAGCTACAAATTGTGGTTGATTACGTGTTTTAAGGATATATCAAAACAGAATCGGTATATCTACACCTGAAGCATGGACGTTTAACAGAGTGACTGACGCGCAGCATTTAATTTCCAGGTGTTACTTAGCGGCAACAACAACATTCAGAACGCTAAGGTAGGGAGTGTAAGCGGAAAGTCCAGTCGTCACGCATGCATAATTGCGCGTCAACAGCGACCACACAGTGGAAGTGTCATGCGGACTCTACGAAACGTATACGAATTCGGAACATACGACAAGGACGTGGCTCTGTAGTATATGAAACGTAATGTATCCGGCGCAGTGAAATCCCTCGGTCCGCATACTATACCTTTTCTCAAGGTCGGCAATCCCACGCGATTTTCACTCTCCCACAAGTGGCGGCCTTCACCGCGCGATTACGCGAACCAACAGTTTTCGCACTCGAGATTTAACCTTTATTTAAATTATGTGTCGGGTCATAGTCTGGTTCAAGCTTCACATTGAACATTCGACTGTCTTTACCACATTTGTCCTATCTTTAAAAGTACAAGAGTGACAAATGCGAAATTCGTTTTTGTCGATTTATACGTGCCCGTGTTCACCGATGTCGTCAGACACAGTGGAACCGGGACCAAGTTCAGGCATTGATTTTTTTTTTGTTTATGTCTCAAATGTCAAAACGGACAGGTCCGTTTAGTAAAAGAGCGCTGCAGCGCGTATAGAAAAATCGAGATGCGGTGCGGCAGCGTGTCCGGTCTGTCTAGTATATTAAGAAGCACTTGCCCGATCATGATTGCAGGCATGCGGAGATTATTTAATTACACTCTTAAAAATTTGTTGCTAAAATTCAATCATATGTGGTATCCGCAAACTCCGATTACTCGACATTACGTTCAGGACAGCTTATCCCATGACAACCGATCCCGAAGAAATACCTCCCATCACAAACTGATCCCAGAACAACTGATCCTGCTAAAATTCGTCCCTAAAAAGATCCTCCAAAAATCATTCCGCAACGCCTCCATCTTCCCCATGTATACTCTACACGAAATATCCGACGGCGAAAAAAATGCCAGTTGAAATACCCGGAGTATGTAAGTTTTGCCGGTTTACCTCGTTAAACGTATTATCATTGTTTAAAAACAGCAGTATAACCAAACGACAGAACTAGGTCGCAATGGTTTACACTGACAATCAACATGCCGACTACAAAATGCCGAATCAAATTAAGTTTATAAATACAATAAAAAAATTTGTGTCGTAGATAGAGGCTCGAAGGCCTCTCACCTACCCTCATCTTCGTAACTGCCTTACGTTCGATTATATCAAAAAAATGTGGGTGGATTATGTTGCTTACACCATAATCCTATAAGTATTAAAGAATTCTGTCGCAGTCATTAAAGCAGTTTGTGTTTATTAGCTGAATTATTTGAACCATTTATTGCTCTATTATTTTACACCTACGGGGGGGGGTTCTATTCATGGACATTTCATACAGGAGAGTTTTATGCTGTAAAAATATTGACCAAAGCATTTCTGTCCGGGAGATTTTATCGAGGGAAGTTATTGACGACTTCCTCGTAGGGTTCTCCATCCCCAACTCCCTGGCAGCACTTCCGTTCTGTACTCCTGTATGTACTCCCATACAGGTTTCACAATTTTTTAATACAAATTTTGGGAATCAGTTTTGTCGAGGATCAGTTTGGCAAGGATCAGTTTATGTAGGGATCAATTTTAACGGGATAATTTGGTGGGATCAGATGTCGCGGGACGAAACAATTGCAACCTCAAATCATACAACACATCCTACTTGAACGTAGATAAATAAAATGCAACTACACATTTTGGATTTTATTCGTGCCATAATTATGCATTGATTACAAAAAATTTACTGATTTTCATCGATTTATCCAGATGATAAATGGGTATACAGTTTTGAGGTGGGAGTCCAAGATCATAACAGATCATAACCCCCAGCATCTGTCAATAACATTACTAATTTTCAACCGGTGAACTCGGTTTTAATTACATTCGACCCTCATATGGACTTAAGTTTTTGTACAAAAACAGTTCCATCGCAACAATTAATACCAACATCCTCTTTTCTACTCGTCAGTACAATAATTAACTAACAAAGAGTTACTTTGATAAGAAGCGGATGTTTTGATATAAACTTGTAATTTGTCCGGAATATATTTCTGAAGACAATTCCAACTGCCGCTGTTCTCTCATAAATTAAAAATAAATCAATACATTAAAAACAACCACATAATTAAACAAGGTAAAAGAATATATTCAATTAGTTTTGATTCATGAAAATCATAAAATTTTTATCCCGTTTTCCAGAAACTGCTAACGAGAAAAAAAACGTAACAAGTCATATCACAAATATGCGAAAATATGTATCAACGGTTTGAAAATGTTATCGGCCCAACGAAGCGAACGCGTCCTAAAACTGACACACAAGGTTATAAAAAACAAGTGATTCGAGCAGATCCGCGACCACTCAATCTTTCCAAACTCAGACATGGGAACACGATCTCTTCATATTCGTAGATTTTTACAATGAGCTTATCAATTTTTTATACTATCAGAATTTATTTTGGCGATAAACAGAAGAATATTGTTTTGGGGCTCATTTCAATACAAAAAAATTATGTTTCTTGTTCTAAATAAATTTCATAAATAATGATTTCAGTTTAACACAGTAAATCTCCCATATATGTGAATCTAAATTAATTTCTCTACAAATAAAAAAAAAAAAAAGAAATACAACTCCATCGCGTTAAAATTCTGAAAGTCGTTGCTTCCATCATACAATATAATTTGGTGGCGATGTTTTCCAGAAATCATGGTAGAGTTGTTTTTTCGTATAGAAATTAGTGATACAATAAAAATGAATACAATTGTAAGACAACAATGCTTAATATATTTTTGTTTCATAACTGCATGTGCATGTGTTAATGACAAATTAATTGCAATTTGTTGTCAAATAGTTTCATAAGGTGGAAATAATTGTTGGATTCCTAAAAGTTATAAGTACATGAATGAATACTTAGGCAATGAGAATACAGCTACGTGAAATACAACAATGCACATAGGAGTACGAGATACGATTGTATAATCGTATACAATCTTCACAATCTCATTCGTAATAGAACTGAACAAAGATTAAACTCGGCAATATCATTCGGGGGAATTCAATTCTTATTCACTTATCCACATCATTATACAGATACGGACATACATTCGGTATTCTTGGAACTTTATAACAGCTACTACAAATTTATCACTGCACTTATGTCACCCGATGATTTATTTTAATTCGTTTATCTCTCGTTATAAAGGCAAGACTATGATTGTCCATATTCACACGACTTTCTTCTCTATTAGATTTCCTAGCTGGTCTACCCACAAAAAAAAACCCTATTTTTAGGAATTATTGAATTACTCTGAAATACAGCATTGTTACCGGAATTTTTAGAAATCTATTATCAATATTATTGACATATTTCCAGGATCTTGCGATGTATGCTCAAAGCAAAGCAATATGGTGCATTCGATACCAATTCTGACCTCTCCGATCTGGTTCACGATTTTTCATACCATTATTCTGACTGTAAAAGGCACTGAGTTTTTTTTTAAACATTTTTAAACATTTATTTGGTGGAGTTATGATATTTTAAAGAGAAATATTGAGGGCCGAAATTTAAAAATCTAAAAAATCCTGTATGAAATATCAACAATTTTCAGCTTAGATCCATAATATACAGACCTTCGCTTTCTTTATTATTATAGGTTTTTCGGATAAAACGTTTAAAAAAATCGTTATTTTTATTTAAAAAATCATAAATCTGTCAAATAAACTTTTAAAAATCTAAAAGAAAATCCGCGTGTCTTTTAGAGTCAGAACGACTATCTATAGTACCGTGGACCAGATTTGGAAAGTCGATGGCCAGACCCAGATGGAATTGACATGGAATGCCCTATATGCAATATTCTAAAAACACTGCAATAATGTACTTGCAAATTATTGCAAAGAATTGTCAAACAAAAGATTTTATTAATAGCGCTGTTATCTTTCATTCGAACTGTTACAGGGCGATTCCTAAATAGCTCTGTTACTTTTGGGTTCAAGGTTTTTAGAGTTAACACTCTTTAAAATACGCTCAGTTACTTTATAACTTAAGCTTAAGAACAAAAACATCCTATTGATATTCATTGGAGGATTTCCAAATCTATTGGGAATTTAAAAGAGCAAGAAACAGAAAATCTTATCGTCACAGTTTCTCAGTTCACCTTCATTGGAAATGCAGTTTTAGCCTCAAAGTTATCTTTGAAATATAATTTCGCACGTCGCCAAGCAATCCCTTGTAATATTAAACTAGAATCAATCATACGAAAGCCTTCTGAAATAATTTTAGAAGTGATTTCATTTTTCGTTTTTTCAATTATTTTTTAACAAAAATTCACGTTGTACCTTTCCAATTAAAAGTTATGCAATATTCGACTACAAAGTTACGACGATACTCGAATTAAAATACAATATTGATTGACACCATATACTATGCGGGATCAAAGGTATGTTAATACGTTTTTTTTTATACATACCATAATTTATCGTCCCAGCATTGTTTTTTAATATGTATTTCCCACGTGGGCAATGAGTAGCGCGTAAATGACTTGAAATCTCTTGAATGTCGAATTTACTGATTCACCACCTGAACGATCGTGTGCACGTTGTAGAATGCAGTGAGTTGTGCACTGGTACATCGGACAATAGGCAGGGATAGATTACGGCGACACAACGGGAACAGAACCAACGCGAGGCGCGTCCGGCACGCGACTACGAGAACTGAGTACCGTGGATACTGCAAGAACGCGAGCGTAGAGTACCACAGTGTGCTGTAGAGAGTATGTACAGAGGCATACGGGAAGAAGCGGAGGCCCGGGCGTCCCGCGGCGTCGCGACGTCGCGCCCCACTCCTCCTCACAGCTAACCCGCATTTCCATGGGCACCGAACAACACACTCGGACGACTTCGCCAAAGCCCCGTTCCCATTGGTTCGTTGCTCACGGGCTCACTACGCTCCCACGCGACTTCGAAATTCCACGTTAGCGACCCAAGCCTTCCTGATTTCCCTTGGATATCTCGAGAATATTGGACGGCTGAATGTGCGTTGTTATATTATCTCGTTGTCCTCACCCTCAATAATACTCAGGGAAATGCTAGAAAAAAAAATTGTATACCTCTAACGAATCAAGGTATTTCAGATTTTAAGGTAGTCCTTGTTGGTACAGTCAAGGCAATCAAGTATTAAGATTTAAAGAATCTTTGCACATTTTTTTAAAGGAAAAACGTATGTAGACTAAAATAGATCTGGTTTAAAGATGTCCCGCTTGATGACTTGAGGTAGAATAATCTAAGGCAAATACATCAAGTTAGTCGCCCAGATATTTCATGTTAATAAAAAAAAGGCTGCAAAGTAGAACCTTGCAAATCGCTTCCTCACAATTTTCTATCTTTGACAAAGCGTTTTTTTTACAAAGCTACCTCTATGAGAAAGTATGTTGATCAACTTTGGCATCCTCGTAGAGGAAGCATTGTAAAAAAAAAATCTCTGAATTATGAACTCTTTGTTGGATGCTCACAACATTCAGTATCAAACAACGACCAATTATATTCAAGTTTCATGCAAAATGTTGGATCAGATGCTTGAACCGTTCTCAAGCTACAGCGTTTCCAAAATAAATTATAAAAATGGAAATTTCTGTAAAATCTTAACTACTTTACCATATTTTTCCAAGTTCAGCATGAAACATTGACACACACTATTTAAGTTTTATATAAAATTTTAGATCAGTTACTTGAACCGTTTTCGAGTTATAGTATTACCAAAAAAAAATTCAATGAAATTAAATACAAGTTTTTTGTAGAGAAATATCTGTGTCTGTTAAACATGTACCTAGGGACCTTTAAACATGTACCTTTACTTGCCTAATCTATTTGATTTGGTTTGATATTTTTGCGAAATAGTTTTTTTAGCAAGGCTTTTTTATAGGATGGCTATACTTTCAATACTTCGCGCAATATTTTTGTTTTGAAAAACATATTTAAGTTACGGCCCACCAATATTTTTATGTGAAAGATCATAAATCCGACAAATACATTTTATTTTTATAAAAAAGAAATCTGTGCACCTTTTAGAATCAGAACAATTATATAAAAAAGTCGTTGGCCAGATCGGCGAGCTTGAGATCAAACCCAGATTGAATTGGTATGTGTGTGTGTGAGTACACACGTACATTAGGGTGGTCAAAAAATGGAAAATTCTCGATATTTTTGCTACCCAGGTTAGCAAAAAGGAATAAAATAAAAATTAGATGTGCCAAGGGAATCGAAGATCGATATATTTTTAGAGGTCGCTACCAGGTATTAGAAAAAATTATTAAGTTCAAAATTTATAAACATTATTTTTGTTAAGCTTCCTCGTATCGACCTAATTTTTAAGATGGAATTTTTGACACGTCGTACTCGGGGTCTGAGACATCGGTGTCGAAGATTCTGATGTTATCGACATTCCTATACAGAAAAGTTTCAAACATATTTCGAATCCCTGATTTTTATTAATCCGCTCTAATTGCTCCACCAGTTCATTAAGAATTGATGGAGCCACCAGATCTTCGACACCGATACGACGAAGCTTAACAAAAATAATGTTATTAATAAACGACCAGAACCCAACAAGTTCTTCTTCCAAAATTCATAAATTCGAGATGAAAATGAAAAGTTTGAAATTTCTTCAGAAATATACCCCCACCCCGTAAGTATTTTGTATAACAAGAAAAACTGCGAAATTTCTACGAAATCAAAGCATTTTTAGCGGTCGCTATCGACTGCCAAAGAAACAAGATTTTCGATACTTTACGCTATTAATTGTAAAAAAAGTGTCGAAGGTGGAAGACCGCGGCAGAAAAATAATTTAGGTGTGAATACGAGAAGATATATCTGTTGTAACAAACTTAAAAAACAAACGCCTAACGCTTATCATTTTAGTGAAGAAAAACGGGAAATTCCTGCAATGGCCACAAGGTATACAAGCTCTCTAATGGCGAACGAACTAAAAATTCTATTTATTCAATTGTCATCAAGCGATACAACGAGAGTACTTTTTTGTTGGCGTACGGTTTTGTCCTGTAGATAACTGTTATCATCAGCTTCCCACTCGCGATCTTTGTTGAGGATTGGTTCCGACGAAATTCCCACGATGTCGAAAAACCGCAATGAATAAATTTTGCTAAATTGTACAAAAAAAAAAAAGAAAAAAAAACCGGCAAACTTCGGGTTTGCTTGGAAAGTTTGTTTCGACATAAATATTTATCCATATTCATTCTGAAATTTCTCTTCTGCCGGGATCTTTCATCTTCGCTACTATTTTATACTTAATACCTAAGAATATCGTAAATCTTGTTTTTTGTCATTCGATGGCGACCACTGAAAACGCTTCGATCTCGTAGAAATTCCGCAGTTTTTCTCGTTACATAATATACTTCGAAATTGCGGGGTGTCTCCGAAGAAATTTCAATTTTTTTATTTACATTTCGACAACATTTACATTTGCATTTTTACAATTTATAAACTTTGAACCTTATCATTTTTTTAATAGCTGGTAGCGACCTCTGAAAATGCATCAATCTTGGATTCCCTTCGCACATCTTATTTTCATTTTATTTCTTACCATAATCCGGGGTGCCCCAAAAAAATCTGAAAATGTCGGATTTTTGGATCACCCTAACGTGCATTCTATTAAATACATTTTGCACCTCGTACGAGCGTGCAATGTAATTTAAATTAAGTAAATCAATGCCAGTACCCGATGTCTTTCACCTTGAAGGCGTGAATTTTTTGTTTATCTTTCTTCTAAAAAGTTGGTGGAACAAAAGATCACAGGCATTGTCACCGTTTTTTTCGTGTTGTGATTCGTCGTCATTAATATGCTACACATATGCGTAAAATTGTACAGGATTATAATATCAATACAAACACATGGACTCGCACTCGAAATCTGGAAAGCCAATATGGCCGCCTGGAATATAAACACCATCTGTTTTGTAAGATATAAAAGTTTCTTGAATTCACATGCGTCGAAAAGCAATATACGACCATTCTCGAAGGACCTGCAAATATTCCACGAGATCCAGGAATTCTTATTACACAAACTAAAATCCGGAGCGTACTTTGTACTTTACACTTTGCATGGATTTCTTTTGTGCAATCGGTGTTACTCAAGCTCTCGGAATATTGGAAGGTCCACCAAGAATGGACGTGCACGCTCTTTGTTGCGTACATGAGTTAAAACGACTTTTATACCTTACAAAACAGATCTTATTTACATTTCAGATGGCCATATTGCTTTTCGGAAAATTCAGGAAAATACATATATCTTCATACTTCGTAAATTTTTAACCGAAATTCGCGTGCAGAGAATCATGCATCTATGATGACACCATTGCAATCCCGTACAAACTGAAGCATGTGTTTAGCATATTAATGACGTATAGTGTAAATTACGAAGTCGGATATTTTTATCAACCAAAGTTAGTAACAAAATCTACTCCACCATCCCCTTAAGAAAATAAAATAAAATGTCTTAGAAACGGCAATAATAAATAAAAAAAATTTCTCAGAATTCAGAATCATATTCTACCTCCCGTCTAGAAATCTGTCAGGCATTCTCAGTTTCCAATCGGACCCTGGTCGGATTTTGGTCCGTTTGCCCCAAATGAGTAATCCTACTTGGAATTCGTTCGAATGGATCCCAAATCTTGTTTCGATTTTTCATGGATCACAATATTTTCATTGTTCAGCATTTGTTTCACCAGTTGGGTAATTGTACTTGAAATCTGAATGGATCCCAAATCATTTTCCGGTTTTGCTCCGAACCCCGGACTTTCATTAATCGGGATTTGCTAAGGGTTTCCTAACAGGGTTCCGCAATATGTCCTATTTATCGACGAGACACTCTAATTCGTTAAATCCTATTTAGATTAGGATGGATCCTGGAGCTTCTGGAGTCATCGACAGTAATTGACATAATACATTAGATTTTTTCCAGTTCAAGTTCACACTGTTGATTATCGATGGTATATTGATCGATGGATTCACTTGGACTTAATATCGGTCTTGAGCATTCAAACGTTTTCGAAATTAAGTTCGATCTTCAAGACGATCGTAAAATTACTCTAGTTCGCGCTTAAGCGCAAACAGACTGCGAAGTGTTTTGTTTTGTTTCGGCGTTATGATTTTCGGTCATATGACTTTCGGCGACATGCATGGATACCGCTTCGCGTCGTGCAGAATATTGTTCTGAATAATTCTAATAGTCCACGATTTTCTAAAACCAACGCATGCATGACGTACATTACTGCTAATGTAAAAAAAAACCATGTATCTGATAACAGAATTTTCTACTGCAACAGAGTTAAAAAAAAGTTGATCGTGTACCAGTTATTGAAATTGAACATTTTTTTACATTCAGAAGTGATTCATAAATATTCAATGGTGAAGCGAAATAGTAATGGATTTATCGAACTACATATCGCGAAGTAATAATTAAACCAGATGTATTTTAACATATGGTCAGTGATTGGATTGCACTTTATGATTTCAGGTTTCCTCAGTTCAATAGTGTGAGCTATTTCCCGTGCTACTTTCAATGAACACCAGAGACTGTATTCTTTTTTCTACATATTTTATGTTACTGTACAGGCGTACTTGAGTATCATGGAGATCGATTTGAATCTATTTGAATTTAGCTGGCAACTGACGTAAAACTCATTCTACCAGAGTATGCAACGTAGATGGACACGCGAGAGGTAACTCTCGCCAATATCAATATTTTCACTGGATCCTATCCTAACTCCCATCATTGGAAACATTGTGGAATATATACATATGTTTTCGGTATTGATATATCGAATGTAGAATGTTAATTGAAAAATATATTAAAAAAACAAGTCCGCAAGCAAGAACCTTGTATATTGCTTTCTCATTATTTTCGGAAGCTCTGTCCTACACATTATGAATTTTTATCTCACTCAAATTCAAACCAAAGAACTTGATAACCATAGAATACACGACATTTTAGACAATATATTACTTTCTGAAACATGAACGTCGTAGCTTTGATTTTTAAGCAAACTTATATGTAGGGTGCTCAAATTTAATTCGCTAATAATGCAACCGTTAATACCGTTTATTGAATTTTAAGTGCCGTTGACAATGAAAACTCGACAATAAATAATCTTCCTCATAGGTGGCGGCTTTGGGAAAAATGAAAATTATTGAGAAAGCAATGTGCAAAATTATTTGCAACTTTTTTTTTAGGTGAGGAATGATTTACAAAGGTACGCCTTTGAATATATCGAGAAGAATCTTTCCTGAAGCGAGAATACTACGTTCACAGGAAGGTTGGACAATAACGAGCCCATGACTAGCACCAAGTCCACTTCTTGTTGGTCAATTTTGTCAAGATTATGTAGCAAGGCGGGTGAATGCTCCGAGCATGGTTATCAAACGATTGTGTATGCGATTTCCCTGAAAGTATATAGTTGGAACAGCTCAATACGAGAACAGGACGCTTATTAGGCACGTGTTTGTTGGTTTGCCAATCGAGCCTCGATAAAAAAAGAAGCAAAGCGAATGAAAATAGTTCGCTGACGATGCTATACTCGCGTGTGGCCATCGATGCGTTGTTTCAATAAGAAGAAAAGACCCTCCTGGACAATCAGAGACGCTCGATAACGCCCACGTGCTTCAAAGATTCGATACCATCATCGTGATATATGTACTAACAGAGGAGTCGGCGTATAACAGTTCTGATAAAAAAAACTTTACGTCTCAGCAAAATAACCAAGATAGTCTTGACTACTATAAGATTTTTGCTTCATTGTAGATGAAGCCTTGTTTTCGTGAAAAAATATTTTCCATGATTTTCATGTTTGGGATATGTGTTCGGGATTGTACTTCCCGCGAATCGGTTGAGAGGTTAAAATTTTACAGCATTTTGAAAATGTTGAAAAAAGCCATTTTCCACGTCATTCCACAATTATTGATTATCAATAATGAGTTTAGTTAAAAGAACAGCCGCTATTTTGATTAATTTCGATGTTGCTTGATAAAAAAGAAAAAATGCGGCCATGAAAAAAAGGGAAATTTATGCAGATTTAGCCTCAATTTGATTAAAATATGAGTAGTCCAAATTTTTAAATCAAATAAGGTTTGAGTAAAAACTTGACGCAAATCGGTCAGGCGGTTCAAAGATTATGACATTTTGCATTCTTTTTTTTTCAATCTTGCAAATTGCTTCTTTATTATTTTTCAGCTTTAAAAAAAATGTTTACAAGCCTAGAACCTTGCGAATTGTTTTCTTATTATTTTACAGTTCTTGCTATCTCATAGAGAAAGCTTTATTTTCGTGAAATCTTTTTGTTGAGTTTTTCATCTCAGAACACTCCGAATGGACCAAAACGTCGAGAATAGTGGTTTAGAGAAAATGTCTGGATGGATGTGTGCGTGCGTGCGTGCGTGTGGTAAATATTCAAAATTCAAACCTACGTATCTCAAGAACGGTCTTACCAGTGGAGCTAGAATTTGGCACACATTTGCGGTTGGCACCTTTGAGGAAGCAATTCGCAAGGTTCCCCTGTTTTTTTTTCTTAATTAAGAGTTATAAGGTATCAGAAAATAGATAAATAATTAAGAAGAATTCACAGTGAAAAAATCGAACTGACCGTAGTGTACGTGGCGAGTTTATATGGAAACTTAAGTAGGGGTGAGTGAGCGCTCTTGCACCATGGGGTTCTTTGTGACAATTCCGGATTTTAATGTCTGATGTTGTGAAATAATGAAAATTTTTGTCAAATCTTTCCAATTCCACAGAAAATCACTTCCATCCAAAATTCATGTCGTCAAAAGATTTTTTGCTTTTGTTATGGATAAAGATATGATCGCGGCATTGCAAATTAAATTTTTCCTGGTCGTAATTATTTACTATAAATTAATTTCTAGCAGTTATGTTGGTCAATAGAATGGTTATAAGAGATTTTCTGGATTTTAAGGTAAATAAGGTAAATACGTATCGTAAGGTGAAATCAGTCAGTATACATGATATTTGCGATATAATTGTTATAAACATCAAGTGGGGTCTAATGCGACACGGCTTGGTGGGTAACTTTGTGCCAGCTTGGTTCCGTACGGTTTTGTTGTAGGTTGCATTCAAGCGGGCTTTTTAAAAATCGGTCTTTTTTCTGTAGCAGTTTTTTCCCCGGCCCTCTTTTCCTGACACCGCCAAATGTACCAGTCGGCCAAGTGTACCATTTGGCGAAATGTACCTTCCGGCCAAGAGTACCGGTCGGCCAAGTATACCTGTCGGTCAAATGATATGTCGGTCAACTGTATCTATCGGTTTGAGCGGGAATTTTCAAATGATTCAAAAATATACTTGTTTCCTATATTTCGTATTCAGTTTTATTTCAAGGTTAATCGTAGACAAAAAGATCCATATTCTCGAATATTCAGTGACATTCATCTTCTTATCAGTGAAAAATAAAAAGAAATCATACATGGGGTATCCCATCACAATGGTATGCCATATTAACTTGTTTTTTTTTCACCATAACAAATGATGAAATTAAGTAGAAAAATCATTTCTGTTTTTGCATGTCATCGACTTTGATGTTACGCATCGCTGACATGTGTGTTATTCCATTACAGTGACAAAAACGATTTTTTTTTACAAAGCTTGAGTATTTCGGCCTTATTGATACTGGTTATTTATTTAATTTTCATATTTCCGGAATTATGTACTGTTAACATATTATTTATTTTATACAAAAAATTCGTCAAATTTACACATTTTTCATAGAAAATTTCAAGTGACAAAAGGAAATTAATAAATCTATAATGACAAATATATATTTTTTGTAAAAATTCCGGAGCATATCTCGTAAAACGAAAATAAAAAATGTTAAACAATTTATTTTTGTAAAAATTGAATGGAAAAAAGGTGTCTCAATACACTACATTTCCTTTTTTCACAATAATTTGGTCAAATTTTATTTACTGGCTATTAATTTAAACAAAACGGTTTTAAATGATTTTTAATTTTATTCATTTTCTACGAATATTATCTAACATTTTCAAGATATTCCATAAAACGATCGTATACTTATGGAAACTAATTATTATAGTATGCGCAATGTTGATCATACAAAAAATGACGCTATTTCTCCAATAACTCAAATAAATACCAATGAATTATTATCTTCAAAATTTCTCGGTTTTTATAAATTTAAAATGTCATAATGTTTTTTTTCTCGTTTGTTACCACGAAGTAGTTAATCATGATAACCTACAACTTCGTTAGTCTATCCAATTAATCGTCAAGCTTAAATCAGTAAGGTAAGCCGATCTAAGTCTATTTCTCCGTGTTATTGAACGCTGTTAATAAAGCTTCCTCTATCAGGAAGCCAAAATTGTTCATCATATTTCCTCATAGAGAAAGCCAAGGAGAAAACTTTGTTAACAGTGTCAAATAATGAGAAAGCAAGTTGAAAAGTTTGTAGGTTTTTTAAAATGATTTTCTGAGTAACTCACATGTTCCACAACTTCACATGTTTCACATAATTCACATGTTTCAAGTCTTTCGCATATTGCGTCTTCTTTTCTGAATTAGATGCGTATTCCGAGAAATTGTCAAAGAAATTTTTTCAACAGGGCGTAATGACAATTCTCAGGTAATTTTTCACAGCCTTCTCTAGTGTCAAGGATTTCACGCAATAGCGTAATGCACGCGACAAGGTTATCCTCGCGCTGAATGTATACTGCAAAACCAAGCGTGTTGCGAAGAGTGTTATCCTATCCTTTAACATTGTGATGCATTTTTACACATTTAAAACGTCTTGTTTTTCTTTACCTTTATCATGCAATAGCAACACGCTTTAAATGTGTTAAAAATGCGTCGCAATGTTAAAGGATTAAGCATTGCCAATTAAGCATTGGCCGTGTATGAGGAATTTTGAGTGTCTTGTGCTTCGACGAATGACGGCCTCAGTAACGAGATCACGTTGTTTTTAATACTTGTTGTTAGCCAGTGTGGCTAACCATGTTTGTAAATAACATTATTTTACTAAGCTTCGTCGATTTCGACCTTTTATTGTAACATGGACTTTTTTGAACTCGGGTATGAGATATCGGTGCCGAAAATTCTGATGTTATCGGCATTCCTATATAGGAAAGTTTTAAACAATTCTCGAATCCTTCATTTTAATCCTTATTTAAGAATTGATGGAGCAACCAGAGCGACCAATTCTTTACAATTAAAATAAAGCGTGAAAAATATGAAGTTGTTTTATTTTTACGTTCCGCCCAGATTCTTCAGAATTTTTTATTTTCTAATTTTTTACGTATCCTTCTTTGGTTTGGGTTTTAAACTTAACCATTTCTCTAATGAGCTATACTGATCGGTATTAGCTTCATTGTTTTCTTGGATCGACTGGATGTGCTTGCTTATTCTAGGCGGTGTGAACATTTTTTTTCTCCTAGGTTTTTGATGACCGGGATCTCCGCTTTTTTGAATACAGAATTGTATAATCTTTATAACTTGGGACCTGAGAGTCCGGTCACACTTTAACTCTTAAAGGATAGGAAATAACACACTTCGCAACACGTTTGGTTTTGCAGTGTACACGCGAATAATGATAATAAATACGTACATTCGTCCTGGTGTTACAACATATACGACAAAAGCCGCGAATTATCGACGATAAACAGCTGTAAAATCTATAGTATGTACTTATATCGTAAAATCGAAGGTCCGACAGAAACTGAAATATCGGCAGTGAGTCCGGATATCGTCGTTTGAAATTTTCCTGGAGAACTTTAGACCAAAACGCGTCCAAGCTTCTGGACCACCTGCTACCGTATCCGATTCGAAGCGGGGCGAAATGCTGGCCGATTCTCCTCCCCCTCCTCTCGCTCACTAGAATCCTGCTGTTTCTCTGCTCAACGGTACCATGGCGAACCTACACCGTGAACGTATACGTATATACACCGCATAGTCATATCCACTCTCCAATATCGAATGGACGCTATGCTTATATAACTAGCGAGAGAGTAGGAAAACGAGAATGAACGTTTATTCCCAACCCCGCTAGTGGCAAATCTAGGTCGTTATCGATAAGTCACGTATCGGGGAAAGGGAGAGATGAGATCGGGGCGCGGAGGAAAAGGAGTTAAAGGGATAACTTTAGTCCGGCACATATATAGCGTTGGATTCGTGGCGTATTCTACGCCAGAGCTGCCACACGCATATTACATGAAAAAAAAAATTGCACTGCTTTCCATGCAGATAGGTGAGCGACGACTGGAAATTACAGATGTAATAAATGTGTTGATCGATTTTGGCTTTTTTATATTCGAAAATCGCTGAAAAAAATAATGCACGTAAATATTTTCAGAAATCGATTGTCTAATTTAATAGTCTCTAAAAAAGATATTGCAAAGTAGAACCATGAACATTGCTTTCTCATTTTTTTAACACGTTCTACATCTTTATCTTTATATATTTTTATAAAAAGCAATGTTTCCAGGTAGCATTCGAAATTTGATGATCCTGTTTGATAAATGTGCAAAGTGCTAGGTAATTTATTTACACTTGTGCAAAATTTCACACGCACACGCACAAGCGGGTACTTTTTCTAAACCATTTTGTTCGGTGTTTTAAACCATCATTCATGAAAACAAAGCTATGAGGGACCAAAACAGTCGGTTTAAAGAGGGGATAGCAAGCACATGACATTTAAAAATTTACAAGCACAGTTGGCCGAAAAGATTGAAAGTAGTTATTGCAAACTGTAAACAATATCTGTTGAATATCATATACAGAATTTTAGATAATCAATCGACGCGGTGTCGTCTCGAGACAAGTACATTTACGGTAATACCGACCGCAGACAAGACGCTCCAAGGCTATTGTTATAGTAGTCAAGTCGTATTACTCGGAAATTTGTGAGGTTAATATGGCATATTGTTGAATTTATAGAGGTCCAGGTGTATTGTGGGCCGCAATTAGATGCATTACTTTATTGTACAAAAACAATACTGCAGCTGCTAGCATAACGAAAATATGTTAATTTACATTATGTCAGTTACCGGTACTTTTGCAATTTTTTCTCTTCGCTCTTACGGCGTGCGCTTAGCTTCACACGGTACATGGCATACAGTTAACTTCTCGTGGTACACGGCACACAACCGATATGGGATATTATATAGTAAGAGTTCGCAAATGAATCCACCAACCAGCCACAACGACATTTTCGAGTTATTAGTACAGTGATGCAGTGATATGTTATTAGTATAGGTGAAGTGATAAAAAGTGATAATTTGTTACATTATATCGATGAAAAAATAAAATAACGTCTCTTAAATGCGGTTAGTGGTGTAGTGTGTATTAGGGTGGCCCTTAATATTGGTAAAACAATTTTTTTTTCTCTCACCCCTTTAATTGACTCGAAATACTGAAAAATAGTTTTAAAAAGTGAAATCCGCTCTTAATTTTATCATTAACCCGTGCCCCAAAAGCCCTTTCAAGGAGTTAAGGGGCACAACCAGTTTAACCGCCTAAAAAAAAGTGATTTTTGGGAATTTTTTTAGAGAAAACTATTGCATCGAAATGTTTGAAATTTAGAGGGTATATTGGTGCATGTTTAATGAATACATATTTGAATTTTTGACCGAAAATATTCGATTTTGGACAAGTTATTCGCCCTCACACATTTTATATTTTTTGCACAATCTGCGAGATTTAATTAATATAAATTACAGTTTTTTACATTTTTATTTTTAGCAGTTGTGGTAGAATTGTATGAAAAATCTGCATTTTATACAAGCTCCCCCATTAACTGCATGTTAAATATCCGATTTTCAATAATTAATTACACAAAAGCTACACGTCAGATCTTTCTCAAAAAATTATTTTATTCGTATTTATTAGCACTTAATTGCATATTAAAAACTCAGCTTTTTATATTTACATTGCTCTAATGTCCATATCACCTCAAGAAATTCAGACAAATGTGCAGAATGCGATGAGATTACTTTTAGATTAGTTTAAGTTGCTGCACAATGTTATTTCATTGTTTATATGCAAATTGATAAAAAAAATTGGTGAAAAATCGATTTTAACTCCTTTAAATGGCACAACCAGATTAAAAATTTGAAAAAAATCGATTTTTTTGCATACTTCGATAGTGTGTACCTTTAAGAATAACATACTGAAATTTCAAGTGTGTATCTCAAATGGTTTTTGAGCTACAGCCTTCTAAAGAGTAGCCGCTC